>JAJEKV010000126.1:1741278-1831862 GCA_021234155.1 Isoetes taiwanensis
TGTGTACTTCGTTCAGTTACGTATTGGTCCCAAAGCTTGCCTTCTTCAGATAGTGGGATTTTGAGATCACGAGGGAAATTTATTGAGAGGGAGGAAGGAAGCAAGAAGCAAGAGGAGGACGAGCACCAGAGACCCCGTCCCGATGGTGGAGGGAAGGAGGTGGCGAATAGAATCAGTGACCTTGGACATCTACTAGCGGCCGAGGAGGCTCATCTAATTAGCCTCTTTGAGGACGATTAATGTCCCATTGTGTCTACAGAGGGCGTGTTCTTGTGCAGACTAGCGATTATGCTAGCTAGATACTTCGTGGATGCCTCCCTTAGCATCCTTTTGTAACACTTTTTGTTTCTTAATATATGAGTGTTTAGTATTTGCTCGTCATGAGTGTTTTATATTTATCGTAATTATTTGCAATTCTATTTGTGCGGTACGTGCATTTATCTACTAGTGTTGTTGACCTTGCATTGGCCACGGTGCGAAAATGACTATTCCATGATACGTGGGAAGGTCTATTTCGCACCCGTGTGTCTGGCATCGACTTATTCCACATTCTTTGGGAAGGTCTATTTCGCCTGCGTGTATTACTGATGCCCGTAGTGGTTCAAAGTTTTTGGAGGCGCCAATTTGCCGCAGGTGACTTCACGGTCGCCCGAAGCCGGACGCTTATTCCACACATTGTGAAGAATCTTTGGGCCCGAATTTTAGAATCTACCGCGTGGGGAAAGAGCGTACACACGGAAGCACTCCAGGTGAAAATGCGGTAAATGAGCCCCAGGATCACATGTATCACTTGCTTAGTTTACATACTTATAACTCATATAAGAGGCATAGCATGTACATAGAACTCATATAAGAGGCATAGCATACATGAATGAAGAAGCTTGTTAGCGTCCGGGATCATCATGAAAAGGTAGTTGGTGATGCGATTAATCTCATAGGCATGCGCTCACGGAACCCTCAAAGGGTGGATAATAACCGCGATAAAACCCTCAGGAGCGATTTAGGCCCTCGCTGCTCCTTCCGGCCGAGGGGGATCAGGGGATACCTACGAGAACATCTATGAATATCATTATATGTCATAATTCTGAAATATTAGATCCATATCTGGGGCAGGAGGCCGAGACATAGCAAATGAATATTATGCATTAGAGTGGACCCTATATCCCGAACAAAATTATTGACGTACAGCTGTGGCGACATTATTGGTTATACTATACGAGCATAATGTACAAAATACACATGTATATAATGCGTTATATAAGCGTATATACGATGGAGAGGTATTGAGTTAGGGGACTCTTAAGGTCATTGTCACCAGGCACCCCAGTGATCTTTTCTATCATGTACATTTGATGCTCTCTATTCCATATTAGATGGATGATAACATCGAAAGGGATCAGGATAATAGCGAGGATTGAAGCGGCTGATGGTCATCAGTCTTCCATGGGTATTTCAAAGCTCGCGACAACGCTTGAAATTTTAGGTGATTCATCTTTGCGGGTAATGGAATCCCGCGTTAGGGACGAGAATGAGACCACATGGCTGAGCCGAGGAGGCCAATATTCTTTGCACTTTCGGCAATTTGATGTATATTTATACCCACCAAAATTATTGATGGTATATGCAGAAAAGTATTATTGTTCTGCGAAATTATTGATGAGCCTTATACATACCAAATTATTATCATATATACATACTTGTATGGTACTTTCGTATACTCGTGAGCTAATATGTAAATATAATGTCATTATATAGCATATATGCGGTTCTCTTTAAATAGGCATCTATGCCTTGTCTTTGTTGCTTCTTGTTTGCATGCTCCTTGCCCTCCACAATCGCTTCTTGTTGCTCTTTGCACTTTGCATGCGCTCCACTGGTTTCTTACCAAATGGTAACTTTTAACGAGAACATCCTGTTGGGCTGATCAGGAATACACGCAAGCGTCGCGGTAGAGTTATCGTGCACTTTATTTATTGATTTTTTAACAACTTTTGGGAACATCGATGCGTCCGCGGTCCAACCTGAGCTTGCAAGGCGATCAACCGTTGTCGATCGCTATACTCGTCATCTCCCTCCAGCGGAGGGAGATCAATTGAGGAGTGAAGCAAGGTTCACTTTCTAAGTGCTTTGGGACTTCTTGAACCCCCTGGATTTAGAAGATAGGCTTCACAGAACAGTTGAAGGACATGCTTTTCCATGGTTTCATGGCCTACTCTCACGGATAGGTATGTGCCTACGGTCATTCCTACTAATGAGAAGAATAGGATTTATATCCTCATTGAACTTTCACGACTTCCATTACAAATCTTTTGTGGATATTGGTAAGCTCCACATTAGTTCCCCTTGACTTCAACATCCACAGTAGTTCTTGTCTAGATTCCCCACGGGATACAATTCCTTGGGATACCATTGACCTATGGCTACATGTACCATGACACATAATCATTTACATATCAGTTGAAGATACTCAACTGGTGGTATAAAGATTTTTCATAGAAATTAAGATATAAGCAAGTGATTTCAGGTGTAGTAAATGCTGACCTCATATTATCATGTATTATGTTGGCAATCTTACACTTTTAGTGTAATTGAATGGTTTCTTCTACCATTTTTGCCTTGATACTATCGTGTGAATGTTTTATTTGTAGTCATGATAGTGGCCGCGGTGCCGAAATCGCCCTCACTTAAAATTATTGAAGGTCCTATTTACTTGCAGGTGGCTTTCTGATGTCAATGCGCCTAGCTTGTTATTCTGACTCATTGGTATTATGCTTCTCCATGATATTAGTATTATGCTTCAACATTATTGGGTCATTGTATAAATTCTTTCACCTTGCTTTCACTTCTCACCTTTACGTTCCCATGTTTTCCGCATTGCTTTCCTTCTGGGTGTTCTCACCTTGCTTCACTTCTCACCTTGTGTTCGGGTGTTCTTTGCTAATTGATCTTGATCCTTGCTTCTTGCTCCTTCATCTTCGTGCTGCTTCATGCTACTTGGTCTTACGTTCCTTGCTCGATCTTGCTACTTGATCTTGTTCCTTGCTTCCTTGTTCCATGATCTTCCTTGTTCCTTACTGCACTTCATCTACTGGTTCTTACTTTCCTTGGCGTCCTTCCCCTTGTTCCTTGATCTTCTTGCTCCCTTGATCTTCGCTTGTTCCTTGCTTCTTCTTCCCTGCCAGTCTTGATCCTTGTTCCTTTACTACTTGGTCCCTCTTCTGCCACTTCTTGCTCCTTGCCTTGTTCCTTGCTACGCTCCTTGTTCCTTGCTTTAGCATTGCAAATGATTGGACCCAATCCTCCACCGGGCTACTCGGAAGGTGCAAGCATGCCCGGGCATTACGTGCGTGGAATGGATGGCTATGGGACCATTTCTTGGAGGTGGAGGTTAGCCCGCAGATCTGCCAAGGGCTTACAATGGGATTGATCAACTCATTCACGGGCGGTTGATTGTGGTCATGAGCCAGCGATGGAAATTAATCCATCGAGATGTTATAGGAGACTTGCAATGGGGAACTTCTTGAACCCCTCCTTATGCGAGGGCGAGATGCTACAGCAATTGAGGCCTCTTCTTCACGTCTTCGGCTGGCTAGCACACTCTCACGGATGCATACATATGAGGAATTCATTCATGAAATTGGCCCAGGGGCGGATGTATGGCCTTATTAAGGTGTACTACCATACAATGGTTTGTGGGTTAGGTCGCTCTTCTTCCATTAGTATTATCTGTGGAATTACTTTTCTAATGACTAGGTACACCCCATATGGTGGGAAGAATCGGTAAGGATGGCGTGAAGCTCTTGATTCCTAACGAGATACATAGGTTACACCTGAGAGGGAAGGGAAAGGGAAGAAGGGTTAGGAACCTACAGAGGCGTTACTGGACATCTTTAGGTGGTCTCTGGTAACCTTTGCTATCTATCATAAATATTTCATATGTCACAGGTGATAATATGTTCTATAAATATTCTCTAATATGTTAATATGTTCTCTAATATGTTAATATTTATACAGTTCTTGGCCCATATTTATACCCAGAAGCCCGCGATTAGCGAAATTGACTTCAGTACAAGTGTGAAGGGCCTATTTAGCACGGCCAACCCACTGATTAATCGAGCAATTCATAAAATTATTGAAGGGCCTATTATTTAGCGCAGAGTGGCTACGGTCTTGAAATCATTCGATTATAAATTATTCAGGGCCTATTTCGCCGCGGTAGCCGCGGTCGCGAAAATCATTTCTAAGTATTGAAGGGCCTATTTACGCGCAGGTGGCTCACGGTCTGCGAAATCGTGAATCGGTTTAGTTCACAGGGCCCATATTTCGCCGCGAGTATTACGATCGCCAATACATGCATCCAGTTACCCACAACCGGCTGTACGCTGCCCGAGCACCCTATCCGGTGATAAATAAACCAACTCTTTTACGGTAGAGGCGTTATCGGGGCTCTCCATCTGGGACATAACCTTTGCCTTGCCTACGTCTCATTGTGATCTCCACTCCCTTGATGCGGCTCTCAATTTCTTGGGACTTATACCAAGGCGCCTCTTTTCCCGGCCCCGGGTTTTGTCTAAACAACAGCAAGTGTTGATTCACTCTGGTTCGTGATTTCTTCACCCACTTGCACCGCGATCCTTACAGCCAAAACCATTTGACACATCTGCTGCTGGAATTCGCCCGAACCTCGTATTTGAGTGAAAGCGGAAGAATGCATTCTTTGAGCGCTTATGGGACTTCTCCATTCCACAGTAATTCCAAATTCCGGGCTTCCATGCTCACGACAACCACCGCCGTAATGCCCGAGCCGAGAATATGGACATGAGTGAGTCAAATTGGCCTCACCCATACCGTCGGGGAAAGACTTAGTGAAGTTTGTATTTGCCTCACGGAATTTGGCAGCATCATTTTCTGCACTACCTTTTTTGCATTTCCTTTACGATGCAAGGAGAAATCGCCATGCCTTGATTTTCTTCGGTGATCGCCCGCGATCATTTGATCATCCCCTCGGTACAGCCGTCCCTTGTAAGCTTCCCAAACACCGGATAAAGTTCTCTTCGGCGGGGCAAAAACCTCTTAGCCTTTGGACCACCCATCTTGGGTTTCGGGGGAACCTTGCCCGATACCTTTGGATCTTGAAGTATTTTGTAGTGCCCACCATGAAGTCCACATTAGATAGCACCTTTTTCAACTTCATCGCAGCTTCCCTAGGCTTTGGGGTGATTTATTCAAGCAAGCAGGGATACTCATGTAAACCATCTTGTCTATGATTCTCAAGAAAGCATGAAGGGTGCATATGTGTGTACTCTTCTTAGCGAATTGGCCCGAGTGGCATCAAGGTTGTGTCCTTCTCCTCTCTGTTGGTGGCTCATCCACGAGACCGCGGTCTAATGTACTCTTGTCCAATCCCGGCTGAATCTCTTCTTGCATAGAGCCGGTAGGGACAAGCATGAGTAGTCTTACCGGCACCATGCTTCATTACGTACATGCATTTTATTGTCTTCAAATGCATGCCAAGATGCCATTCAACCTCGTACTCACCATATCCGAGAGCGCAAGTTTTCTCCGATTAAGGTGAGGCAATCATTGTGGGAATGGGTGTTTGATCAAAACCATTTCGGTATCGCGTGATTTTCCTCGGTGCACGAAATAAACCAACCCACCAAATGTGATCTTGATTTGGGCCCAGGAAAACATCATCCTGAATTTGACTCTTCATTCCACGTATTCAAAGCTCATTCATTAGACTCAGCGAAACACTACCGTGGCACATAGCCCTACCATTTCCAGCTTTCATCTGACTTCCAAAACAATTCTTGGTTTGTGACGCACTCTTCTACCTTCATATCATAAAATCGAACCAAAGAAGCATTCTAGTTAAAGTCACTATCCATTGGTGTTATTTTTCGTGAAGCGAAAGTATCACCAAACTTGACTTCTTCTTCCTTTGGTAGGATGCCAATGTATCCAAGTTGAAGCACTTTCTTCGTGACCCATATCTAAGAAGCTACTTTAATGTTTCTCGATGACCTACAAGTCATCAGCTAGTCATCCTTGGTAGTAGAATAGTTTTGGTAATGCCTTGTTTAAAGCCATCTGCAAACATCACGAACAAACAATATAAGCTTGCCTATATTAAGACATTGTCACTTACGGTTCTTTGCGCAGCGATTCGGGGTTTGACGTTCCCCAACTCCGCAGCGGTTGATGTACTCTTTGACTTTCTAAGTTGAATGCTACCGGGAAGCTTTAACATTCTCGATACATCATCTTTAGTAACTAATTTCTTTAATAAACCCGGCAATATTAAGCGGGTTTTCTCTTATTATTACCTATACGCAAGATTTGGATCCAACAAGCTTTTTAATAGCCATGACCCTTTTTGAGCCTCCACCCGGGGGCAGCATATTTATAGACCGGGTTTTGCCCTCCACGATCCCGATTGAGTTCTTTTAAGCGTTTGACCGGCTTGTGAAGGGAATCATTTTTCTTGCGCAACCCTCTTCATTCCTTCAGCTGCCGATTGCATTCATCTCGATCACTAATTTCTGATTTTTCTACCTCCAGTGAGGCGTTGCAAAAAGGCAGAAACTGGGGCCGAGGAGATTAAGTGGGAAGATTCTGCCAACAAAAGCAGGCGAAATTGAAAAATTTAAGCTCTATTTCTTTGTAAGAATCCACTCCCATAGTCCAATTAAAAACTGCACGAAGCGATGCTTAAGATCGTTATTTCGATGGCTAGCGATGCTTAAGGTCGATGGCCAGCGAGGTATGGCGCTTCGATGATGGTGCTGAAGCTTCGATGGCATAAGCTTTCGAGAAGGTGGGAAAAGCGAAATCTAGATATAATCATCAAATATTCAGGTCGTTAGGAAATAATGATTCGCGGGGGTTAGGTTCGAGTTGGGTTGGGAGGTTGGTAGTTAGGTTAGGGAGAGTGAAATTTAGGTATGGAGAATAGGTTAGAATGTCCCTGATTGGTGACCCCTAATATATTCTTAGGAGGCCCATATTTGACCTCAAAAACTCTAATGAAGACGGGTAAACATCCTCCTGGCAGAAGATGCTATCTACATTCTACAAATTGGAATATTAGTGCAGTTAAAAGATTGCACACCTCTTAAGATCCTATGCACATTTTTCAAAAGCGTGAGCCATTCACTTTGAAGCCATCTTCTTTGGAGATTGGGAAACTCTAAAGCTGGGATGGATCTAAGGACAAAGGCATCAAAAAGTGAACATAGCCAATTGAAGAAGAGGGTAAACTCCATGGCTTTCTCCCGAGGTCCTTGGTATTGAAGAAAGGATGAACTTCAAACAAGTAAAATGTGCTATCAAAGTTTGCGCACTCCAGGTTATGGATCTTCCCTTGAGGCATTTACAAAAAGATGGGGATCTCACGGGGTTAAAGTCACATGATTAACAAGTTTCTGAGTACATATAAGTATATAAAAGTGAATAAGTATGAGAAATGGACTAAAGAGTAAGCGAACTCCCACCACTAATTTAGCATAGTATCTTCAAGCTTGTAACTCTGAGTTGGTGACATCTAATTTGGGTTCCCTTCTTATAGCGGCATATTCTTCCATGTGCCTTGGAGAATTGCCTCCTGCTCATTCGAGGTCATCTATAGACTTCGCCAACTTCTCGGTGGGTCTCTTCTAAGCAAATTGTGGTACATAGATATCCCATCATGGAAATAGAATTCTTTGAGATATTATGCCAACTGAGCTTATTTCCCACTAGTATATTTGATCTTGGTGTATATAGCTATTTTGAATAAATTTCATGTACCAATCCGCCTAACAAATGTGATTATTACAGTACATTTGTTGGTTACTGTGAGAAATATTGCTTGTGGGTCCGAACCCTTCAAGATGGATGTTCTTTTTAGAGAGATATATGAAGGTTAGCTAAAAGGCTTTGTCGCGCCCGAGATAGCAGGCTTTGAGGATGTATGGCGAGAAGGGCATCTTATTGAAGAGACATTATTCTTTTTAGAGACGCCACTACATCAATAGATCCAAATGCACCAAAAATTTGGAGAGGAAAGATCCTGATTGGTTAGAAGGTGAGAAGTCTTACAAGGTCACAGGTAAACAACGAGGTGTGATGAAATGTTTGAAGGCATCAATAAATTCATTGTGAATATCTGAATGTAGAAGGTGGGTGGAATTGTATAAAATTGAGAAGGCACAAAGAGATAGTGATCGAAAAGCATATCTTTCGCAAGGGAGCGTCCCGAGGACATCATAGGGGCTATACAGCCCTCGAGAACTAATACCTCTACACGATTCTCCACCCATTGGTGAGTTATCAAAAAGCTTTCTGGAAATTTGAGAAGAAAATGGAGAGAAATTCAAAGAAGATGAACTCAACATTGCGTTTAGTTCGAAAAATCAACAAGTTCCTATTTTTTTGTTGCCAATATGTATTTTGCATTTGTCATAAGCATCTCCGTCACTTATATTTAACCAATGTGTAGGCCAAGTTCCATAATTCAATGTGAATATAGTGCGCTTTAGAATCGATGACATTGACAAAGCTTCGGCGTTACTTTTGACTCACGGAATCGTTGCCTCCCATTTCAATCAAAGGAGTCAAGCAAGCATTGAGATAATAGCCATTGATGGAGAACTTGAATATGTTGGGGTTATTAGCGATATTATTGATGTGGACTTTTCGATCATTTCGGCAGACTATCGCGAGAAGCCAAGTGGTTCAAACAACATATAAATTAGACCCGAAATCACCGCGGTGAAACACATCATACGGATTTTTTGAAGTTGGCTCCACCGCGTCTTAATTCGGGCGAAGCCCGAGCCATATGGCCTTATCCACATCCAAGTTCGACAAGTTTTCTTTCATGTCCAGCCCTCAAAACAATGCATGGTGGATTGTAATTCCCACCGGAACCAGCGTCACCGTCGACCTCGTACGCAATACAACCCTTGAAGAACAAGTGCAAGAGGATCAAGGAAAGAGGTAGAGCACTGACAAGTAATTGAATTTATTTAGAACCAGAGATATAGAAAGAATCTGAAGCTCAGAGAAGAACAAGCAATCGAGGTGAGATCATTGATGCATTTCGATGAAGATTATATTGAAGAGGAGGTTGAAGGAGAAACAAACAATCAAGGAGTGAGATCACCCGATGCATTAAGCCCGAGTTATATTGAAGAGGAGGAAGATCTTGGCTCCATACTCCAAATATGCGGCAGAAAGGCTACTCCTACAATGGGCTGATGAATGGGAGGCATTGAACATGATTTCGGGGCGAAGTTTACGATAATGCAGGTGATCAATAAAAACAACATTTTATCTTATATTGAGTTCAAATGCAAGGTGAAATACTAATGTACCCCATATATAATGCTTTTGGTTTTCATTAAGATATTGCATGCTTTCTTTCTTTCTTTTAAATTTAGGTACCAATTTTGAAATTGCTGAATTATTGAATATTTGTGAGGTAACAATAAATTGCCAAATTACAAAAGGTTTTAAACTTTACTACCTTCGTTAGGCTATGATGTGTTTTTGGTATTTTAGACATTGGCTGGAGTATATCTAGTCACTTTGTCTCTCTAAAAAGATTTTAGGAATATCAAATATTAAACTACTAGTTGTAATATTTGCAATGACATAGCATACCCATAACAAATTCAGTAATGCGGAGATGCCACATCGTCGATAGAACTCTATAAGCGAGAGACTATAAAGAAAGTGTCAAATTACGGTATGCATATAGTATTGTTATTAGCGACTTTAGAAGTCTACTTGTTAGATTCTTAAAAGCGTCCCATAAACATATAAATGTCGGTGCGTGAGCTCCAGCCCTTCAATATATTAGCTAGGGATAGAACTTGATCAAACGGGTCAAATAATACATTCAAATAGATAGATTGAGGGAGATAGCTTTGCAAGACATCAAATTCCATCTAAAACAGACTCTTGAATGAAATGTTATTACTAAATTTGTAATAATGAATGGAAAAATAAAAATGATGCATTTCGACTAACAGCGTTAAATCGTGATATATATGCATGCATACTCGGCGATTAATGTGGCGAACTTCTTCGGCGATTATTTCGGCGTATTGTGGCCCGATATATGCGTAGCGGTAGCGTCCGAAGCATCATCGAGCAACTAAAATACAAAATAAACCTAATTGTGACGACATGTCGTAGCATTTGCGTCAAAAAGATCAACAACTAAAATGCAAATCGGCTGGCTTATTGTGTGAAATATCGGCGGCTCTTGCGTCGGCGTCGAGAAACTAAGCGTCAATTTCCGTCGGCATTTACGTCAGGGCCAAAATATCTCTGAAGCGGTCGGCGCTTTTACGACGCCCTCATTCTCTTGTAGATGCGGTTAGGAAGAGGGATCTCAGCTAAGGGTGGTGCACTTTCGGACCCACAAGTATGATTGTAATACGTGGGTCTTACGGAGGAAACAAATGTGCAAAGGCTACGGTAGTAGCGGTGGGAACACCCCACATCTTCTGTACAACCATTGAACAGCGAAAAATCTTGGTACCCGGCAAATCCGAGGGTAGCTTGCTGGCACAGGTGTTCCCCGTAATAAAGGAAGATGAGGGAGAAATGCCAAAACAAATAGAATAAAAATGATTTATATTTGTGCTTTGAATTCCTTGATTGTATAGAAATTTTAACCTTCTATCCAAGGGGTTTGCACAAATCCATGGGCACGCATAACGAGAATGCTTAACCAAAGAAATTTCCTAGAAGGGTGTTGTTCTAGTTTTCAAATATCCAATTCTCTAGGAGATTTATGAGAAGCTTTAACACCACTCACCCAAGAAAATCACTTATACACCAGATGCTCAAAACTCTATTGTTCATTAGGTAAAATCTATTTACAATGAGACATGCTAGTTTGATGCTTTAAAATACAAAACTTATTAATGAATAGAAAGTCACATTTCCTTGTGGAGATACATAAAAAATGGTGCCTGCAAATAAGATTTGCAAGCACAATTAGCATTTCTTTCAACAAATCTTCAAAATGTAAATCGTCAGAAATTGAACACACACCAGTTTAAACTTTGATGATTCATGTGTGGCAAGCTCTGGGGGACAGAACTGTTTTTCTTCAATAACATCTATAAGAAACAAAACAGATAAATACTACTGGCGGCCATATCTAACCTCAACCATCGAAAAAAGAAAAGCAGTGTACCATAAAAATTCTTCCCGCAAGTTTCCTTGTGGTTTTCTATAAAAACAATTGGAAGTTCCGTCACTAAACACAAGAAATTTGACGGGCCAAAGTAACCATAGAAACCTAAAAAGTGTGGCCAACGCTGATGCTCCCCTTATAGCCTTCTACATCAAATTATGACATATATCATATCTCCTTGGCATCCAACGTGGTAAGCCAATAATTTCTAAAGCAAGTATATCATAAAATGTTATTCCTACATTTTGATACTTGTAAAGCTTTGACCTGAACAAAGATGCCCTTCAAATTAATATGTCAAACAACCTTCTACCGGTTCACCATTGTAAATGACAAGGACATAAATGGAACTTCGCTCTGATGATTGGTCTGTTCATAGTTTCTGATGATTGTATGTAAAGCGCAGTTTGTTTGCTGAACATGGCGAGTACTTCAATACCGCCTATGTTCATCGAAAAAGCCGCAGCAAGTAAGGAGGAAGGGGCACGTGAGGCCTGAAATGGTCGTTAAGGCACATAGATATTCCGCACAAGTGGTTAGGTCCGCAAATTTTACAATGTGAGCCAAGGCGTTGTTGCAAAGAAATGGTGAGATATCATTGATTAATTAACTAATTTTATTGAGATATATTACTATGATTGTTATGACACATAATTATTTGAATAATTATATTCTTCTCGCTTCGCGGCTTACATTATGTATTCTGCGTTTACTAAGTGTAAAGTTTGGTAGTGGATATTTTAAGGATGTTCCCTTCTTGTGTCTTCATCTTCGTGACTCAATCATATACCACAGCATTATTTTGAAACCTCGCACTCATATATCACCTCAAGAATTTTTATTTATTAGGACTTACTTAAGAATTTGACCATATGTTAATGGAGTAGTTAACTTGTAAAACAAATAATCAAGCTTAGAAAATTATATCGACAAGAAGCCCTGAATCTAATCAAAGAGAAGTTTATCATTCCTTTAAACTTCTCACATTGCAATAACAAAGTTGAAGGCAATGACTAGGATACCATTGCAGTTCTCATGTGCTTGTTATTGAAAGAAACAAACTATAAGACAAAACCGTAGTAGTGGAAATAAAAACAATTAGAAGCCAATGTTCTATAAATAACAAACATTCATGCTGTATAATCCATAAAGCAAACCCTCCAACAACAACACCTAAATCTATTGAATTACGAACACATAATCACTAAAACAAAAGCATTTTTACCTATTTAATCGAAGTACAAGATCTACTCTTTTATCAATATTGATACCAATAAATACAAAATATCAAATAAGAGTCAATAAACACGACGATCCTTATCACCTACATGGATCCTTATCACCTACATAGTAATCACAATAATATAGTATGTAATTGTGCATGCGTCAATGGCTCCTCTAAAGGGCAACCCATTGATGCCTTAGCATCTGTAGCATCTATTCTAAAGGGCAACCCATGTTAGCATCTTGTTTTTTCATGTTACTTGGACAAAGTTGGCTGATACCGGAAGAACTAAACAGCCCCGCAATTGGGGAGTTCCGGTGGCGTTCAGAGAAAGGTTCTTCTTTGTTTTGCCGATTCCTTATCAGATTTTTTCCGTTCAATGGGATCATTTATTGATACTATATCACTTAGACATTATCTGAATAGCATTTCTAGTAAATTAACCAACAGTGATTACGCTTGCTATCGGTTTACAGGTCAAGTAATGTAAGCGGAAATGAAGCATGTAAGGGATAGATTGTTTTTGGGTAATCTGGATGATGCAATATCAGTTCTCTCAGGATCAATGCCTGGGATGACCCATGTGTTATCTCTTGTTTCCTTGCATTTCTTGTCCTCAAATAAGGCATTAAATGCCCTTTGTGAATGGAGATCTCAAAACTCTGTTACTGGCGAGATATTTGTGAAGAATTCCAATGACGTGCTTGTTGAAATGCCACCACATGAAAATGCCAAGCCGATCAATACCTTACCAGAAATGGTGAAGAAGGTTGTTCCTCTAAAAGATGTTGAGACTGAAAATTTATTGGATCGTCTAGAGGAATGCCTTGAGTTTATTGATCAGGGCAGGAAATATGGCGCTACTCTTGTTCATTGTGTTGCTGGAGTCTCACGTAGGTAAATTATTTCTTATGCAAAGGCATGTGATATTAGTACTACTGTCCAAATTCATGTGGCGTTAACATAGTCAAGGTCCATGTATTTGACAGCTTAATTTTTTTTGCAGTGCAGCTGTGCTAACTGCGTATCTGATGCGGTCGGAGCAACTGTCACTCAATGGTTTATATTCCTTCCTCTGATGTATGTTAATTGCTTGCACAATAAGCTAGAAGTGGAGTTATCTTCTGTCTGGTCATGTCAATCATTGATCAACCTAATATTTCTATGACGCTTTCCGAATTGAAAATGCTTGAATATCTTACGTATCTTCAACAGACAATGCCTAGTGTCTTGAAATTTGACATTCTTCACTATGTCTGTGAGGATGCTTACAAGTACTGCTTCCTGGCTTGCAGATGCATTAAAATCACTGAAGGCAAGCAGCAAATCAGTGTGTCCTAATGATGGGTTTATGCAACAGGTGCTTATATCTAATTTGATGCTTGCTAGTTAGGGTGCAAAGTTTGAAATCCTGACCGAAAATTTAGTGCGCAGTGAAAGTTTGACACAAAATGAGTTTCTGATGAAATTGTAGATCAGCTTTTATACCTTCAGCAGTGTGCTTAAGATTTACACATTAGACAGTACTGCAATTGTTCTTTCAGGAGTTTTATGTTTTATTAGATTTGATGTGTTTGTGTTAGAAGTAAATTTCTTGTAATGAACATGCATTTATGTTGAATTGCAGCTCCAAATGTTTGAAGATATGGGTTTTATGGTTGATAAAAGCAGTCCAACATATCGTAGGTTCAGCTTGGAAAATTTAGGCAAGCAGAGTTGCACCATAGTTTACCATGGTGTTGTTCATTCTGTTATTGTTTCTTTGGAGTTCCTTTGATCAAGCTCGTTCTACTTCCATTTTAGGAAGAGCATATATGCGAGGTGAAAAGGTCGACAGATCCAAGCTTGCAGAAAATATTGGTGTGCCAACAAGTGAATGTTCAGGGGGTCGATCAAACGATGGGCAGCAAAGAGGCACTTTATACCGTTGTAAAAAATGCAGACGTCTTTTGGCGTCACAAGAAAATGTCATGGCTCATAACACAGAAGCAGGCAAAAGTTTCTCAGGGAAGAAAAACAAGAATGAAATAGATGATGGAAGACTCAGTCTAGGTTGTTCATCTATATTCGTTGAGCCTATGCAATGGATGTCAACAGGTATGGACTTAAAATCTGCATACCAAAATATGTGCATTCTCATTTTAAGCTTTTGTGCACACAACTTGCATCCATGCATAAAGCTTGTGCCCGCCTTAAAAGGATAACAAGTACAATGGTAAAAAGTATAGATCAGCGAGCAAGCACAACTGTTTTTGTTGTTCAATCCGTGGCATTTATTCTTGGTGAAGCAATTTCATAATAATGACTAATATTATTATATTTTATTTTTCTATACTCTGTAAGGCTGTGTGAGGAGAATCTTAGAATTGTTATTTTGTGCTTTATATGTGGTGTTAAAACGTGCTGGTGGTATGACATCCAGTCCAAGATGGGGTTGTAGAAGGCAAGTTATCATGCAGCTGCGAAACGAAATTGGGAAGCTTCAACTGGGCAGGTTTGCAGTGCAGCTGTGGTGCTTGGGTAACACCAGCATTTCAAGTTCACAAGAGTCGCATTGATGCATCTTGGACATAATTATCTTTGAAGATCATGGGTGTTATAGTTGGTTTGACAAGAAACATCGCAGAGGAGAATGAAATTATATGGTTAATTATCAACCAAGTACGTTTGACATGTTGTCAGCGATGTAACTGCATATCAGGAGTTCAGTTCCCAAAACTCATGATTTGGATTCTCAATGGTACATTATTTTGTTGTTTAGCGCACATTTTATGATGGTCATTTTCTTTTGTTTCCCAATATCTCTGCTGCTTTATGGGTAAATTTTTGTTGTTGCTTGCTTTAACAAGTGGTGTATGTGATAGTAGTAGAAAGGTCAGGAACCGTTTTAAGAAAACTATAAGTGCTGTATGTGATGGTAATAGAAAGATCAGAAGCCATTTTATAAAAACTGTACGTATACTATTGGATTAAGAACTCAATAAGCGTTTCTTCTTTTCTTACAAATCATTTGTGCCCGGGAAATGAGTAAAAAGGTCGGGAATTATTTTTTGAAAACTACATACTACATTTGTACTGCGTATAATATTGGATTAAGAACTCATTAAGCGTTTCTTCTTTTCTTACAAATCATTTGTGCCCGAGAAATGAGTGAAAAGGTCAGGAAGTAGTTTTCTGAAAACTAGCTACTACGTGGAGCTTTGTACTACGTATACTGGATTAAGAACTCATTAAGCTTGCAACTTTGTTTCTTCTTTTCTTACAAATCATTCGTGCCAGGGAAATGAGTAAGGAATTGTTTTTTGAAAACTAGCCACTAGATAGAGCTTTGGGCCGGACCAAGGACTCATTAAGGTTGCAGCGATGTTACGGAATCAAATGCGGGTCGTCTGCGTGAAATGATGAAAAGAAAGTGAATGGATAAAAATAAAAGAATAACAGAAAATGTGGGGTGAGAGAGGCTCGAACTCTCGACCTCAGGATTTCACTTTAGCTATGAGACCTACGCGCTAGCCAACTGCGCCACCACCCCAATGATGTTTGCTGAAAATATTTTATAAATAACTAGAAAACAAACGGAGGTACATATTTTCCTCTTTGTTATTTTGTTAAGTTTTCGGCACAAATTTGGACCAATCTATTCCCTTTGATGCTTCGCATCTCTAACTTCCTTTTCCGCTCAATATCAGTTTCATAGTTTATAGCCTTCTTTTTTTGGTCACCCTATTCTGCATTAAAACTACTTTATGTACCCTAAACCCTATTTTATGCAACATCTCAATTAGAGATATTTTAGGATTGAAAGGGGACATTTGAGAGGTACTGCTAACATTCAAGTATTAGAGTGCATATATCTAGGATTGAAAGAGGACCTTCAATAGGGTTATAGGCAAAGTATGGTTTCTCTAGGCTCTTTGCATAGGTTCATGGTCTAATAACCACAATTTAGAGGAGCTTACTTTGTTGCTATTATTAATGATAAGAAAGCAAGTGTACGATCGTGTACTATAGTAGGTAGAAATTTTTACATTATACCACACTAGTAGCATCCGGCAAGAGAGAGTGTTCCTAAGGAGACTACAATAGTTTGGTTGCTGGTGAAAGTCAAAACTATGTGCCAAATGAAAATGCCTAATGCCTCTTACAGAACTACATTTTATAATAGACCTGAATTAGAGGTGTCTTTAGGATAAATGAAATCTTCACCTTTTCTCTTTTGCATATGTTCAAGTTTTATTCAATTTTATGTGGTATTGTGGAAATTGATAAAAATGGTCAAGATATTGATTGGGCTGTAACAATTGCTGAGTGCCATTCCCTCAAAACTCGTGGGAAAGGGTTGCCTTAGGCTTAAATTAAAAGATGGTGATATATTTGTCATATTGAGATTGGAATTATATAATAAAATTGAGCATCCAACTCTACAATTTGCAGACTTGATGACTTTCAAAGGCAAGTGCTGGTAAACCAATTTCATTTGCCTACGGCAAGAATGCGCATGAAAGTTAGCCTAAATCCAGAATAATGTAGCATAGCATTGGAGATGTTCAGTCCAAGAAGATGACGAATTTGATTATTGTATCTGGACCAGAACTATGATCCTTTTTGCAGCTTTGTGTATACTCTACTTCACCTTATCAAGGCCCAACACGTAGAAGCTCTCAGGAATGATTTCCAAGTGTGACCCTGGGTTCCTGAATAGATAGCATAATCCTCCACTCTTTAACATTCAATAATGAGAGAAGAGCATTTTGTTGCTCAGAATTTCGCCAGGCGTTGTGTATAACAACATGGCAACTGTATGCCTGAATCAATTGGATATGATTTTGAATCATAATTGTACAAAATTAATGAAACACCTGGCCACATTTTCAGAAGCCGTAGTCTGGATCAACATCCATGGCCCAAGCAAACTTTGCCAGAAGTGACTTGTTGAAAATCTGTACACAAACATTTAATTAAAAGCATGCATATGAAGTAGCCTGTAAAAGAAAATATAACTGACAAACCTTTTCAATTGGGACTTCGTGACGTTTACACCAAGCAACTGTGATACGTGGATCCATGTAGTTTATCTTGGACGTTCCTAGTGCAACTGTTTTCATATCATCCTTGATTCTACTGTCCAGCTTCATTTTCTCTATCTTCTGATTTGTTTGGTCGATCTTCTTCTGCAAACTGAACTAGTACAACATTTAGTACCCAAACTTAGAGCACAAAACATGTAGATGTTACTTACGCTTCTGGTGACTGGTTTCTTTTGACTTTTCCTTCTGCATCCTTTAGAGGTGGCTTGCCCTTCTTAGCTCGGTCTAAATCCACCTCCAATTCTTCAACTAAAGCCTATGCCACCATAGGAATCTTGGAATAAGAACCTTGCAACTCAAACAAAATATCAATCTTTATCAAGCAAAAGGTCATACTTCCAATTCAGATATTTTCCCCTCCAATTTTTCCATTTGAGCACTGTGGGACTTGGGCACAGAACGTTGATGATTACATAAAATAGCCACCTGTATGATTACAATCAACAACTTGCTAGCACTTCAAAATGCATGCAGTGTAGCCAGTGATGATTACCTCCTTGTTAGCGCGTTGGTAAGCTGCAATTTTTTCATTTACATTGTTGCCAGACGTGCTTTTAAGCTGCATAATATTAACAAACAGAGCCGGACATAAGAAAACAGCTTAGACAAAACATTATACCTTAGCCACAAACCTGATTGTGAAGGGTGATAGACGCATTGTATGTCCTAAAAACTTTGGCAGTCAGTCCTGGCATAATCTCTTTTAAATGGGCGTTTAATTTGTTTGTGTCCAGCTTGTCAAACAGATCGTCACCTTCTTGCTTGCCTAAACCACAAATAATCATCTTGAGTTTCAAAGCATGAATACCAACTAACAAGAAAAGGAACAGTACCCTTTTTAAAATCGCCTATAGCTTTGTAAACACGTTCATCAACCTCCACAGTATTGAAGTATCTTATTGAATCTTTTCCTAGAAAATCAAACTGCCAGACCAAACTTCGAACATGAAAAAATTATCCCAAATAATATTGGTAAACTACTACAGCACAGATTTGAACAAACCTCCAGGGATTTTGGAGGTCTGAGGGCAACATGCTCCACTTTTAGTGAACAGCAGCCAACAGTATCTGCCTCGTCATCGTCCTAAAAGAAGTATTAAAATGCCATCAATGTGAAAAGTTTGATTGCACCAATAAAATGCAAAACAAAAAGTAGAAGCAATTCTGCTTAACCATTTATTACCTTTTCGTTACCCGCTCGAAGCGCAAGTCTATCTATCAAGTATGTTGCTACTGCTATTTGCTTCTTAGTTGAATCTGATGATCCAAAATTCTTGGTATATGTCTTCCGAATATCATCGATATATTCCTGGAGTAGCAGAAACCACAATGGAAGAAAGTGCCACTAGTCAATAAACTGATATGCTGTTAGCCAGGAATATTAAGGAGCTGCAGACCTTCAACGTTCTAGCTTTCTCATATTTCTCCTTATCACTCTGGCCTTTCAAGCTGCTGCTGGGATGAAGAAAAACGTATTTAAACTCCTTTGTGTTGATAGGATCATTCCAATACGCAAGCCATGTAACCGTATTATCATGCCTGACTTCCTTCCATCTGCAATGACCTTCATATATATTACATATAACAATAGAATGCCTGGGTACAAAATCTCGTTTTGAAACATACTTATGACCAGGCATTGGACATTCTGGAATAGGCGCGCCTTTCCCAATATTTATAACAATATTCTCAGGATAAATACGTCGTTTCAGCTTGCCCATCTGGTATTATCACGAGAAAGAACAGCATTACAGAACCTTGGTAAGCAGCAACCTGAAAGAAATACTTCACAATTACCTTTGGGTGCTCCCCACGTCCTCGAAATAATCCAGGAGGCTCCACTCTGAAGTTCCCAACCTATTTCATGCACAAAAAATGATAAGAACGATAATAACATTAGATAAAGCAATAAAGCACTTGCATTCCTTTTCATATAAGTTAGACAAATAAAAATAAGCATTGCACCTTCTCTTTTACACCATCAACAAGAGCCCACATGTACTTGTCCTCTAGCTTCAGCTTCTCTTCCTTCAACTTTTTTTTCTCCTTCAAAAGATATGATCTATTAATATATTTCGAACAAAATGTACATAATAATGCACTGCAAAACTAACTACTCTGGAAATCATTCTGCATCAGATACTATTTAATTGCTTACTTCAGAGCTCATTTGTTTCTTCTTCTCTTTCTCTACCAGATGCCATTCGTAAATAGGAGTAAAATCACACAACTTAAGGTCCTTAATAACATGCTTTGGACCCAAAATTTCTTTCCAATCCTTCCAGAAATTCGTTATGAATGTTTCTTTGGTTGCATAGTCGGTATCTTTCATGACTGCAAACATCGTAGCGACCTGAACATGACAAATCACAATTCAAGAGAAACGAAGTTAACAAAAATCATAATGTTCATCCTTAGTGGCATACCTCTTCCTGTTCAGCAGTCAGATCTACAGGTTGCCCATTATACAGAATCTTCACCCCATGCGGTTGATATGGTGGAGGAAAGATAACTCCATTATGCTCAAGGGTATTCCACTTTTGTCCACCTCCACCGCCTGGAACACCTTTATCAACTGTCTTGGAAGACCTCACTACCTTCTTCTTACTTAAGATCATCTTTCCCTTCATAATCTTCAATTTCTTGTTATCCAAGACCTTCTTTGTAACAATAGATGTCTTTTTCGCAACAGATGCTTTTGCTACACGTTGTGCCATAGGTACCTCGTCATCATCGTCGTCATCATCATCCTCCTGCTCCCCATCATCTTCATCAGCAGAAGCATTAGAGATATTGGTTTGAGGCGTGGGCTTTATAAAAGATGTACGCTGACAAATTGGCACATCATCTTCATCATCATCATCTTCTTCTTCATCTGAAACGTGCCTCCTCCTGTCTTGTAACTTCTCCTCCATTTTAGGTTTCTTTTCTGGCAGCCTGCTGGGCTGTTCTAATGGCCTCTTTTTTGTACTTGTTTCAACCTTTGAGGATGAATCCATTTTCTTTTTCTCGAGAAAAGTGACATTGTTTCCACCCACTTTCTTTGGAGTCGTTTGCTCCATTTTAACATGTCCTCTTTGCTCAATTTTTATTCTTCCCTTGGCCTCAGTTTTCTCGGATTTAACAATCACCTCGCTGGTAACTTTAAAATTCTTGGTAACAGCATTGGACGACAAGCGTTGGGCTATGGGAACGTCATCCTCATCATCGTCATCATCGTCATCCTCAGGCATAGACACGGCTTCTGCATTCATGTTCGGCCTTTTCGAAACATTGCTAATAGCAGTCTGGTCAAGTGTCCTCTTCTTGACTGTTACAGTAGCCGTTTTCTTATAATCATTTGTTGATCTTTTAAGACACAGTGGTTTGTCATCATCAGATTCATCGCTAGACTCTGGCCGAACAGCGGAAGACCGGTTTAGGTCTACTTTTCCTAAAAACACAAGTTTTAGTGCCCAAAAAACATCAAAAGTGTTTCAAACAACAGCTGTGATGCCTGGTTATTAGATAGATTGGCTAAAACTCACAAAACTTACCATACGAATTCATCTTAGCTGAATCTTCCCTCGACACTACTGAAGCATTCCATTTACTCGAGCTCTGTGAAGGGAATAAGCAATTCTCCATAAGACTACCTAATTATTGCACGCCATGCATAACAAATGCAAGAAACCTCAATCATAACTTGTCATTATAGTTCCCAGAGAAGGCAACATAAAAGGATATGCTTGATAGCAGAAAGCAGCATTTTAAAAAGTATATCTACAGGCCAGCATGATCTGATAGGTATATGAACTATCAGCAAAGGTAAAAAGGTCAGATGCACCTTTCTCGAACCCTAGTCACAAACTAAACCCCAATAAACCTCGCATTAATAACAACTGCAATGCCATCAAACCCAATACCCACATCATCAAAACCACACGAATTCTCATTTCATCATTCAGACCTAAAATCCAAGCCATTCACATGAACATAAGTCAAAATTCCGAGGGACCACATTGCAAAACAAGCAAATTACGAGATTGAGGATGGAAGAAGGCTCACATCCGGATCTGGAGCAGAGCTTTGGAGATGGGAACTATTGTTGTCGACGAACATAACCTGAGAAGCGATTTTGTCCCGATGGGCAGGATGAATAGTGCAAAATTTGGCCCAGGAAAGGGGCCAGGGCAAGGGCCAAGCCCCAGAACGGAGGCGCCGAAGTAGCCCGAGTAAAAAAGTTTATCTGGCACACAAGGATGAAGCAGCATGGCAACGACCTCTGTGGACACATGGGCCTTCTTATAGTATGTCTTGTTTTTCCGGCAGGCTTGACGCAAAACGTCCGGAACATGTGCCCTTTTACGTTTTGCGGCCGTCAAAATAGTTGTTTTCTAGATTTGCACATTGTACGTTTTCATGATATAACCTCATTGTAATTAAGACATGATTAAGTTTGCACATTTTGTTTGGTATTGTGGGAGGGTATTCTCGCATGGTTGAGAATATGAGATTCCCGTATTGTATGTATGCAAAACCGTAGATTTTGTAGGGTTTGAGGTGCTTGTTGGGTGGCTATAGAGTTTTTATTTGAGGCTAGGGTTGAGTGGTGTTTTTACAATGGTTCGAAAAGGGAAGTCAAACTTTCGAAATTGGGAAAGATTTGGCACAGGGACATGCTGGTTCCTGTGGAATGGCATGCGGAGAGAAACGGCCAGTGTCTCTACTTGTGCTGGAGCACTGGTCGTGGCATGGAGCGCATAGATGAGGGATCTTCCCTATTGTTTGCTTGTGTTTCTCTTGCTTTTCCAATAGATTGGCCACAAAGGAGTCGTTGATGCAGGCATGTTGGGGTTTTGTTGTGGAAATATCTAGCAATCAAACAAGGGAGTTTTGGTGATAGAAGCTTTATGCAATGTCTAATTCTCAAAATTTCTTACTCTATTTTTGTTGTATTGTCATTTTGTTTTGTTGCTATTGCATTTAGAAAATCTTACCCTAAGTGCATTACCATGGCCAGAAGCTTTTTGTGGCTTTGAATGGTTCAATATGTTATTGGGCTCTGGTGAGGCCATTGCGGCATGGAGGTTCGAATCCTTAGGCTCTGGTTTCTGCTAGTTGGAGGTTTTGTTCCTTGCGTTCTTTCTTTGACACAAGGAATCTTCACACGGGGCATGTTTTGTGGCAGAAAAGAAAGCTACGACGACTTGCCTTGAAGGACATGTTTGGATCCATTGGGTTTTGATGATTTAATTTGCACGATTGAAGGTTTGATTGGGCCGATGCTTTGGTTTCAGTGGCAAATCTAGCGACCAGGGCTACTCCTTCTTTTCTGGCCCCAAACCGCAGGCTCTTCAATTGAGCCGGAAGCTTTGATTTGCAGCTGAGGAATGGCCTGAAGAATGTCCTGAAGCCGACCTGATGGTGAAGCTGAAGAATGCTTTGAAGCTGACCTGAAGCTTCGATTTGCAGGTTGGATTTGTCCAGAAGAATCCCCTAGTAGAGAGATTTGAGGTATCCAAATTTTCTCTAGACTCCATAGCACCATCTACATCACACAAGTTCGCTTCATACAACAGCATCACATCATACAAGTTCACTCCATCTATATGCATATAACAAAATAGAGAAATTTAAGTAAATGAAAGGTTTAACATTCTCGAAACATGCCTGGATGTGCAACCACAACAGTCTCGAAGCATTCGCATTGGATTGGGAATTTGGAAAGGTCCACTCAATAATACTTTTAGACATTTCATTGAGCTTTCCCATGGCTGTTGTTTCAATGCAAACGGAAATACTATTTCTTAAATACAGACATTCTTCTGATCTACCGTAAATTCAGGACAAAAAATGTTATTTGTCTCATTTGAACATACTTAGACTAGGAATTTGAAAAATATTTGCCTAAACGCATTTGATTAAGCTTTTCCATGCCTGATGTTTCAATGCAAACAACGATACTATCTATTAGAGACAGGCATTTCTCCAATCTGTTGTAAATTCAGAACAAAATGACTGTTTCTCATTTAGGTATATTTAGACTACGAATTTGGAAAAGTTCCACCTAGAAATATTTTTAGGCTATTGATAAAGCTTTAATGCCCTTCCCCCTTTTTGAAGGACGACAAACTCTTATTCAATATTCTAGAAGAAGTACACACAAAGATACAGAGACAGGAATAAAATCTCAGCGGACAAAGATAATCCACTGAGTGCAGCCACCTGTCTACGCATAAGATAAGATACCTAAATATTCCTCAAAAATCAAACGTTTTTCTCAGGAGCAAGCTGAGAACATAGGTATGCCTTCACCAATCTGTCTTGCACCTCGTGAAGAAGTTGGTCGACACTAATTGATAAGCTTTTGAAGATACACATTTGCCTTCTTTTCCAAATAGACCACAACAACCAGCCTGAAGCTAAGTGGAAAGCCTGTTGCTGTAAGCTTTAATGCCTATTGTTTCAGAGATATCATCTATTAGATATGGTCATTTCCACAATCTGTTGTAAATGTTATTCGAATAGAAAGATACCATACATTACAAACCGCCTATAACAAAGCCTATCCCCTCATATTATTATAGTATCTAAAAGTAGCACATGCTTCAAGAACATTAATAAAGGCAACATAATCTCCGTTTTTGTGACGTTCCAGCATAATATACGCCCCGAATACGTATATTATATTGCCACATCACCCGTACATGTCACGGATGACATGTACTTGGTGGTTGTAGGGGGCAAGGGTTGCACCTAGGGGGCAACTTCGAATATTGTGCATGTTAAATAAACATACACAATTAATAAACCCCATAGACCCCATTGCCAAATGGCTAAACCCCATTTGCCAATGTCTAACCTAACCCTAAGGGTTTTTATATAAGGGTTTCCCCTTAAAACCTAAACCTTTTCCTCTCTTTGCATTTTAGGGTTTTTCATAGAGTTCCTTTCCCGTTTCGCATTTAGGGTTCTCTTGAGCCATTCCGGCCAAGTTAAGGACCAAATTCGCATTGCCAGGCTTCGTAAAGCCGCCTTTGCACAACAGCTCGTGGAGTAGCAGCCATCTTCAACAAGATCAGGGACATGGATGTGTTCCGAGGATCTGGAGCGGGCCAAGGAGCAGGTAATCAGGCATTCTATTGTGCAAAGCCGTCTTTGGGCTAGGCAGTAAGGTAGTTTAGCATATTCATTCAGCCATAGAGGCCTTGTAGATCCCAAGATCACAAGCCCTAACTAAAGAACCTAACTCTTGATGTTTAGGTAGATAGATTAGATGATGTTCTTCATTTCATTTTTGTGATGATGTTGGTATTTCATTCTGTGACCCTCCATGAATTGGGAAGGGAGGTAGAGGCCTAAAGCCTGTATAGCAGATGATTCTAGGCAACCTACTAGTTCCCAGTTACTTGCAGCCTGTGCACAGGAGCCCACCGGGTTGTGGGTTGAGGGGCTAGATCGGCAGGACAATGGGGTACTTGTCCCAACACCTGAAGCGATCCCTACGGTGTGTAAAAAGCCTACGATGATCCCCGTGGACTAGGTCTAATGGCTTGCCCTTTAGCGTGTGGGCATGGCATGGGTTCCCGACACGTGGTGATCGTCACTCTCCATTGGGTTCAAATCGAATAAGGGCGGTTGCCCTCTAGTCACTGTGTTGCGCATGGAAGTCCACGGAGGAGGCTCTCTTCTGCCTCATCGGGGCTGGGGAGATGCAACCCGCCCGTGGCCCTTTCGGCTATGCACTGGCGAGGCTATGGTCGAGGGTCCCCAGCGCTTTTCAACCCAATCGCAAAGTGTGCGGGAGGGGCGGATGGAGTGGACTACCCGCCCGCCATGTTCTTATGCGGCCAAATCCATGTGCCATGAATTACATGCGCAATGACTTACGAGAATTTAAGAGTCGGTGATACCCCTTGACTCACGAGCCACGGGTAGGATTTCCCTTTACCGTTAGTATACGTGTTGATGTTGTTATATTGATGGGGATATGATGTTCACCCTTCGAGGTGATTGTATTATTATATTGTGTTATGTGCTCATCGTTTATTCACGCTTCCGCAGATAGGTCGAAGGAAGACGGGTGAATGACACATCCACTCTTCCCTTGCGGGCTCATTCCACTGGGAGTGGAGTCAGGTGGATGGCCCCTGCCAGATGGCTGTCAGGGGGAATGCTCCGTCTTCGAATACGATGGCGCATCGTATAAGAAGCAGGGGACGTCAAGTGGTATCAGAGCATGATCTTGGCAGACCAAGATCGAGCACTGACATTTTCCCATATGACTAACAGTAGACTCAAGCCTTGGGAAATAGCCCAAGCAGGAACCTCAAAAATTGGAAATTTTTTTCCAATTTTTAGTGTAGTAAATAGGTTAATGCTAAGTTAGTAATAAGGTTTAGCAGAAACCCAACCTAAAATGGCCAAAAAGAGGTGACCCCTCACAGAGTGCTTGAACCAATTTGGTTTGCAAAGCGTCACGACCACAGTGCCTAATTGTGTGAGTGGTGGACCCATGTTGACCTAGTTAGATGTATAATTTAGCTAAACTAATGGTGCAGTTCAGCTTATCTCCTTGATTCTAGCTAGTTTTGCATGTTATAACACTAAGAACCCCTTGTAAATTGAAAATTTAACCCAAAAAGAGGTGACCCCTCACAGAGTGCGTCCATACCAAATCCGTTTGGGATCCGATTTGATCCTGGCGCACTGTGTGAGTGGTGGATGCGTTTTGGCTAAATAAACCTAATGTACCCTTCACATCTTCACTAATACCCTTTAGATTGGCTCAATATGGAATTGCAGGTCCAAACCCTAAATTTCCCTTACCTATAAATAGAAAATTAGGGTTCCTCATTTGTCCTCAGCGCTGAGAACGGCTTCGCCCGAAAAGCGATTTTTAGGCCGAGCCAGATTCGTTTAAAAGCAAGACATGCCGTGACCAAAGCGGTGACTTGATTAAAGGTTCCCCCTAGTTATACCACTTCAAGAGCTGGCCAACAGAAGGTCCGACAGCCTGGGAGAGGAGGCAGACAGAGGAACATGAGGCTCAACCTAACCCCCGATGCCCAAGAGGAGGCCCAAAAGCACCAGAGGAGGCCCCCAAAGCCTTGAAGAGGAACCGGAAAGAAGTTCGCGAAGAAGTTGAAGCTGCAGAGATATTGAGTAGGAGCTCCGGAGGGAGCTCACAAGCTGGGGAAAAAGGAAAAGAAGAGGAAACGGAAGGCGAAGAAACCGACATCAAGAAGAGCAAGGAGGAGCGCCTACGGAGAAGGAGGAGCCCGAAAAAGGAGGGAAGAGAAGAAGAGGGAGGAGGAGAAGAAGAGGCGAACCGAGGAGTGTATGAAGAAGAGAGCGGACAAGGAAAAGCCCCCGCTCAATCGGAAGGACAATTAAATGGAAATTGAAGACGACCGCAAAAGGTGTCATCATTCAGAGGCGGACGTGAGGAATGGCCCGATCTTCATCGCATTAATCGAAGTCCCGGATGAAGGACTAAGGGTTCCCCACCGGGCGAAGGCTCGACCCTCGATCAGTAGGGCTGAGCACCAGCCAACGAAGAGGAGGAGGCAAAAGCGGCAAGGGTACCCCCGCGTGCGTGTGGCCGGCCCAAAGCACGGCGGCGGTAAAAAGTGCCAGCCGAGGCGCGCAGAGGGAGCCGTATATACTCAACGGTTTAGCATAGAAAGAAGCCGAAAGAGTATATTCATTACATGAAAATGTATCAAGAATACTCTAAATTAATGACGAAAGCACAAGGTCCGTTTATCGGCTGATACGCCGACTAACAAGAACACTCTGAAGCCTTGCCAAGGAGACCAGCTAAGAAGCCCGCGAAGTAAGAGAAAGGCGGACTCAGATTTTGCAAGAGCCACTCGAGATCCGGCATTTCGGAGGGAGCTATGGCTATCCTATCAGAGCTCCTTTAGCAAGGGCGACACGGGAAATTTTGCAGGGAATTCGACAAGTCCAAGAGGGTCCACCGGGCGATATGTTGCTAGCGCCGGGGAGCCGAGAGCAACATATAGTCCAACATTTTGAAGACTCCGTAGCGTGTGCAGTTCATGCCAAAAGGGTGACATGCATGCCCAAAGAGATGAAGTTAGCTAAATATATTAAGAAAGAATTTGATTAAGACTGTTGTAAATAAATTTTGTTAATACAAATTTGTAAGTTGGATGAATTAATGTGTTAAATCAGGTGTAAGTAGGATGTCTTACTAAGTTCTGCAGTTGGAATTAACAAATTTGGAGCAAAACTAAGTGTTTTTGGCCCCACCCCTCACAGAGTGCGCCCAGACCAATTCGGTTTGCAAACCGATTCGACCCTGGCGCACTGTGTGAGTGGTTGAACATGGTTTGATGCCAAAACTTGTCCAAATGCAGAAAGTAAGTATACCATTCAACTCAGCTCACCTTAATTAGTAGGATTTGACCCCTAGTTTGTAGAAATTGGCCAACCCTAACTCAAATGGAGCTCCACCCCTCACAGAGTGCGCCCAGACCAATTCGGTTTGCAAACCGATTCGACCCTGGCGCATTGTGTGAGTGGTCGACCCCAAAACTAGGCCAAAACGTGTCCAAATAAGGCAAGAAAGGGCTCAATCTGACCTATCTCGACGAGATATGCAGGATTCTATCCTTAGTTTCCATGTTTGGCATCATCTTTGACCCAAACAAGGCCCCCCCTCCGCGAGGCGCCTGGACCAATTCGGTTTGCAAACCGGATTCGACCTGGCGCCTTTGTGTGGTCACACTAAAATTGCCCTAACTTGTCCATACTTTCTCCAAATTAGATGAAATTTGTTGCAATAGGATCCTTAGAATGTACTCTTTAGCATGATTGGCTTGCCTTTTGCCCAGCAATACCTTAAAATCCTAGATTTTCCCTTACCCAAAAATTTCCCAAAATTAGGGTTTTTGCCTATAAGTAGACCACAATCCTCATTTGCATCCTACACCTTTGCTCCTCACTCCAAGCCGATTTTCCAGACCCCTAAGGCGCTTGCCTATCTGTTTGATATCCTCAGCTGCTCATAGACCATGGCAACCCATCGTGATTCAAAGGATGGTACAGTACGCCCACGACTCATGTGGTGAGGAGGCCCGACATCAACTTCTAAAGATCTTCCCATTTTTCTTCGAAGGAGCTTGATGTGGAAACCACCATCAATGCCACCCCTTTTTACCAAGACATTATGTCTGAGTTCCATGCCAAGATAGGACCATCTTTGGTAGAGCTCCCACCTTGCATAGGATATTTTGCCCCTAGCATGGCCCTTAAGTCAGCCCTGCAGGACATCCCAAACATAGATAAGTACCTAGAGAACAAAGCAGCTCGCCTACCCAATTATATGTCTATCTCTGTCAATAGGAAGAGGTACTTTTCTTATACAGCAGCAGTAGCTATTTACCTATCCTAGAGAGGCCAAACCCAGATAGGAGAACCCTTAGTGCAGCCCTTAGAAGTTGAACCCATGGCCATGGCACCCGTGAAGAGGAGGAGGATAGGAAAGTAGGAGGAGGAGGAAGAAGAAGAATTGGCGGGATTAGAAGACATTGACCTAGAGCAGAGAGGCAAACAAAGGCGAAAGCAGCTCCAAAGTTTTGAAGAAGGACTCAGAGCAACAAGAAGAGCCCCACCACTTGGGCAAGGAATTACAAGCTTGACCCCACTGTTCATAGGAGGAGAGGCATACTTAAGCCTCCATGATATTAAAAATCTTCCAGAATGCCGAGACAGGGGTTACAGAGTGGATGAAATTCTGCATCTCCTACGACAACAACCAGATCTCGACGACTTCATCGATCGAGGAACTCAAGACTTCCCCATCAGCATAAGGGAAGCCAGGATGTAACGGACCTAGGATTTTGAGGTACATTGTGGAATTATTTTATTAAAGGATGCAAAGGAATAATAGTTAAAATACCATGCATGCAGAATATATATCGTATATGTAGAGATTATACGGATAAATATACTGGAGGTTAGCAATAAATACAAATACAGTGAATATTGAGGCATGTGATGGTGAAGCATTCGGAAGGAGATAGATTGCAGAGCGATTGCTAAAGGAGCGAGTTGCGTGTAGAGTTCTAGGAGCGTGTTGGAGTGCAGACGAAGCAAGCAGGATTCCAGGTGGGGATCAAGACTTACACCTGGGGTTTTCTAGTGTAGTATCTCTGTGCTTGTTTTTTTTATTTGTTTGTTGTTATGCATTCAACAGGGGATTAGAATTGGATTATATGAGCATGGGATTAGAATTGGATTATATGAGCATGGTTGTAAACATAAACGCAAGGTTTATGAATAGTGATTCTTTGGTATTGGAATACTGTGGCTTGCATGGCTAGTAATGGAATTAATATTTTCCTAATATTTTCCATCAAGAAATAGATGTAACTGTAATCTACGATAGAAGAAACTGGAATGGTTTAGATTGGTTAGAATTTGGAAGAATGGATTAAAAACTAAATTGATTAAGCAAGAACAAGCAAGGACAGCAGTATTTCTCTTGCATGCAGCAGGGCAGCGTCGGCATGATCCTATTGAATGTGAATGCTTGGAAAGCATGAGAATCGCCCTGAAATGGGCCGATTTTGGCCTTAGGAAGGCCGAAATATGGAAAGAATACAGAATCAGGAAGATTGGAGTAGAATTTGGCTGTAAATATCATGATGTTGGTGCCCAAGAATCGACCCAGAACCGCCGGCTTAGGGCCACAAACTGGCCGAAATGGCTTGGAAACCTCTTTGCCAGCAAAATCGGGAAGCTTCATGGGCTTTCCAAGCCGAATTGATGGCCTGGATGCCAGGTCCGGCAGCTGCCGGTCTGATTTCTATCAGGAAGAAAATCAGTTAGAATCATCTTTTTCGGCTACAAACAGTATGATTTGGCCTGGAAATCCCTGTAAAAGCCAGAATCGGCTGGACCCAAGAGGTTTTGGGCTGGATCCGATGGTCTGGATGCCGGATCCACGAGCTGTAGGCTGCGTTTGTGAACTGTACGTTAGGTTAAAACAGGAAAAGTTAATAGTTAGTTCAACATGGTGTTAACAAATGTTAAAAAGAAAGATAAAGGTTAATTTAAGTATTAAGTTGTGTTAATGGATAAGCTATATTTACGGTTATTTAATGGGAAAATTAACAGGTTAGCTAGTAAGATATTGAAATATGTTGGAATTAGCCAGATTAATGACGGGCGCATTGCAAGGCAGAGATAATGGGTGGAGAATGAGCGTCAAAACTATTAAATTAATTAGCAGAGATATGGAAGCAACCGTCGTTAAGGTCTTAGATAATGATTTGAATAAAATAATTAACTTAGTCTTTTTAACTTATGGTTGATGGTTGCATTTTGCATTATGAGGGTTGTAATAATTTGAACTATGGTTGGGTTTCTTAGTTGCATGAAATGTGTATCCTAGAATTTCTTGAGTTATATAGGGGCATAACTCTTTGATATAGACCTCTGGGGCCGGAGTCTAGGTGCGATGGTCTAGACTCGCTGTTATTGCACAATGCTATGTAAATGTTATTATTTGAACATCGGGCATTGGTACCGCGAGGTACAACGTCATGCACAGTTAAGTGGTCCTCCAATGCTGGACGCAGCGTGGATGGGTGTGTACACACGTGGTTACCCCGCCTCTATGTCACTGGCCTGATCAGCCGAGTTGACCTTGCTCAGATCCAGAGGAATATTGGTTGCAATGTTGATGCTATGATTGCTTGATTATTATACATGTGGTCTTAAATGTTGGAATTAAGTTGCAATGGTCATGCTTGGTATAATTATGCATTGTGGTTATGCTTGTTGGACTAGTAGCTTAGATTGCAGGGGCGAGGCTACGGTAAAGCTAAGTTATTGTTCTAGGTTAATGCTTTGTGGTGATTGATGCTAGATATGTCCTAGATCCCCGATCCCCACTTAGTCCGTGTGACTAACCCCGTGGTTGATGGTGTAAGCAGAGGCGCGAGATGCTCTGGAAAGTAGCCAAGCTTCGGAAAGGCGAGAGTAGAAGTGTGTGGATTGCTATTCAATTAACTTGACTATTATTGCTATTATTCTTATTATATATAGGCTTGAAGTTAACATTATTTAAAAGAATATTTTAATTGTTGTGTGGGGTTTTGCTGAGCAATGGAAAGTTATTTTTGGGACCTTAGAGCATGTATAAAGATTAAATTCTTTACCTAAGTATGCATGTATTAATTTCTCCAGTTACCGAGAGGTTAACTGGCCAGTCCCATCACACAGGACATACACCGGCGAGACGTCATCGGACATCGAGGCTTACACAAGCATCAGACAGATGATCGAGAGGGAGTTGCTGTCAGAAGAAGAGTTCCTGGCAATCCAAGAGCGCATGGGCATCAAGGGAAAGTCAACATCAGCACTTTTACCTAGCATACGGCCGGCACGCGCCCCATGGATGGAGGACATCAACTGAGCAAATTAGTGTCTGGGACTTGAGATGATAGATAGATAGATAGATAGTATTTTAATGTCATGCCACTAGGCAAAGATCCAACCCGGATATGTGACCACACACCACACTACATTGCTTGGTTGGGCCTTTACCTCAACCACTTTACATCAGCGTCTCAGAGGTTTTGACACCCAATCAGATTCAGTCGCGATCAAGAAAGATCAGAATTCGAGAGACCTATAGTTATAGACCTAGTGTGTTACCACTAGACTAAACACCAGACGCCATGCAGAAATGGAGGAAGTGCAAAGGTTGACGAAAGTTGAGGAAGACATAGGAAGCCTTGACATCGGTGAGGAAGAGGCATGATAAAGCCCCATGTTCTACCTTCCATTACTCCTAGCGGAAGAATGGCGGTTATACACGCCAATTCAACCGCGGGGATGAAAGAAGGAATCTTTATGCTTATAAGCCCTCTCAAGATTCGGAAGTCATGCTCGATGGCCCTAAACGCCAAGAGAAACCATGTAATATCACCTGGATGAGAGCGATAGCATTACATATCTTAAACCCTTGAGGCCCATTTGTAGCACGTATATTTTGAAGCACTTATTGTTGCATGCATATGAAATATAGATGTCACACTTTACAATCAACACAACCTATTGGCAATAACAACCTTTGTTTATAACGAACACAAATATAGAAGGCTTTGTTCATGGCCATTAGCAATACATCTTAGTGTCCTACTTCTAGCATCTAACCCAATGTATTGCCAACCTTATAGCTTGCACCCATAGAGGTTGCAACTAAGTCATGATCATATACATTATAAGTTGTTAGCAATAACAACCTTTGTTTATAATGAATACAAATATACAAGGCCTTGCTCATGGCAATTACCAATACACCTTAGCATCAGCTAACCCAACATATGCCAACCTTGCAGCTTGCACCCATGGAAGCTCAACAAAGAAATCTAACTAAGTACTACTACTTGAAATGTAACCAACCCAACGCTTCATGAACTCAAAGGCTATAACGCAATGATGACATGGACCTGTTGAAACAACACATGACAACAAGCAAGATCTTAAACTCAAGGCTTCATCTATTAGGAGCTTCTCCATCTAAAGACTAGATGCAAGCCTTGTAGTTATTTGATTTCTAAAGCACTAGATTGTTGATAATAGATGAATTGACATTGAAATAAAGACATTCTTTTGATATGCATTAACTCAAGCACCAAAATGAAAACATTGGTGGTCCTTTTTATTCTAGCATTCCAATGTTATTTGTTCAAATCTTGAAAGTAGAAAAACTTTCATTTTATAGGGGGTTCATGGGAGGTTAAATCTAAAGATAACATGAAGTGAGTCAAATGGGTCTAGTGGGAGGAGGTCAAAGAAAAGTTGCTTGCCAGTAACACTATGTTACAAGACGACATAATACTTGGCTCGGAGTTGTTCTAGAGCTGCCGAGTAAGCTTAAATATCGTTATAAATCTTTTGTGTGTAGCTTAACTATCTTCTAATGTCCACTAGCCAGTGCTCTTCCTCTAATGTTGTCAAGGAACCAGACTATATATAGTGGGGGTGCCCAAGAAAATCCATCTATTTATCTATCCATTGCAATGTAGGCACCCTTGTATCTCGTATCCTTCTTCATGAGACATAAACATCACATCCATAGCCTCCAACAACTAATTACATTCATCTAAACTTCCTACTACTGTATAGCAAGCCAACAACATGCAAAACAATGCAAGGCCCAACAAACTTGCAAGGATCATAAAATGTTCACCCATCCAAGGGGACACCTCCTCATGTGATGGCATTTTATCACCCTATTCTATTCTATTCTATTATCACCCTATTGTTTATTTATGGAATACTAGAATTATCTAACCATTGAAATGGTTATCCTCACAACATGAAGATAAATCCTAATATTGTGTGCATATGATTGTTTGCACATAGAGTTTCTTTGATAAATTGGATTTTGAGAACTTAATTGACAATCATTAATAACAAATGGTAAGTTAGCTCATGAGGATAAATGAATGGTAAGTTAGCTCATGAAGATAAATGTCGAGTTCATTTGACATTCAAACATGGTTCCATACAAGGTCCAATAGGACCAATAAATCTTTACGTTCATCCCACCAAACCCATGTCATAAATAAATTGTCTCAACAAAAACCATGTCATACAATAAAATTAACCTCCAAAAATCATGTCACAAATGCAAGATAGTTTTAACCTACCATTACTAGTTTTAATAAACCGCTATCATATGCATGAAACTATCTCATAAATCAAACTAGTTCTAACAAACCACTATAGCACCAATAACCAACATGAATAACCATATCACAAACTACTACTAGCTTGACAAACCACTATGGCATGTGGTTTTTTTCTGTCAAATAAATTCATGCCTAAAATACCATATATATCATGGTTTTTAGATGAATTGGTACTGGTTATATATAGTAGTTTATTTTTGGGGGCCTTGTGGAGGAGGACGCACCGGACTGTATCCAGGGTGAGTGCCATATTTTTGCCGCCATTGATACCGAGAATGCTGAAAGCCAGTATCAAGTCATCTCGACAACCGGGAAAGCACAAGCAGAATCTTTCATAGTCTTGATAGATACAGGGAGCACCCACAACTTCGTGTCGCCAAGGATGGTACAGATTGAAGCTGAAGCCCTTGAAGTCTAAGCCTAGACCAGTTGTCTTGGCCAGTGGAGTAGTTCGACACACAGCAGGAAAAAGGATAAACTTTCAACGTAGACTTGCCAGGAATCAATGTAGCATTGGGAGCTGAAGTGATGAATATCGGCAAATATGATTTGATAATAGGCATGGAATATCTTGGACCGGCGGGAGCCATCATTGATTGTGGGAAGCGGAAGGTGACCATAACAACGCCAGAAGGCAAGGTCATCGAGATAGCAGGTAAAGAAGTCACCCCAATCATGCAATGCATGTCTAGTGAGAAGTTACTTAAATGCATAAGGAAGGAGCAAGTGGCCTATCTCTTTAAGCTTGAGGTCGACGACCAAGAGTCAGAAGAAGAGAAAGAGGCCAAGACATTGAGCAAGCTCCCGAAGCCTATAGTAAAGTTGGTGAAGCAATTTCACGACTTGTTCCCTGATGAGATCAAGCAGCTTCCACCCTATAGAGGAGTCGAGTGTGAAATAGCACTTGAGCCAGGGACTAAGCCAACAAGCAAGGTGCCCTACAGAATGTCGACCGATGAGTTGACGGAATTGAAGAAGCGACTGCAGGAATTGCTAGACCTAGGGTTCATAAGACCTAGTGTCTCTCCTTTTTGAGCGCCCATCCTTTTTGTGAAGAAGAAGGATGGAAGCCTTAGGATGTGCGTCGACTATCGTCAATTAAATAAGCACACCATTAAGAACAAGTATGCTTTGCCTAGATCAGATGATCTCATGGACCAATTGCAAGGAGCGAAGATCTTCTTCAAGATAAACTTGAGATCGGGGTATCACCAGATCAGGATCAAGGAAGAAGATATCCACAAGACAGCATTCAGGACAAGATATGGTCACTACGAATTCACGGTGATGCCATTTGGATTGTCTAATGCTCCAGCGACATTCATGAGGCTCATGAACGATGTCTTTCGTGAATTCCTAGACTCTTTCATCATAGTTTTCTTTGATGATCTTCTAGTTTATAGTAAGTCCCTAGAAGAGCATGTGCAGCACTTGAGAAAGGTGCTTGAAAAGCTAAGAAGGCATCAACTCTTTGTGAAGTTATCCAAGTGCCACTTCGCAACAGAAAGGGTGGAGTATCTAGGGCATGTGATCACAGCAGAAAGCATCTCCACGGACCCCGCGAAGATCGAAGCAATGACCGATTGGCCGGCACCGAAGAACACACATGAAGTGAGAAGCTTCCTCGGCCTAGCAGGATATTACAGGAAATTTGTAAAGAACTTCGCCAAAGTAGCAGCACCGCTGACGGACCTCACCAAAGCGGGGAAGATAAAGGATTGGGCAGGTCATTGGCAAAAGAAGGTCCATGCAGCATTCGAGACCTTGAAAGAAGCCTTGACAACAGCGCCAGTTCTAGTGTTGCCAGACCCAGCCAAGGATAAGCTTGTGGCGACAAACGCTAGCAGGATAGCAACAGGTGCAGTCCTCATGCAGGAGGAAAGGGTAGTGGCCTATGACTCGAAGAAGATGAATGAGGCAGAGCAGCGCTACCCAACGCATGATCAGGAGCTTCTGGCCATTGTAAGAGCATTAAGAATCTGGAGACACTATATCTTAGGAAGAAAGTTCCAATTGGACACTGATCACCAAAGTCTCCAATATATTTTCACACAACCACTCCTCAATTGAGGCAAAGGAGGTGGATGGAATTCCTTGAAGAATATGACTTCGAGATAATTTACAAGCCAGGAAAGCTCAATGTGGTCGCAGACGCGCTTTCTAGAAAGCTGTTGAAGACGAGGACGCATTGTAATGCCATATCGACGCTCACAAGTGAGTATGGCAAGAAGATCGAAGAAAGCTTGCCAACAGATGCCGATTTCAAGGAAGTTTGGGCAAGTCTTTGCAAGGAAGCCAGGACCGACAAGGAAAGAGAAATGTTCAGGCACTATAAGAAGGAGAACAACTTGCTATACCATAAAAACAAATTGTGTGTAACCGAATCTTCAAGAGTAAGGAAGCTGATCCTCCATGATACACACAATAGTCCCATAGCAGGGCATGCAGGGTTTATGAAGACGTACTTCAAGATTAGAAGCAGCTACTTCTGGCCCAGCATGAAGAAGGAGATAGCAAGGTATATTCGTGAGTGCCAGATATGCCAGCAAACAAAGGCGGAGCAACTCCTAATCCCAGGAGCCTTTGCCAGTGCCAAATGCTAAGTGGGAGGTTATTAGCATGGACTTCATTGCAGGGCTCCCAAGAACAGCAAGAGGCAAGGATGCCCTGATGGTGGTGGTCGATAAGTTGTCAAAGATGGCACATTTTGTGCCGTGTAGGACAACTGATATAGCATTGGATACTGCCATCTTATTTGTTAAGGAGATAATCTCAGATAGGGAGATAATCCGCAGGAGATAATCTCAGATAGGGACTCTAAGTTTATGAGTGCCTTTTGGCAGGACCTATTTACCACCATCGAGACGAAGCTTTCGATGAGCCACGCATATCATCCCCAAACAGATGGTCGACATTGAGGCGAACCAATAGGATCATCGAAGATATGTTAAGAAGATATGTTTGGAACAAGCAATCTAAGTGGGATGATTTCATCCACTTAGTAGAGTTCGCCTACAACAGTACCAAGCAGGAGTCATCGCAGATGAGTCCTTTTATGATCAATTATGGGTACCAGTGTCTTACCCCCGATACTTGGCACAATCCAGTGTCCAAGATAGAAGTCTCCCAGCAGATGCTTTTGGAAATGCAAGATTTGATAGAAGAGGTAAGAAGATACCTCCTTGCAACAAGAAGCAAGCAGAAAAGCATCGCCGACAAGCATAGGATAGTAAGGGAATTTGAAGTGGGAGACAAGGTGTGGTTGAAGATCAAGGTGAAGCAGGCCAAGCTCCGCATCGGCAATTGCAAGAAGCTTGCTCCAAGATGGGCTGGACCTTTCAGGATTACCAAAAGAGTAGGTACCCAATCCTACAAGTTGGACCTGCTAGCGCATCTAAAAATCCATAGAGTCTTCCACGTAAGTCTCCTAAAGAAACACACTCCTAATCCAGAGGAGATATTGGAGACAACCGAGTTACTGGAAATGACGGACGATCAGCTTGAAATCGTCCCTGAGGTTCTTCTTGACAGGGCTTATAAGAAGACAAGAAGATCCAAATTTCTCCAATACCTTGTGAAATGGACTCACTTACCTGTGGAGGACGCTACGTGGGTACTACAATCAAATTTGGAGAAGCAGTACCCCGAATTCATGGAGCAATGCAAGGGTCGGCTCGTCACCGAGGTAGTCGACATCGACTCGATAGGTGAGTGGAAGGTAGATAAAAAAGTCTACTTCCGTCCCACGGAAGTAGACGACCTTGAGAGATAAGAGGTCATTCAGGTATGCATTGATAGGAAACCACCTCTAGTCAATGCCTTCGACGGGGAGGACTCTATCCTTCACACCCAAATACGGGAAGGACGCCATCCTCCACGCCAAAGGCAACTAAAGGTGTAGGCATGAGTTGACATCTTAGGCATGATAGGGCGCTGTCTCCACGGCCACGATGGAAGAATCATAATCTTCCTACGCCGGGAGATATGCCTTGCATTCATATAATTGTATTTAATGGGTGGTTCCCTAACAACCAACCCTTATATTAATTAAATATGTACTGCCGTAGTGTTGGACCTGCAGGCCAATAGAGGAGTTGAGCGGCAGGGAGATCACACTACGAAGACTCGCAACACATAATTTTGTCATACTGTGTTGTGAGGACACGGCAAGGAGCATTAAGTAGGAAAATTTTGGACTATGTTTATAATTATGGTATAAGCCATAAAATTTTGTGAATAATAGATGATGAAGTAGAGGACGAAAGAGCCTCTCACCATAGTACGATTTTATGAAAGGATATTTTATGATTAATTAAGATATTACCTGGAAGTAATTGCATTGTATATATCTAACTAAATATAAGATTACTAGAAAAAAAAAATTTGGAATTATCTATGCTTTTCGGGTTGCTTTTTCCGGGGATATTTTCCGGCGATGGGTCGAGCCTAACGGATGCAAGCAAGTCTGAGATCGACAAAGAAAATGGAGTAGAAGGAGAGGAGATCGGGCAGATTTAGTAGAGCATGCAATTCGGCGAGACAGAACTAGGAGTCTATATCAGGACAAGATAATGGAGGAAAGATGATTAAAATCCCTTCGATTTTTTAGGCTGGGTTATGGTGAAATATGGACTTAGAGATATGGAGGGTCTATTTTTTGGTGCTCTGTTTTGCTTTGCATGTTGGCCAGTTTTAGGACAGAGGCCATTGTCGGAATTTTCAAGTTATGCCCTGTAAGTGGACACAGTTTTTATTTGCCAGAATAACGACGGATTTTAGCTTCAGATCGAGTGGAAAATCAAGTTTTGGGTATGGCTTGCTTGATTTGGGTAAGAATTTTTTGGGTTTTTTTTTGCTATGGAAGTCCGGTACCGGGCCGGGCGAAGTTCTGTTTTGCTTAGGCGAAGGGGAGATCTTGAATAATTGTCAGAATACTATTTTAATATATCGTTTGCTTCTTTGCTTTATAACTTGATTTTTAGACAGTTTAGAATAGACTTTTTCAAATGGTTTCGCTTAAAAAAGGCAGAATAAGGCGAAGAATTTCTATCCAGCATCATACGAGGCAGATAATCATTGATTGAATCGGATTACTGATCATTCCAATCCTTCAACTCTTCCTCTCAACATGCGGGTTTTAATCGAGGTATTTTTTCTTCTTTCCGATCTCTTCCTTTTGTGTTTGGTTTTGTTTTGCTGGGTTGCGTACATAGCATTGCAAAATCTCTGTGCTGCGACCCTACCCAAACTTGGTGCTGTCGATAATTTCGCTAGACATGCATTAATAATTGTCGCATTAAAAACATAAAAGGGAATTACTGATTCAAAAATGCACGAAGAACAACCAATTCCGTCTATTCCATTTTTTCGGAGCATCTAGCCATGGAATATAATCTATAAATCTAGGCAAATATGTCATTTTCTCTGTTTATTTTGAGTCGAAGATTCATGTAACTCGCTGAATTGGGCCGTTTTTTTGCCTTTTCCGGCTCAAGGCAAACATTCCTCTTTCAATCAGATGTTCTGTGATTGAGATTTCGGCCAACTCCAGTCTAATTTGGGTATCATTTCAGCAAATTTTTATGGTCTGCTGCTTAAATCACGAGGAATTTTTTGGCCCGAAAGTTCTTGGCTTTCCAAAATAGAGCTTTCCTCTCTCAGATACTCTGCCCAATAAAAACTTGATAATTTCTTGCATCCGGACCCTGTAGTAATAAAAAGAGGATTTGAATAAAGGCTCAAATCTGTGTTTTTATTTATGCGGAAATAAGCAAAAGATTGGCAGGAAAGAATGGTATTTTCGGGCACGCTTAGAGATCGAGAACATCCGATTAGAATGTGGACCAACCGCTTTACTCAACCATTTTAGCTTTGTTTCTAAGCTTTCAGATATTTTCTCGGATTTTCTAAGCTTTTCGGTTCCAATTGTGCATATAGTTTCTGGTTCCTACATATTTATGGATTATTGATTCATATAGCCGTTTTGCATGTAGTGTACATGATATTCCCCTATACCATTGACAACGGCAAAAAAGCGGACTTCATTATCTGAAGTCGTTCAACAACGAGCATGTGTGTATTTTTAACCCAAACAAAGTTCACCTATTTATTAGATGTGATTTTTGTTGTTTCAAAGCCGGTTGAGACCCAAATCCCTGTCATTTGGCAAATCTCAGTAGGAGCTGGTATATAATCTTGATTTTCAAGCGGCTTGAGACCCAAATCCCTGTCATTTGCCAAATCCCAGTAGGAGCTCGTTTATAATCTTGATTCCACAGAAGCAAGTTGGGCTCCTTGAAAAAAAAGCATAAAAATTGGCCCGCCCAAGAGTAGGAGCCTTTAGCTCTTTCTTGGAGAGCCGAATTATATTAGGCTCATCTCAGAATTCTTGGGGCTGGGCGAATCCCAAAATCTCATCAGGGAAATACATTGAACATGATCCCCATTGATGTAGAGACAATCGGTAAATATTCATTTCTTTATGTATCCAGGCTCTATTGTTGGCTCTTTCCAAACTGCAGATTCAAACTCAGGAAAGATAGGTTAGGCCTAGAGTAGGATTAAATTGCGTGCGCCCTCTTGCCCAGAGAAGTAATCAAAGGCCGTTTGGAAAAACGACTCTTTGCAAAGAGCCTCTATTTGGATCTCTCTTGAAGCAATAAACAATTGTGCCCCTGTCCCATGGCCGTCCCTTCAGGTGTAATAATTTCCTGTTCTTCAAGGCCGCTCCAAAGATTGAAATTTGTGAGCGAACAGAGGTAAAAATCCTTAATAGATGCCACCCAGCCATTAATTTTGTACTCAATATGATTCGTCAACAAAGCAACTGAAAGAAAAATTAACAAGTAGAGCTATCATATGGGACGAATTCCCCATGGTACTTTTTCAAAAAATAATGAACCTACCTTTACCCTTTGGAGGCAAATTATTCATTGCAGGCGGAGACTTTAGACAAATTGCTCCCACCGTTAAACAAGCAAGGAAAACCACAACAATAAATGCATCCATTAGATCTTCTCCTCTATGGAACACCCAGCGCTCCCCCAGCATGAACTTCAACTAAAGCCTAACACAATATGCCATTTAACAAAAAACACTAGACAGAGAGAGAGGCTTAGTAAAAAATGCAAGAGTACCCACAACAAATTTGTCACTGTCAAACTACTTGCAGATGAATCGCAACACAATAAAAGTATCCATCCTATATCTCCGGTGGACTTTTTCCACCAACCCGGATAACCGACCTTGGACAATCCACGGGCACCAACTTCCACTCGGTGACCTATTCAACAACATTCAATTTTGCTTAGGACTAACACTTTCGATAGAATAGTTCTTGACTGCGAACATAAGTCTTTGCACATGGACAACTATCTATAGCTCTCACCGTGTCCAAAGAAAAGAAGGCGTATTAATCCTCTTAGATGCCAGCAACATAGCACGAGACTACAAGAAATGTCGTCTACAAAGAACTCTTTACCGTAAACTAGGTACGCATCTATTCTCCAAAAAAAAAAAAAATCCCATTCCACGCCGACGATGTAGGCCGGAGCACCCATGGCTCACACCATTGATGCTCTACGTACATCGTGGGCAACGCTAACTGTTTGGGGGTGCGGGTTGGGAACTCTGCCAAAGACGACCCTCTGTGAGGGACCCTTGGATCTAACAGGAGAATCCGGGGGACTATGTCCTTGGGATTTGCAAGAGAAGAACGAGAGGAAGAAAACAGAACAAAGAGAACAATGAGAGGAAAATGATAAGCTTCCTTGATATCAATGATGAACATACATGAGCTCTAATCGAGAGAAGGCCCGAAGAGAGACAAGACTCAAAACTCATCGCCACTCATGTGCTAGCTCTACTCATATATATAGTACAATGGCCTACGGCCCAATATAGACACTTTCGGGTGATCTGGTGCGACTCACGGAAGGAGGCCTGATTTGAGGAATGTTGGCGGTGCCTCTTGAAATGCCTAGAAATCAGACGGTATGCCACGAGGCGGTGGCGGGTCATCACTTGTCTCGGCCTCTTGGTAGCAGACCCGGGCTTTGTGCGTGGTCCAGCGCTTGGTCTTTTTTTGGGCTTTTGACGGCTGACCCGTGCACACATCACGTGGATCCTTGAGCTTGACCTGGTCCGTCGTATGCATGAATAGTCACGAACCGGGGGCACTGGGACTAACACCCCCACCAAATGACACTCGGTCCAAGAAAGGGAGGAATTGCCGAGGGTGGGAAACCGGCGGTCGAGGAAAGTGATCTTCCCGGGAATGAGGTCGAGCGCCATTATGGTAATGAGCAATGAGGTCTGGCGTGTTTGAAGAGCGTCCGAGGGGTGTGGAGACCCTAGAGGCGGGATGGGCCTCAATGAGGAAGTGAGAGCGCACCATGTCTTCTAGGGCGGCATAGGGGCGAAGGAACAAACCCGGCACTCCATGAGAAGGCAGGTTTGGAGACCGGCACTTGTGGCATTCGGATTGCAAATGAAAGATTGGGCCGATTTAAAGAAGGCTGGCGGGATGCATTTGAGAGCAGACGAAACGGCTTTGACGGTGGGTGAAGGGTGCGGTGAGGTGGCGGCGATGCGCAAGAAGAAGGTATCAAGACCATGCAAGGCATCGGCGGGCTTTTTGCCAACCACGCTCATTACCTATGTAAATCCAAGTTTCAGTAGTGTCCAAAGTGGCATTATCCTCCCAATTGGGCGTCGACAAATCGGGGATCCCACCGGAGATCCGTGGAGATCTGGTAGTCGAGTCGACCGTGGCCATCCATGACCTTCGTCCAAAAGGGAAGGCGCCAACGAAGAAAGGAAAGGTGGGCGGGGAGGGGCTCCTAAGGAAGCATATGGAGAGGGAATCATGCCCGTGTGCGTTGGTTGCGAGCCATGTCCACGAATGCTTGAACAAGATTTTGATCAAGAGCCGCGACACCAATGGTCCCATTCGAAGTAGAGAGTAATTGATAGGCGGGGAGGATTGACCCAACCCGTGGAAATGGTCTTGCTTTCCGAAGGCCACGGAGTTGATTGTAGCCTCCCAAGTCGCGCATATAAATCTGGGCAAACTCAAGATCATCGAGTGCGCTTGATTTTTGTTTACTGTTCCAACGTTTCGACACGCCCGCCACGAGGTAAGTCTTGAGCCAATTCGGGCATGTACTCCTGTTCAAAAGTCGGAGGCGGCGGGATCACGGAAATATTTGTTGGTTGGTGATAACAACCAAGCGGCATTTGAGTTGCCTCGAAAACACGATGGGCCTCATCCGGAATTTATCACGGAGATCCGCCCGGGTAGAAGTCAAAAAACATAAGCCATGGGCTGAACAACTCGGAAGATGACTAATTCGGGATCTTCAACCGTGAGCTGATCAAAAGACTAAGAGTGCACAAAATAAACCCTTGTCTTCTATAGAAAGATCCGGCCCGGATCGAAGGAAGTCCACACTTTTTGAGTGGTACGTTGATGAACATTGCCATTGGCCGCGTACCATTTCAAAAGAAAGAGGTGCGTCGGGCCACCACATAGTCAAGATAGCTGGAAGGAGTAGAGAAGTCCACGGGATGTTGGTGGCAATGTCAAGATATCCCTCTGTTTGGTTTGGGCTTCCTCGCCAGATTGGACTGCTGCTTTGGAGCTGATGTTCAAGGTCACGGATCCGATGCTCCTTTTCTAACAAAAAAGCGGGACTGATCGGACCCGTTTACAGGAAGCGTGGCATGTAAAGAGGATTGCCCCGGAGTATGGAAGGCTGGCGTGGCAATCTCAGCGTCATCGATGACCTTTTGTTTCGAGCCTCAAAAGGCGAGTCACGGAGGGGCGTTAAGCGATTGGTGGCGTGGAAATTTGAGCTTCAAGGGAGGTGAGTCGAGCTTCACGCTCGGTGATTTTGAACGAGTCTTTGTAATTGTCACAAAGCTCACGAGTACAAGGTGTCTAAGCTTAGTAATGTGTTTCTCCTTTTCACCCGGGGAGGGTATCTTTGGACTTGTTACATTTCCAATAAGTCCACGAATTTCAGTTTGGGCTGCGCTTTCTTGATACGTAAGTAAGTAGGCTGGTCTGATCCACGAGCTTAATCGGTGAGATCTATACGGGCCTGTAATAGAGCAGCGTGCTTTTCTTGAAGTTGGGCTTCAAGGTTTGAACATGGGCGTGGCGGCTTGAAGGTCTCTTTGAACAAATCGGAAGCCTCAGGGGGCCTTTGACGCTGAACACCAGCCATGAGAGCCTCACAGGATGCATGTAATGCATGGCGGCCCGCTTGAACATCTTGCTGGAATTTGTGCGTGAGCCGCCGAGGATGGGGAGGTCGCGGGGCCCCATTCTTTGCCTTGTCCGAGATTGTTGAGAGGCATAGACGGGGTGGAAGGCGTGGCCTCGAGAGGAAGAAGAGGAGACGATTGACATCATTGGTCCGATGTTGAAGCAGACGAGGGAGGTTTGGCGTGAAGGTACTGACTTGTGGAGTTTATTGCCGGGAATGAGGCCGAAGTGGAGGTATGGGAAGTGGAAGGGCTCTCAAGAACAGGAAGATAATGGCGAATGAGGGCACGAAGATGGCCACCCACGGAAATTTCGAGGAGAGAGGAGGGGGTAGCCGAATCGCGGTCTACTTCTTGAAAAGGCGGTAGAATAAAAGCTGAGGCCAATCGACATGCGAGTGGAGTGAATGGCGGTGATGACCATATTATAAAAGCGGCTTATTGATGTGGGTGTTCTTAATGGAATGCCCAAGCAATTTTCGCCCACAGAAACTTCACAAAAGTTTCATGTGGTTTGGCAATATTTGTGGCGTCTTTGGTTGGCTTGATAAGCAAAGAGCGTAATGGCCCGAGTGGCGTCCATGTCTGTAAAGCAGCCCAAGAGACCCGAAGGTTTTGCAAAGGGATGCGGAATACCTGAGAAATCAAATCTTTGAGTAAGTAAAATGGTGGTGCCATGACCACCGTAGCAAATCCTTCCAGGGCTGTTGGCGATGTGTGCGATGAGCTGCTGCAATTGCACCGGATTTGGGGCGGGGAGCTCCATTTGTGAAAATTAGTAAAAAGCTTGTGGCGTTCCTTAACTTCGACTTCCGGACCAACAAGGGCCTCTCGAAAGGTGGGCGTCGAGAAAGACCTGAACCGAAAAAAGTCGCATCCCTTGGAACGAAGCTTGGAAGTGTAGAAAGTTTGGGGCAGCCATGGCTTAAAAGCCCGAACGAAGGAACCTGTTTGAAGAAGGCGGAGAGCGTGAGAAACGTAATGAAGGCCAGAGAGACGAAAAGGTTTAGGGCGGCGCAAAGGTGGGCGAAGGGGGCATGAGGAAGGCTTAAGCCGCAACCGTTGATGGTGCCAGGTGTCGAAAGATGCCAAGGAGGTGATTGAGAGGCAAAAATTTGTCTAAGTCCCCAAACAACAAAGGGAGAAGTAATGAACGGTGGAGATGAGGCGTGAGAGAATGATGGGATGTGACAGGTGGCCAAAGGACACACATTAATGTTCGACGGGCGTGAAAAGGAGGAATGGCATTTAATGCTGGCAACTTTCGAAGTGGGATATCATTAAAAGGAATGTGTCAGAAGGTACCATGGCTAGATATCTTGCGGGGAAGAAAAGATTCTCATTTAGAAAACAGCCTTGCATTGCAAACACGTTGGCGATTTTTGTGATTGGTCCACGTCGACAAGGAGTTCCTCAGTTGGCTATATAAGACGAACCGGGAGTGAAGCGAAGGCATCCGATGGCTTCGGCATGGTGCTGCTTTGGTTTGAGCGAGGGCGCACTATGCCCACTAAGCTGTCGGGAGTGGATTACGCAAGATGGATTATGCGGACCTGGGGCTGCCACAATCGTGGCCTGAGAATGGATGGCTGGTGTGCCGGGATGGCTGAACATCCCGATCCGAAGACCAACGCGATGGAGGTGGTTCTGCACCTTCGCTGGGACCCTGAGCAGAACCTCTACCACATCCTGCGCATCACCTCTGCTCCGGGCGAGGGAGTAGAGGGTTTTCTTCTTAGGACTTAGTAGATAGGGCTCTGAGCCCGTTTTTGTATATAGGGCAGTGCCCATAGCGGAAATAGCTGGGCTGTGCCCACATTTTGTAAAAAAATTCCACCTATAATATAATATGCCACTGTTTTAGTCACTTTCGGGTGTGGTTGTGTCTTGAAGGCGCACTGTTTGTTGATTGTAAACTTTACGTGGGATGAAATGTTTTTGGGGAAGCCATTAACGATGTAGGTAATGGAGTGCCATCTAACTCAACCCGGTTGAAAAAGCGGTGGGTCGAACCACTTGAACAATTTGATAAGGGCCAAGCCAACGAAACTTAAGTTTACAGGGAAAATTTTTGTACCAGGAATCATAAAGAAGAACCAAATCTCCTTCGTTGAATGTTTTTTGTCTTCACCGTTTGTCATGTAAAGATTTTTGCAAGCTGTTGTCCATGAAGAACACGAATATAAGCATCTCTTCTAAGTTCATCCAAGCTGTTCCAATTGATAAACCCTTTCTTTGAGTCACGGGTGGCGGATTATGGGCGTGCTTGAGTTGAAAACGGAGAGTGGGGAGAATGTACTCAAAAGGCATGAGAGCTTCTTGACCATAAACCAATTTGAAAGGAGTGTGACCCGTAGCTATTTTGAAACAAGTATTGTAAGCCCAAAGAACAGTAGGAAGCTTGTTTTGCCAGTCAGTGCGAGAAGCGTCACAAATTTTCTTGAGAATTGTGACCAGAGTCTTGTTGGTGCTTTCCGCCAAACCATTGCCTTGAGGATAGTAAGGTGTGCTCTTGTGATGATGTATCAGGAGATAATCCGTCAGCTCCTTGATGGTATGATTGATAAAGTGGACACCACGATCACTGACCAGCTCCGTGGGGCAGCCGAATCGCGTGATGATTTGTTGATAGATAACCTTGGCTGTGCTTGCCGCAGTGTTGTCTGGAAGTGCGCAAGCTTCCGCCCATTTGGTAGCGTAGTCAGTGAGAACCAGAATGTAGCGGGCACGGGTGTGCCGCGCAGGAGGATCGATGGGTCCCACAAAATCCATTCCCCATTTGCTGAAGGGAAGTGGCGTGGCAACCGGCGTCAAGGGAAGAGCGTCCCGGGCGTGGTAAGCGTCCCACGCCGGCAAGCATCACACGCGTCTTGGCGTGGGCGTGGCGTCTTTGAAGGCGTGGGCCAAAAATAACCAGACAAGAAGGATTTTTGCGTGCCGTGGTGTCTCCATGAAAATGACCACCTCAGGAGCCCTTCATGGGCTTCTCGAACAATATCACGGGACCTCATGAGGGGAGAACTGGCGTCGAAGGATGGTATCCTTACCCTTTTTGTAAAGATGGCTGCGCAACCATGGTGTAGTCCACGGACCTGTGGAGAAATTGATGTCGGCCGGGATTGTGGCTTGGCTGGAAGGCGTGGCGTCCCTACGGTGGAAGAGCGCCGGTGAGGAGATCTTTGCTGAAAATCATGAAACCAATGAGGTGTTGCCGTGACCCGAAAAGAGTTGAGTCGGGAAAGGCGTCACGAGACTCCGGTGGAGGATCATCGTGTGGATGCGTGAAAGATAATCCGGGACAACATGAGATTTACCCGACCTTGTGAACAATTTCAAAGGTGCAAATTCTTCTTGGAAGGAGGACCCAACGAGCAATGCGGCCCGTGGGGGCGTGGATTTAGTTGATCAAATAAAGAAGTGCCCTGGTGGTCAACAAAGAATTTGATCTGGCGCCCAAAAGATAGTGGCGGGCGTTGGGATTTGTGAGAAAATTAAACCCAAGGCTTCTCGCTCTGTGGCGAGTAGTTGCGTTCAGTAATTGAGTTCCATTTGGCGTAGCGGTTTGGTTTGTCGATTGTGCGCATCATATTCTTGAGAAAGAAACAGCTCCAATAGCAAAGCAGAGACATCGACATGGACATGAAAGGGCTTGTCCCATTGAGAAGGAACAAGAGCAGGGGCCTGAGTAAGCAAGAGCTTCAAGCTGTTGGAAAGCGGCATCACTTTGGGAATTCCAAGCCCGGGTGGATTCATCACCGTGAGTTTATGAATGGGATGCGCAATGGCTGCGAGTCGGGAATGAAGGTGGAGTAATAATTGACCTTACCCAAGAAAAGCGTGTTTCCTTGATATTGGCTGGTGCTTGAGCCTTGAGCACACGACTGATTTTGGCGAGGATCCGTGGTGATACACGCTTTCTTGCGACCACATGTCCCCGGAACACACGAAGTGGCGCAAAAGGTGCATTTCGGGATTGAGACTAATCTGGGACTCATCACATTTACGAAAAGGCGAGTTCCAATTTATCCAAATGGTCAGCCATGGGCTGTAGGCGAGAGAAGTCATCTTGAAAAATTTGCAAGAAGGGATTTTCCTTCATAAAATCATGAAAAAGCGAGAGCATGATCGTTGAAACATGGATGGAGAGTTTGATAATCCAAAAGGAACCACCTTGTAGGCAAAAAGTGCCCCCCGGGGTGGTGAAGGTAGTCTTGAGTTGATCAGATTCTTTGATTGAGATCGATTGTAGCGGAAAAACCATCCATGAAGGAGTACATCTCATGTCGACAACCTCTTCGGAACACAGTGCGTGAAGGGTAGTGGAAAATGATCACGCTCCGTGGCACGATTGATTTTTTGGTAGTCCACGCAAAGCGGATCTTACCATTGTGTTTGAGTGCAATGGCGATGGGGCTCACCCTTTCGAATGTTTGACCTCATAGATCAAACTGCGGCAAGGAGTTTGTCAATTTCCGCCTTGGCGATCACGGTAATTGGGGTTGAGCCGTCATTGTCGTTGCTAGGCTGGGCGTGCATCGGACTTGGTAGGAATGGTGAGTTCCCCAAGGTTTTGTTGATCCCCGAAGCTCTCTATAGCTCCAGGCAAAAATGTGTTTGAACTTTTGAAAAGCGTGGCGGCCTGATACGATAGGGTGTCGGAAGATTGGCGACAATGCCGGACCCGGTGATTGTTGCCTACGTCCACAATCTCGGCTGTCGAGTGCGAATATGGGGATAACTTCCGTGTCTGGACAATATGAAGCGGGAGGTTGAAGCATAACCGGGGATGCGTGGGCTCTGCGTGGTGAAAAAAAAGAGGTTCTTGAGTGTCATCAAAGCTGGAGGTTGCTTCATAGCGGCGTGTACATCTACAAAGAGTGGCAAGAGGTTGACATTCGAAAAGTGATCAACACGTTGAATCACGATTGCAAGGAGCCAGGTAAGGGTCAAGCAAAGCAGCCTGACCTGGTCCTGATCAGAGTCATTTCTCCCCAGGATCGGCATATTCGGGGTAGGATGATAGAGGCGGACTCGCGAGGTGGAGCCTGAACTTGATAAATATTACGGCGTCCCTCGGAATCGATTAATGGGAGAGAGGGTTCAGCATTGTCGGCGGAAATGATTTTGCCTGTTTCCAAATCCATGGTGGCATTGAGGTGACCATCGGTGATGACTAAGCGATCCGTGGCCCGATAATGGATACTCTTGGCCGGCGGAGAAAAAGGTACGCCGACCAACATTTCATAATCATCCGGATCTTCTCCAGCCTTCCAAACACCAAATTCAAAGGGAATCCGAGATCACCAATGTTGATGTGAAGAAGAGCGTGGCCCTTGAGGTCTCGTGATATGGCCATTGGCCAATTTGATGTCATATGGGCCGCGATAGAGTTGTTTGATGCCCATTTGTTTGCGAGAGTTTATCCGTGATGAGATTAAGCTAGCGCTACCTCCATCAATTTGAACATGGTTGACTTCTTGATTGCCCACCGGTGGCATGTACCGTGGGTGTAGAGGTAGCAACAGCCCCAACCAAAAGCAGTCGAAAGTGGTAAGCGGTCCTTGAGAAGCGGGGCGGGGTTTCAAAATCGTTGCAAGACTTAGAGGAATTTTGATTTTTGCCAGCTCCTCTTGGAGTTCCAGAGGCACATGAGAAAAAGGATCTGCGGGATCCACAGGTGCGGGAGTGCGTGGTAAGGAAGCAGCAACTTCTTTGAGTAGGTCTACCTCAGCAGCGATATTTGGATATGGCTGAGAGCGTGGAGGTTGAGACATGGAAGGTGCGTCTTGTCTTTGTTGAGCTCTAGTGGTGGCATGAACATTAGCCAACGTGCGGCCTTCAGCAGCTTGCATGAGGTTCAAAATGCTTTGGCGAACTTTAGGCATGACATTCGGCATGAGTTTCTCCAAGTCAGGTGCAAAATGGACCTTTTTGTCTTCTGCATGAGGAATTGTGTCGACGGCAAAGGCAGTTCGTGCCATTAGGAATAATGGTTAAAGGGGCGTGGCGCCTGGTGCAGCGTGAGACTAAACCAACCCAATTTGTGGCTGGATTTGGAGGATTGAGAGCTTGAAAAATTTCTTCATGTGCTTGTTGATCCATCGAGGTTGATTTTGCAGGAGCTGGTTGATAGCGTGATTGCTGAGGTGCGAGGTGGCTTCGAAGAACCGGGCCCAGGGGCCTTGTTTGCCATTGGCAATCAAAGTTGGTAAGCCGTGAGGCGGACCGATGTGGTCTGATTTGTGAAGTCGCACCGAACTTGTGGAAGTTGAGGACACCGTGGTGGTATGACCCCATTCTTGCAGTGATAACACCGAGCTTTGAAGGATCAAAGGAGGGCGTGTGTTGGGTCCCGTTGTTGCTCTATTGCTGATAGAGTTGATTGGGTTCTCTGTAGTGGTGGGCTGCTGATATGGCGATTGGTTTGAGGTGTTGTTTGCACTTGATAAACCATCTTGTTGCGGAAAAAGGTGTAGGATGAGTGCGAGTGCACTCTTCCGTGGCATGATTGCACATGTTGCATCGTTTACAATGAGGCGGGCCATTGGTGGAGTTGCACTCATTTGCCAAGTGGCCTTGATATTTGCGAGATATGGCACCAGATCTAGCAGCTAGGGATTGGCGTGTTGAGGTTGAGCGGCGATCACGGGGAACCATAGCGGGTGGAATGAAAGGGAGCTCTGAAGAGCCATGCCACGGGAGGAAACATTGACCGAGTGATTGACAAGATCGATAGCCTGCTCCAAAGTCTTGGTATGAGTATTGATCATGAGTCGATAGCTGGAGGAAGTCCTTGGAGAAACAGACCAAGATCTGGCTATGTGGGGTACTCCTTTGAGTTTCTTTGGCGAGAATGTGAAAAGACGGTCACGCAAAATCCGGCAGACTCGTGGCGGGCTCTTGTTGAAGGTCATTGAGTTGCTTGAGATGAAGTTGATCATCATCCGTGGTCCCATAGTGAGAAAGAAAAGCGGTTTTCATTTTCGGACCAATCTTGTTTCCGGTGGCTTTTGTTGGACATGAGCCATTGATGAGGGGAGCCACGCAATGTGGTGGAAAAGATGTGGAATTTCCGGTTGAGGTTCGCATGACCATTCGGGACAGCCGAGCCTCAAATTCTTCCATGTGGGCCGAAAGCACTTTGGTCTAAAGGTTTGCCTTTCGTGTTTGCCAAAGGTGGGATAAGTCAACAAGGGTGCGGAAGGTAGAGGTAAAAGTCTTTGGGCTGACAGAACATGATAGTGAGGATATTGAGGTGGAGTTGGAGGGGTATGGTCTTTGGAAAGACCCCTTTGAAGGGGTGGCTGAGGTGGGGGGTGCTGGAGGTGCCTCATCATTGGGTTTGAGGTGCGTAAGATTGTAAGCGGGGAAGAGCGGTGGGAAAGGTAGGGAAGGGAAATTCACGGGAGGAGCAAAAGAGACATGTGGATATCCCTGTCCACCGTAGGGAGATGATGGTTGTGAAGGAGAGGTATGGCGGAAGAGTGATGGATGAAGGCATGTTCGGGGGTATGAAAGTAAGGTTGAGGCATGTTGGAGCGGATAGGGCTCCCGATAGTGATGAGAGGCCGAGGTGTGAGCAATGTTTGCAGCTTGAGGCGGAGAATTTGGGCCGAGACATGACACGAGGGGTGGGGGTGGTGCCCGGCCGGAGCCCTAGACCTAATGTGGCCTCCTCAATGTTGTAAAGCAGATCCATACATGTCCGCGAACGGCTTCCCTTCGATGATGGCGCTCCAAGCGAGGCGCCCGATGCAGGAAAAGACGTTCTTCGGCGTGAAGTTTTGGACAGACATGGCGGCGGAAAGAAAGGAAAATCGAATCAGACCGGACGGCGGCGGCGGTGTTGGGGTCGGGTTGGGAACTCTGCAAAGGCGACCCTCAGGAGGACCCTTGGATCTATCGGGGAGAATCCAGGGGACTATGTCACGGGGATTTGCAAGAGAAGAACGAGAGGAGGAAGAAAACAAAAGAGAACAATGAGAGGAAAAATGATAAGCTTCCTTGATATCAATGATGAACATACATGAGCTCTACTTGTCGAGAGAAGACCGAAGAGAGACAAGACTCAAAACTCATCGCCACTCATGTGCTAGCTCTACTCATATATATAGTACAATGGCCTTCGGCCCAATATAGACACTCGGTTGATCTTCGGTGCCGACTCACGGAAGGAGGCCTGATTTCTTGAGGAATGTTGGCGGTGCCTCTTGAAATGCCTAGAATCCGTGGCCCGACCGAGGCGGTGGTGGTCATCACTTGTCTCGGCGCCTCTTGGTAGCAGACCCGGGCTTTATTGCGTTAAGTCTTTGCTTGGTCTTTCTTTGGGCTTTTGACGGCTGACCCGTGCCTGTCTGTGGATCCTTGAGCTTGACCTGGTCCGTCGTATGCATGAATAGTCCTGAACCAGGGGGCACAGGACTAACAGCAACAACGGTTACATCTGGGTTCAACTCCCAGAGTTGCAATAAACACCTCAAATAAAAAAAAAAACCCTATAGTTCAATAGCCCTATGGTTCATGTGGCTCGCCAGCTAAATTTAAATATGATTGCAGGATATGCAGGTTTCCAAGGTGGGGGGACGAGTGATGCTGAGGACATCATCAAGTCAAGGTGGGGGAATGTGATGTTCCAGCATTATATATATGCCCCGAATACGTATATTATACTGCCACGTCACCCGTACATGTCACGGATGACATGTACTTGGTGGTTGTAGTAGGCTGCACTAGGGGGCAAGGGTTGCACCTAGGGGGCAACTTCGAATATTGTGCATGTTAAATAAACATACACAATTAATAAACCCCATGGACCCATTGCCAAATGGCTAAACTCCATTTGCCAATGTCTAACCTAACCCTAAGGGTTTCTATATAAGGGTTTCTATATAAGGGTTTCCCCTTAAAACCTAAACCTTTTCCTCTCTTTGCATTTTAAGGTTCATAGAGTTCCTTTCCCTTTTCGCATTTAGGGTTCTCTTGAGCCATTCTGGCCAAGTTAAGAACCAAATTCGCATTACCGAGCTCAAGTAAAGCGCTTTTACTGCTTGGCTTCGTGGAGTAGCGACCATCTTGACAAGATCGAGGGGACATGGATGTGTTAGAGGATGGGGGCGGACCCAAGGAGCAGTGTCGGTCATTCTATTGTGCAAAGCCGTCTTTGGGCTAGGCAGTAAGGTAGTTTAGCATATTCATTCAGCCATAGAGGCCTTGTAGATCCCAAGATCACAAGCCCTAACTAAAGAACCTAACTCTGGATGTTTAGGTAGATAGATTAGATGATGTTCTTCATTTCAGTTCTGTGATGATGTTGGTATTTCATTCTGTGACCTCCATGAATTGGGAAGGGGGGGAGAGGCCTAAAGCCTGTATAGCAGATGATTCTAGGCAACCTACTAGTTCCCAGTTACTTGCGGCAGGTACCTGAGAGCCCCAGGGTTGTGGGTTGAGGGGCTAGATCGGCGAGGACAATGGGGTACTTGTCCCAAACGTAGGCGATCCCTACGGTGTGTAAAGCCTCACAGGGGATCCCACTGTGGACTAGGTCTAATGGCTTGCCAGCTGCGTGTGGGCATGGCATGGGCTTGCTTGCAGGTGGGTGATCGTCACTCTCCATTGGGTTCAAGTCGAATAAGGCGTGGCCCTCTAGTCACTGTGTTGGGCATGGAAGTCCACGGAGGAGGCAACTCTCTTCTGCCTCATCGGGGCTGGGGAGATGCAACCCGGTAGTAGCCCTTTCGGCTATGCACAGGCTGGTACGGTCCGGTCCCAGCTTTTCAACCCAATGCGCAAAGTGTGCCGGGGGGAGGCGGATGGAGTGAACTACCCTTAGCCATGTTCTTATGCCCGCCAAATCCATGTGCCATGAATTACATGCGCAATGACTTACGGAGGCCCAAGCGGTCCGGTCATACCCTTGAGTCGAGCCTTGGGTAGGATTTCCCTTCTGGATTAGTATCGTGTTGATGTTGTTATATTGATGGGGATATGATGTTCACCCTTCGAGGTGATTGTATTGTTATATTGTGTTATGTGCTCATCGTTTATTCACGCTTCCGCAGATAGGTCGACCCGAAGGAAGACGGGTGAATGACACATCCACTCTTCCCTTCTTTGGCCCATTCCCTTTGGGGTGGAGTCGGTGGATATTGCCGGATGGTGTCGGGGGGAATGCTCGAATCTTAGTCGATGGGCATCATTATAAGAAGCGAGGGGGACGTCACAATTTTGAACACATGCAGAAACAATGGCACTTCAAGTTCTTACAACTCTTTTGCACGTTCTATCAAATATTATACTAATGTCTTGCAGACAATTATATTAAATGTAAGATTAAGCAAGTGAATGAATTTACCCTCTGCTAAATGTATATTTCTTGCAAAAGCAAGGACATTGATAAACGTAATAGTATCAAGAGTCATACCCTTTGCATTTGATGTAGCAATTTCAAGGCCTCTACGACACATCCCGCTTCACATATCTAGAATTAGGGGCATGCTTTAAAAAAATATGCGAAAAATGATGTGCTTTAACTGTAGCAATGCGGCAAGTCTTTGCAGTTGGATGCTCTAAGGTTTTGAAGCTTCCCTCCATATAATGCAAGCCCACCTCAATGCAATCAAAACTATGACAGTGCATCACTATAGCATGCTTGTACTATGAGGAATATGCACAAATGTGTAATAGACGTTCCACAAAATGTTCAGATAATACTATATCCAAACATGTTATAAAACATTCAAAGAAATCTCAAAATTCTACCACGAGCTTCCATAGTTATAGACCTAAATTCCAAGAATATGCTATTGGTGACCCATTTTTAATAGCAAATTCCATAATTTCTCTTCTAACTGGAGAAGATCACAATAGGGGCATGCAAGACAGAAAGAGAGGCAAGTAATGCATTGTTCAACTCCTGACCTCCATAATGCTGAAAACCAAAAAACTATCAGTGCAATAATACAGCTCTTCTTGAGCCTTTAATATGGACCTTATAAGAGGCACATTGTAAAGCTTTACACATTCTTCCATAAAAACCATGATCAAGAAATAAATTCGACTGTATTTCAAGCTCATCATAATGTGAAGATTCGTTTGGGTGCATATTCACACGGGGGGTTACTCCGGGCAACGAGAGCTGTCGGATAGGCATATTTGCCCTTTATTCCAAGATCTGGACCGTACATAGCGATCCTCGTTTGTGGGGTATGCATGTACAAGTTTTTGTATACTGTATATTAAAGTTTGCAAAATACTATAAGATTTAAGATAATGTACTTAATGGTGTTAATTTTGTACGTGTATTGTAAATATATTTTTGGGGCTCTCGCTGCCCTACGTAACCCCCCGTGTGAATATGCACCCAAACCAAAGGGGGTTTAAGGGGGATTTCAATTTAAATGTGTTAAATGCAATGGTTTATGTTAATCATGTGAATAGTAGTTGTGTGTTGATTGTTATATTAAAAAAAATTTTGGGCCCTTCGGGCCCTAACTAAAGCAAACATAGGTAAATTTTATGGGTCTAAACATTAAAAACTAGAAAGGACAATAACATGAAGACAAACAAATTTTTTCCATTGCATACCAAGAGCCGCCCAAATATACGCAAACACACTGCAAACACACTGTTATAAAATGTGCAAGAACAACAGTAAACCATAAATCCATAAACCCATAAACCCATGCTTGAAATTCTCAAATATATGATGACGAACTTTACTCCTTTCTTCAGATGTTTTTGTGTTTTCTTAAGTTTTGTTACAAAGAAGCATGTAAAAATTGCTTGATTTTTCCATGACATATTGTCTCAAAAGAAATTATGCAAGATCCCCTTGAGTGGGAGTAAACTCTTTGGATGAACTCTGTTTGCATTCTTGTAAATTTGTAGAGATATATGAGTATAATGAGCTAGCCATGCAACTTGAATAGGCTGCTGCTTTGTTATTCTGACCGAGGGCTAAGTTTCTGCCCGACATCTAAAGCTTCATCTAATAGAACTACGGGAAGATAAGATGACCAGAAGTTTCTCCATTCCATATTTATAACCTGCTCCAAATCAGGTGTCAATTCCTTAATAATATAATAACATGTGTCAATTCCTTAGTAATATAATAACATGCTGCTAACTTGCAAACAAGTTTGAATCGCAACTTTGGTATAGCATCAACACGTTCTATATAGCAAGCATTGGTGCGGTTCAAGAATCCACGACTATCACCACATCATTATCCCAATAAGTACCATTTAGTAATGTGCCAACGATTATCATTTACCTATCATTTACCTGTTAAACACAAACAATGCAAGTCTTAGTTGTCCATTTGAGATTCAAATGGTTGAATTAACAAAAAAATGATGATATACCAAAGCAGAGACTTTCATGCCCAATCAGTTGGCATATGGCCATAATCATGGCTTTTGAAACAACTTCAATATTCGGGATTACCATGAATAGTCTAGCCCCAACAAAGGAAGGAGGAATCTTTAGCATGGGCTTTGCTAAACCATAAGTAAAGAAAAGCTGAAATAAGAAAAGAACCTCTATTCTTCTCGCCTTTTTTCTCACTTTAAATCCACGGCTACTCCATTTTATTCTTTGTCTTTGCCGAGATGAATTTGGCACACAATCGTGCAGGACTATTACATCATAAGCTTAAGTAAAATGGGATTCAATGCAAAAAACACATTATTATTTGAAGCATTTATTGGTTGGATTTCCTTACCTTTTTGGGAAACTAATAAACTGGAGTATCAAACTTTGCTTGGCTAATCTTTGAGACAAGATTCTGAGAATTTTGCTAATAAAATGCAACTCGGGGTTTATGTCGTGATCTAGACAATACAATGCATACAAGATATTGTTTTTTAAGCCTTTGTTTGCCCAGCAAGGATGAAGATGAAAAGGCGAAAAGCTTATACGGATTTGCTAAAGTTTGTTATGCCATAATTGTTATCACAGCATGGCCATGGCGTTCATCTACAGCCTGTTGCAGCAGCACTGCTTCTATGCAAAGGATAAAATGTAAAGAATAGAACTTACCATGTTAATCTGCAATATGCCATCGTGTCTTGAATCAGCGGGGAATGTTCGGCTGCGAGAAGGCCGCAAGTCTTTGTACAAAGGAATGGGAACTCCGCTAGCGACAGTGGCAGTGTTCAAAGCGGTTCTGTTCACAGAATGGAAGCTCTGCTTAGCGAAATCCGATTACGGCGGACCAAGGATTAGGCTTTCCGTTTTTTGCGGGGATAAAGATGACAAGAAACCGATTCACATCACACTTGCGGAAGGAAATCCGCTATTGACCTCAAACTTGGCCTTTCGTAGACGCGTGAGCTCATGCATCCGCAGCTAAGTTCAGAAAGGGCAAGAAAAGCTGGATACTTTACAGCTTGTGTAATAGGTCTTCCAATCCGGTCTTGCAATCCGGATATATGTCTTCCAATCCGGTCTCGCAATCCGGATATGGAAGTGCTTGCACACAACAAACAACCACACAACCCTAATTCACACAACCCTAAAAAAACCCTCCACCAAAGGATTTGCCCTTTTTCTAAAATCAACGGCTAACAAAAGGGTGCACTCTAGAAATACTATTTAGTACACCTGGATGAATACGACCACCAAATCATATGAAAACCTTAGAGAAAATAGTACAAAAACACAAAACAAAACCCCCTGTCATAATGCTACATATTGCCAATAAGCTTTCTACCCTTTCTAGTCATCAGCCATTTTTCTTCAAAGCTTTCGAGATCCCTTAGCATCTCTTGTAGAGAGCAAGAGATTCAATTCCAAACCATCATCAAAGGAGAAATCACATCGATGAAGAGCTTTTCCCTGCTTGGTTTGCCAATTTGGCGTCTCTTTCCATGTTGTGACATGTTCTTCTCCGATCTTGTATTTTTCTTGGCGATCTTTCAACCTTTGACCTCGATCCCGTTTTGATAAGGAAAGTCTCTTTTTGTCGAGGGAGCTTTTGTGCATTTTCATGCGAGCCCTTATTCGAGAATGCCATCGATCCGAGCCATCGTGTCGAATTCTCGAGCAGGCGGCAGCATGCATCTCCATGCATGTATACGATTTATCTGCGTTTCAAGATAGCGGATAAATCCGCTTCTTCTTGAGCTAGTTGAAGGTCCTTTATAGTATATATATCCATCTTGTCATTGTTCATCCTTATCAGCCGTCTAATAGCCTCTCCCCTTTGGTCGATTGTCCCACCCACCCCCCCTTCCCATACGGCGCTTTGTCTTAGATTTCTTCTTTTCATCATGTTTAGACCTTAAGTCCGTGTCATGGTTCCGAGCAATGCTAGCCTTCTTGCTAAGAGTTTGATCCATGTAATACTATAGAAGCAGACTCTTTTTTGTTGTTTCTTATATAGATGTATCATATATAGATTAAGGGAAGGCGATTATGTTTGGAGATCTTTTTGCTCAATTGTCAGGATGGTCCATGTATAGATTTGGAGAGTTCGTATGGAAGGTCCTTCGGTGGAGAATAATGGCCCTCGTGTCACTTAATGGTGTTTGTGATTTGGCGTGGTGGTCCTCGTGCCAGGGTTATAGTGGCCTTCGTGACAAGTAATGGTGATGTGACTTGGGGTGGTGGCCCTCGTGTCTAGAATATACTGGCCTTTGTGCCAAGAATGGGTCCATGTATATGTTGTTTCTTCTTTTTGCAGGTTTCCTCGAGGATGAATTTGGACTAGTGCAGTTCATTGCGATTCGTTATAGTTATAGCATCAAGGGCTTTGCGAGGATCTTAGCTTGTTGGGGTCGTGGGTAGACATTAGCAATGAGGGCATATAAATCTTCATTCAAAACTTATTCGAGTTTATAGATGGCAATTTGATGTTTTTGTATTCCCAAAAAGGCCGGTGTGCACGCGGGTTTATTGAAAGTGTTGGGGTTTATGAAAGTAATCATTTATTGAGGTGACATGAGGAAGTGTTGTAATATTGATTTGGAAATAAAGGGGGAGGGCCATATGGCTCATTCAGCATGGTCGTCCGGTTGTGATTGGTTTTGTAGGGCAACTAGACTCTAGAAGCATGATGCATTTTATGGGGCTCTGGTTCGTTTGAGAATCGCTATTTCTTGCAGGTTCTTCATCGACTTCTCATCGGCGTTTTCTTCTCTCTCAACAGTCCCCTTGACTCCCACTCGTCCTCCCTTCATGTGTATATTATTAGAAATGTTGTTTTTTGTCGCGTGGCACATGTGACCAGCCCCTCGCTTTTCGAGGTTTTTTCTCTATTAGTTTTTTTTGTTGGTGATGTGCAGGTCCAGCGGTGATGCGCGACTTCGGTATTCTCTGTGGAGCATGGGTTGTTTTTTGTGGGAACATTTAGTAGCCTCGCGTTGTCCAAGCCCCTTACCGATATTTTATCGCTAGGGTTTTTCCTCGAAAACCCGGAAGGGTGGGGTTTTTTAATCCCTGCGATAAACTCTCGACAGGTAAACTAGCCAACATCCATAACACACAATTTTATTTGGAGTCCAGGTGTTATAACTGGATATTCCCTCTATTCCCTATGTTTTTCGGGAGCTTTTGTCTGTTTTCATGCGAGCCCTTATTCGAGAATAGTACTTTTAGACATCTCGTTGAGCTTCCTCATGCATGTTGTTTCAATGCAAATGGAAATACTATCGTTTAAATACAATCATTTTTCCAATCTATTGTAAATTCAGGATGGAAATGCTATTTCTCAATTAAACATATTCAGCTAGGAATTTGAAAAATGTCTGCCTAGTAATACTTTTAGATAATTGATTAAGCTTTCCCTGGTATTTCAATGCAAACAACGATACTATCTATTAAATGCAGTCATTTCCCCAATCTGTTGTAAATTCAGGACAAAAAGACTATTTGTCTCATTTAGACATATTTAAACTACGAATTTGGAAAAAGTCTGCCATCCTTTTAGGCATTTGATTAATGCCTATTGCTTCAAGTCAAACAGAGATACTACCTATTAGATATGGTCATTTTCACAATATGTTGTAATGCTAGTCAAGGCAAGAAGAGGATCATTTCATCACTAAACTCCATAATAGAGCAAAGAAACCTTTACGTAAGCACGGATTTTTGCTAACCCATACATGCCTAAAGGGACGTCTATTAACATCACCAAGCACTCATTCGCTCCAAAGCCGTGTTCTTAAAAACAACCAACACCTCTATCTTAAGCCCTCCTTTACTAAATTCATGCCTCAGGTCCAGTTGTTTGCATAACTATCTCCTTTGCGCATATCTGGATTGCTGCATTTGATTGCATAAATAAGCCAATTTTGCAGACCTAGTAAAATAGAAAGCGAGTCTCAAGAAGCAAATTTTCCATTTGATGGCATCAGTAAGCAAATTTTGTAGGCAGCTTGGTTGATTTACACTAAAATTTAAAAGCGAGCCAGAGGTAGGAGATTCTTTAAGAACAATCATATGCAAACAGAAAAATCCTAGACCTTGCAAACATTGAATCAATCATGAAAATGCACCTAATTTGCTAGGTTTTGCCAGTTCTTGCTCGAGTATTTTAAGGCCCAAAGTCTGTGTATAGCTTCGACCTGTGAAATGCCAAAACTGATCAAAGTCAAAGCTAAGACACAAAAATCAACCAAATAAGCCATAGCATAACGTTCTCTATGCATGCTTTGATCTCTTAGCAAGCCCATGATCGATCAATGTCTCGTCGTCATACCTCCTGTTTTTTTGACACATTTACAGATACAACCAATCAATGCACTTTGTCTACCTCTAGATCTGCCACATCACTAAAATTGCATGGCCATGATGGCCCTAATTATCAAAGATATCCTCTCAAAACAGGCTCTGTCAATGCTGCCAAATGGGAGTCATTGAGGATGAATCTCATACCCTTCAAAGTTGCCCAGCATATGATCAAATCGGACGGCGCTATCTTTGAGTTAGTGGGCTGGCCGGCCGCTACATGTGACATTGAGCCGCGGCATCCGTACGGATGCTAGGATCATACAACCGCCCGAGGGAGGTCATGGACATGCGAGATCGGCTATGTCACCAGTGCGCTTGACATGTACATACACATTTATTTCATGATGATGTATACTTGTACAGTTTGACAGCATTCTTATTACTGCCACGGTTTTTCCCTCGAAAACCCTTCGGGGCGGGGGTTTTTTAACCCGGACAGTAATAAGTTTGCTGCGCTCCTTTTGGGTCCCATAGGCCGATTGGTCTCAGTGGACGATAAAAACTATTCTATTCTATTCTATTCTATTCCTATTATTCTTGACAATCATAGCCGTCCATCTCGTCTTGTGGCAATTTTAAAAGCCCAGATTGCCCCAATTATCAAATGTTGGTGAAATCAGGCAGCCCTCTATAAGAATATATATAGGTCACATAGTAGTATTAATAAATTTGTATATTAATTAAAATAATACTTAATGTCGCATGCGATGTGCCATACAAAATAAGAGAAAAATTAAATTTAAAATATTGATAATTAAACTATAATATTTTTTAGAACCAGTGAATTTTTTTAGATAAAATATGCATATTGTACTATACAAATACGTTTTAGAATACTCTTGCATATAGTGTATTGGCTATATACTCATAAATGTATAGGTAGTACTCATAGTACATATCTATTGCAAATTATGCATTCAAATTTAAAAGCGTAATTAGTATATTAAATATACTTAAAACATGTATTCTATGCCTGTTGTATTTTACGTATTTTATAAACTAATTTAAAATGCATGCATTTCATTTGAACAGAATAGTTAATTACAATGGCAACTACATGAGTCCTCAAGCAGGTCATTTTTTTTAATTGAAAATGGTATATTGTATTTATAGACTCGTGTAGGGGAGTATCCCATCTTTTAGCCTAGAGTATTCAAAATAGGCCTATAATCTTGAACTTGAAAGAGGCTAACAAAAAGACAAAAGATGGATCTGACTATCAAAAAAGCCCGTAGGGAACTTTTTCTTCGCCTCAACCATTTTCACTTTCATCTCCTCAATTTCGTGGTTCGGGATATTTTTTTTACACATCCACCTATGAGGTCCAAAAAGAGAACGTTTAGGCATAAATAAAAGATATGAAGACCACTGAATTGAGACATAAAAAGACAATAACAATTGTGCACCTTATGCCTTTGATAGTGCACTTATTGCCTCCAAGGGTCCCTCGTCTAAAACTCCCCTAAAGGTTAGGGGCATAAAGAACTGCATAATGGAAACACCAAATATATTCTATCGGCTGACATATGTTGTGTCCAGGACCTTGCCATAAAAATGTCACGGTTCTATTGCGAACTGCCATTCTTTGGCAAGGGACGCTGCTATCTAGGGTCGATCCCTTATATATGCTCTTCATTTCCAGTTCTTCTCTTATCACCGTTCTCTTGAGCTAGTTTCTCTACTCTATTTGTTCCTCCTAGCTTCCCTCGTCCCTCCCACCCTGACTTTTGGGGGGGGAGGGAGCTAGGGCTTCTTTTCTTATGGTCGTATTTTCCTTTCGTGTGGGTTTTATAATAGTTTCATTTTCTTGGCGTGGCACTGTAGCCTCTGAGATAGTATTTATTAGTCATTTTGTTCTCGGCGTGGCACTGTAGCCTCCGATGCAACACTAATCAGATGTTTTTTCTGCGATGGTCACTCCGCGGACGGTTCCCGATTGGTCGGCTATTGTTTCTTCCTTGGCGTGGCTCTAGAGCCTCCGAGTGGGCCTATGCGTTGGCCGATGTATGTGGTGTCCAGGACCTTGCCGTAGAATCGTTGCCTATAATATTATGTAAGATATTAACTTCTTTCTTGCCTTTATGTTCTTGGAAGCATACTATATCTGGTTGCATTCTCTTTACAACTATTGATAGTTTTTTGCTCTTAACCTCTGAGGATGTTACCTTTCTAATATTCCATTTCATAATTTCATGATAAAAATAACTTGTGAACTGGCTACCCATCCCCCCTCCCCCCCCTCCAAAACCACCACCAAAACCCATGCTTAATTTTCCTTCGTTTACAACTTAGTATTGCAAGAGCTGCTCAACAGAGGTTAAAACCTTTTGTTCTCATAACATTTATGTTGCCCACCTCAGTATATCTTTTTTTTTTTTTTTTCATTTTTTATATCTATTAAGCCAAACGAATTTTCAGACATTTCTACATCCCTAACATGCCCATTTGATATTGTCATTGTGTACCTTAATCTCATTTCTAGGTGCACTCCTCCATGTATTTCTTTGCCACCTTTATCCACAGAGATTATTTCTCAATGTACGCAGACAATGTTGATGATGGTTGGAAGCAACATCTATATTGATTAAGATGGTTGTTGTTGTAGTGTCTCTCCCTTTATTAGCAACATCTTTAGCCCTTGTATATTATGCTTAGGCAACATCACCTGCCATTGAACCCTCAAAGGTGAATTCCTTCATTGTATGAAAACCCTACTTGAAGAGGTACCTTACTATCAGGCCCAAATGGAGGGGTAATTACATACTCAGAGCGTCCATAGAATATCCTCCTTATTCTTGGCCATCGATGGTTCAGGATTAGACTCTTTGGCATTTGCATCTCCGTTTTTAAATTGGGACACATTTTCCTTATCTTCCAACGGTTGATAAGTTTTAGATAAGATAAGATAAGATAAGATAAGATAAGATAAGATAAGCATTTTTACGTCCACGGAGACCCCCCCCTGGGCCATGAGATGGTACAAAGCAAAGGGCCGAAGCCCAAACAGAAACTAGGGGACTAAAAAGCCCTATCACCGAACCAAGAACTATACAAGGTTACAAACAAATTCTGTTAACAGAACTGAACATACCAAACCAAATGTAGGGAGGCACCTAGAAATACCCCAACCAGGGATTTGTAGGCCACTAATCATGAACAATTGCTGAAGCTCCACAATCTACTGCCCTTTTCTTCTAGAGCTTGGCCTCTCGGACCTTGCAAAGGTCGTCTTGCCGGCAGATTAGCTGTATGGGCGAGAGATCCTCATGTACCGAGAAGTGAGTGCCTTTGAGGTGATGGCCGTGCTGCAAGACATGTAGCCTATCCTGGGGCTCCGAGAAATACACCAGAAGATGGCGTGGTCTGTCATGCCAGTGTGCACCCACTCTTTGCGCAATAAAAGATCCTGGGTTTTGGAGTTGCATTGTATTTGAAAAGAATCACGTAATTGCCTCTGTATCTAAACATGAACTTGAACTGTCTTCTACAATCCCTACAATATGCGAATTCAATTGGCGAGTTTTCTCAGGTTCATTGGAGCCCATATTGTGCGTCTGTTCTGAGGCTCTGGCTTCTAGCCTACGTGCCCAGTTGAGAGCTGCATCCCGCATATCTATATTTGAATATGTATATGGGAGTGGTTCAGTGGCTGCATCAGTTTGGACCATGGCGTCTACCCAAGACGTACTTGGGAACATCGCTGACTTAGTTTGCACCATGGCGCCAACTCGGGGTGTGTCTACAGAGGTCATCGGTGTCTGCAGGGAAGCTCGAAGTGGTAATGCTCCAATGAGGAGCTTAAGAAGCTCCATAACCTGGTGCCAATTTTGCAAGAGCAAATGTACAATAGTCACGACACATCGAATTCTCTGCAATGTGGCTGAGATGTAGATACTGCCCTGGCCCGAGGGCGTTATTGAAAAAAAATAATAATAATAATAATTAATTAATCACGCCCACTTGTGAGGGCCATCAAAATGGCGGAGGAGTGGGCGCAGCGCACTCCTGAGCCATTTTGATGGCCCAATTTTTTTTTGTTCAATAACGCCCTAGTTCGAGGATTTGCACGAAGAGACCTTAGAAGCAGGGGGATCCATAGCCAAAGATGAGAAGCAGGGTTCCAGGCCGCCGGAATGGAAGCAGAGAACATTTTTTCTTGGCAGGGCTCGAAATGGAAGCAGGGCAGTGTTTTTTTTGGTAGGAATGGAAGCATGGCGCCGAAGCAGGCTAGTGTTTTTCTTAGCAAAAGGTGGCTATGGCAGTCCAAGCGAAGCTAGAGCAGAGTTTTCTTGGCTCTATTTTTGAGCTCTAGTTTTGAACTCAAGCTTTTTGAGCTCTAGTTTTTGCGCTCAAAGGGGGGGGGCTGAGCTAGGGGACCAAGCTGGTATGTGGAACCATATGTCTGGAGAAATGACTTCACATTTGAGAAAACCAAGGCGGCCTGGGAATCACTGGCACGAGGACAGACTGGAAAGAGAAAATTAACCAAGCAAATAGGCTCAAGTAGGGAACCAACCTCTCAGGTGATAGGCCTTCTGATGCAGTGAAAAGAAACAACGAGAGATTGCGTAGCCTTGCAGGATTGATACCAGTGCTTTCCACTAGCTTTAAGAGGTTCTTGAAAGTTTTAGAAGGTTTTGCTGCTGCTGCAATGACAAATATAAGACGCCTATGCCATGGGAGGTCACCAGCTCGAAACCGGAAGCATGGAATGGCCGACCCAACTACCATTGCAATGTAGAGGGTTCAAGAACGCAAAAAATTGCCCCCACTTCTTTATTGTTGTTCATTCAGAAAATATGTTCTTTTCCGCGACATTCCTTACAATGAACAATGAAAGACACACACATTCATTATTGGATGTTTAAGGATACTTTTAATCTGACACGTGTCCAAACGAGTGTGTATATCACAACATATATAAGGCTGTTTGATTTTTTGTTTGATGAAATATTTTCGTCCCAGGAAAAAGCCTAAGCACGACACATGTATTTTTTTAATAGAAAAATATTTCTTTTTTTTTCCTTCATGTTTCTTGCTCTGTTTCTTGCTTTGCAAGCAATCCTGGTTTTCAGACTTTCGCACTCGCGGCATCCCTGTTCCGGCATAGCCAGACGCTCCAAGCATCTCCAAGGACAGCCGCTTCGCCTGCTTCAAATCCGCTGCTTCCCAGCTTTATCTCTCTGCAAACAGTGGGACAAGTTTTGGGTTGCGGCCATCTGTTCTTAATCGACCCCAATTTTTTTTGCAATACCCAGAGCTATGGCAGATTGAATCATAGCTTTCTGCCAGATTTTCGTAAAGTGGGCTTCAATTTTTTTGTGGTGCTACGATTGGGGGAGCCTCGCAGATGAAGTGGGCTTCAATTTTTTGTGGTGCTACAATTGGGGGAGCCTCGCAGATGAATCTCACAGAGGTACCTCGCCACCAGAGGAGGTAACTGTTGCTTGCATTAAGAGCCTAAAACTCTTGCCCAGTATAGCAGAAGTATGAAGATTTTTAAGCGGCTCTTAATTCGCCCCATGAGCTCAGCGATGGCAGAATAGCTTTTTCCTGTTTGGATTGTAGAATGCATTCATTTGTTTCAATCAAAGCAAGACATGTTATCTCAGCATCTATGTTGCCTCCTCTTTACGAAATCGGCCAGCGATTCCAAATATAGCGTTGAGTGAAGGGATTTTGCAGTGCAGCCAAGATACCGAACCGACAACACAGAATAGACGGTGTTTGCAGGGTAAGAATGGCATTGTTGTATCTTTCTCTGTTGTGGTTTTCTTTAGCACTGATGTGTAGAATGGCACTTTGATTGAAAAGTGCTAAGAAAAGGATGGTCAAGATGGTTGTGTATGGCTTAGATGGTTGTGATCACTGTTTGGGCTGTTGAGCAAGAGGATGCCTCTCTCTTGAAAAAGTGGACTCCTTTGGATTGCAGCTACATGGAGCAATGGGTGGGAGACATGAAGCATGACAAGATACGTAACGCCCAAGAAACATCACTAGAGAAGATCAACGAGGGATGTGCTGACACTATAGATGGAGTTGATTCCATTGCAAGCACAGAGCTGTCAGAGGGTAGTGTGTCCACTGACCAATACTTTGTCCCATGGCATCTGCCTTATCATCGAGCAGAAATTGGCGGTGCAGCAGTGGTTGCTATTGCTAGTGGTTATGCTAAAAAAGATGACAAGAAGGGAGCAGTGGTAATCGTTACTACCATGGTTTTGCGGAAGGGGAGCTTGAGAGGTGATTTTTGCCAGGCTGATTGCTGCCACGGTTTTTCCCTCGAAAACCCTTCGGGGCGGGGGTTTTTTAATCCGGGTAGTAACCCGCTTGCTGCACTTTTGTATTGGGTCCCATAGACCGATTGGTCTCCGTGGACGATAAAAATACCTTCCTTCCTTCCTTCCTTCCTTTACGTGGCAGCTCATTTTATGCGAGTAATATGTATTAATGATATGGGCACTATTTTGCAGGTTGGTATCCAGATTAGATGGAGTATACTAATAGTGGACCGCTTTTATACTAGGAAAGAAAAGCACTTGATTAGGCATTGGCGCAATTGGCCAGAAGAAATCATATATGGCTAGACAAATGATATATGAAGCCACGATTAAAGAAGTTGGATTCTAAGGATTTAAGAGTGAACCTGCCATCCAAATTGTTCAATTCCCTTTACTAAATTGCCAGATGATGGTTTTGGGGTTGTATCGTGCTTTCAATCTCAGAATAAACATCGTTAAATTACTTATATCCACTTGCCTATGACATGTTATTTTTGACACTAAAAAATGGGCCAAGTTTTGTGTTGTATCACTACAAGAGAAGGGGTCAATTAGTGTCAATGATTGTGTCAAATTTTGGCCTAGAATGGCAATTCAAATTTTTTCAATAGCTGACGCTATAGGTGTCAAAGCTCACTGACACAAATACAACAGTGAGAACGTCATATATAACGTCAGCAAGTATGTCATCTGTAGTGTCAGTCCCCACGTCACCCATAATGCCATATATAGTGTCACCTGTGAAGTCGAATATAGTGTCACTTATAAAGTCAACTATAGCGTAAAGCATTTCATCAACTATTATGTCACCAATAATGTCGACTGTAATGTCACCATCAACGTCAGTTTTAGGGTCATCTATAGAATCACGTGTAGCATCATCTATTGTTGCACACATAACGTCACGTGTAAAGTCAATGATAATGCCACTCATAATGTTAATTATTTTGTCATAATTAAAGCCATACATATTGTCATCTCTAGTGCCAATTTTTATGCCACCCAAAAAGTCATAAATAATGCCATCTGTCCCTCAATATCAATGTCATTTGTTGCTCCATTGTAGAAGATTGCCATGTATAATGGCGCTACCTATGGCACTGTCACTTGCTTCAATTATTTCAATTGATGTTTTCCATTTGTAACCCATCGAAAGGCAATTGTATTGTATCAAATGACTCACATTTAAAAGCATTCCATTGAGTTCATTATAAATGATGGATCCATAATGCTATTGAATAAAATATATTGATTAATATTATAACTCCAAAAAAAGCAATACATCAGTTATCGTCTTATAAATCAAATACAAGATCATAGCAAATAGCAACAACAAAATCAAACTCAATGTGCTTAAGTTTTTATAAATTGTTCAGGTACTGTCGGTTCTGGTTCCCCTCGCCTACCATAGATGCTTTTACAAACATCCTGCACTATTTTTTTCTTCGGGGGTGGTGTTCTTGGTCTTGTCCCTAAGTCTGCCTCATCACTACTATCACTTCCATCCTTCTCATCATCACTTTCTGATGAGCTGCTAGTAGCAGATGAGCTGCTACTTGAAGATCCACAACTAGAAGACGTATTTGTGTTTCCACTTCCTGAATTATTTGGATCAGCATTACCATCTTTATCTTTACTAGTTATGGTGCCCGGCGTTGCCGGGCTTATTGACAATTTGAAGAGGTGTTTGGTTACTACTAAAAAGGACACTTGAGTTGCAATTTGGAAGTTAACGAATTCCTTCCCCATCCCTATCCACACAAATAGTGAAGCCATTTTGAATGCTTATTGTCATTTGAGGCATTGCAAACCATAGATGAGTTAGTGAGAATTAATAATTGGTAAACTTGATGATGAGAAGCTACTCCACCCATAATACCTATGCCCACTTGAGTTGCAATTTGGAAGTTAAAGAATTCCTTGCCCATCCCTATCTACACAAAATAATTGAATATAGTGAAGTCATTTTGTATGCTTATTGTCATTTGGGACATTGCAAACCCTTAATTGGTGAGCTTGATGATGAGAAAGGAAAGAGAAGACTTTGTCTGATAAAACACACCTCATGAACTCCAATTAAGCACATACAAAATAAAAAATAAAAGGCTCCATCTAGCACATTTACCTCAGGACTGGTTGAAATGCAATGGCATGTACCGCATATCATGGTTAAAGGTTAAAAGAGTTATCCTTGCCATTCCAATATGATGAATGAAGTGGTCCAAATAAAACTAATGTTTTTTTCTATATTATAACCTTGTATGCTCTTTCTTGATCATATCATTAAAGAGACATGGCGAAGGTATATGAGAGTTACATATAAGCAAGACTTGCATATTCATATCCTACACGTTTTCTCTTGATGAGAAGGTAAAACAGAGCACCAAGCAGTTACAATACTTCGTACAATTAGTACATGATGCAAGTTCGGATTAGATGTACATGATGCATGTCCAACTTAGAGTATTTTCTGCCCTGTAAGTTCAAAGCCAATTGTGCAAATTCAGAGCACTTTCTGCACATTTAGATATATCATATTCAGCACGTTTGCAAATTTCAAAATCAATTTAGAAATATATTATGGTTGTCCTACTTCTATCAACAATTTGAGTAGAGCCACAACCATGTCAAGTTAATCGACAAAAATCCACAGCCTTCTCACAAAAGCGGGTTATAGAACAATATCGATTCAACATCTAGCGACTTGGTAAAGCGGGTTTCAAAATCCATCAAAAATAAACCTTTAATGGGGTAACTATATAAAGTAAAATCTTAGCAACAATCAAGATCAAACCCGATCTCATTAATGGATTGATGTAAAGTTATTGTATAATGATATACTTGACACGCTAGTTGACACGCTATTGGACTCCCAAAGCGGTGCTACATTCTTCAACCTCCTCACAAAAATATATGATTACAACCATTTTCGCGGGTGCGACTTGGGAACCTTATCTATAACCATTTTCATTGGTCTAACTTGGGAACCTTATCAAATGCTTGTGTGCCTAATGCATTGCAAGTTTGGGCTTAAAAATATTGCAATACCTTGTTGTTGCATGATTCAATAAAGGCCGATGGCCATGAAATCCCATCTGAAACTTTAAGGGAGGAAAAGGATTTTTAGACTCAAGCTATGAAGAAGAAGGAGAGTGTTGGTATCAAAACACTGTAATTCTAATATCTATTCATTTTAGACCACGGCATACAAAGGCGGCATTATCGAGGAAAAATAAGCAAAGGTAGAAAGCAATATGAGATGCATGTTACAATGAGAGCAACCTAATAGAAGATTTTAGTGTCTTGTTTTCTACTATTTTGCATTCTTTAAGAGATGCAAAGAGTAGAGGAAAAGCTTCAATATGGGTCCGTTGGCTCCTTTGGGTAATTTCAAATAAAATCGTTGATTTGAGTATTTGCATATTACGGAAGGCAAAGGATAAGTCCGACATACCTCGCACTCTAATTAAGACATGCTTGAAAGAAATATCATTACATCTTGTGTAACCTATCGATTCGATGATTGCTTGCATATGGTCTATTCTTGCTACAAAAGGACATAGTCTTTGCGAGATAGTGATGAGTTTTTGCATTAAGCATGAATCTGACTAGAAATCCGGCAATATTAGAGAATTGTTCGTCAAGAACTAAATGGTAAATCTAATGACAACACCATATTAAGTATAGGGGTTGCGGATAGCCTTATCAAAAGAGAAATGCAAAGATGAGGTGGCATAATAGCGGATAGAAAAGAGCACTTAATAGAAGGAACTTACTTATTTTGTGGATGTCGTTATAGTTTGATACTCATTCAAGTGGTTATGTTTTAAACTTTGAGTTGGATATGTAGAAGAGATGAATGCAAGAATTCAAATTGCTTGCCTAGAGTCCATACAAAGTGTATATTCCCATGCACAAATTGACCTGCAAAACAGTCAATATAAAATATTATTCTTAGTCCATTATCTGTGGTGCTTGGATTTCACTATCTATCTATCTATATTAGTTGCAGAACAATAATGCGTGGTGAATCATCAGGGTAGATTAGTTGCAACAATCATGAATGGACAATGGAATAAATACCTCGTTCATGCTCATTTATGCAGATCAAAGCGGGACTTTAGTATCTTAGCTGCAAAGCAATTCATGTGTATTTAAGATTTAGGAATTACAGAAATCCATGAACGAATATAGAATATACATTACTTGCTTTCCTAAATCCGAAACACAAATTGATACTTTATCCCATATCTTCCCTAACTCCACCTAGCCAAAGCCATAATAAAACTCGCAAAAATTATTTCTCCCAGCTAAAACTTAAAGAACACAACTATGCTCCTAATGAATGCATTTACAATAAATGAGGGAAAATAAATTAGTGTAGACATGTTATGTTCAATACTTAAGGAGTTTTTGAAGATCACATAGGATAAGCTTGCTTGTAACTTCCTCTTTGGCAAAACTATCTCCAGTGTAATGGTCTTGAAATTACGTGAATGGAAGGGACATGAAATAGAACCTTGTGCAAACCCCGTGAGATAAAAGAAATAAATGTATCAACTTCGAAAGCAAATTTAAGAGCTTTTATATGTACTTTACTACCATACTGCATTAGAGTTTTCGCGAATGTTAGGCTTGAGATGTCGATAGTTTAATAAGCTACATTCCTTTCCCTCTTCTAATTATTGCCCCAAAGATGTAATCTATTCAAGTAATTCTCCATAACCTCAAGAAAGCAACACATTCTCGATAAGCACTTGCTACCTTCCATGTTAGATTGGCATGAATATTGCACAACAAAATAGAAGCTATCAAAATGGAAGTAAAGAATCGAAGCTTTTATATGATCAAACAATCAATAATAGAACTACACTATTATATCGAAAGTATTACCCAAATCGAAAAATTTATCTAAGTAATTCTGAGGCCGCTTAGTCAGCCTCAACTATAATGTCAAGAAACATGAGAATAACATCCTTGGAAACTCTTAGAGTTGTGGGAGATTTTAACCGGCCGAGAACAAATTCCATCGCGACAAATTAGCTTGCATAAAGTCGCCATGATGCCTATGACATCAAAAACCTAGATAAAATGTGATAGATAAAAAGGAAAGCCGAAATCAACTACCAAATGAAATAAAACTACAATAACTAAAAGCCACATTACCCTCAAAGGAAATGCAAGTGAATGCCAAAACGAATCGAAAGACCGAAATCCCCAATGGGCTCACGCCCGCTGAACCTCGCTTGGTTCTTTTTCAAAGACAATGATAACCCAAGAAATTGTAAAAATTAAACATACACCGCTAGAAGTTTGCTTCCATCACAAAGACTTATCACTAAGCTGATTATCCTAAGGTATAAGAGAATCTGAAACACCCGACCGCTTACTTCTATATATTACATAAATGACTTCTTACAACAAATATGAAAATGAGTCTCTGTTAGTCCTTTGCGGCCTCCCCGCATGTGACTATTCATGCATACGACGGACTAAGTCAAGTCCATGATTCGCCGCACCCGTCAGCCGGGCCAAAGGCTCGCCAGAAGACCGCGTAATTTCACGCCAGACAGCGACAATTTTTCCGGGCGCCAACAAGAGGCTACTGCATTAAAGTGATCTTACCACACGCCTCGCTGGCCAATCACGGGCCGATTTCGCTGAGGCATCACAAGATTCCTCAAGAAATCGTGCCTCCCTTCCGTGAGTCGGCACTCTAAATCAGAGTGTCTATATTGGGCCAAAGGCCACTATATATATGAGTAGAGCTAAGACATGAGTTTTAGATGTAGTTTTGAGTCTTGTCTCACCGCTTTTCTCTATTACGAGCTCATGTATCTTCATTGACATCAAGGAAGCTTATTATTGTGATCTCATAGTTCTTTTTGTTTTCTTTTCTCTTTCTTGTTCTTTCTTGCAAATCCCACGTGATATAGCTCCCTTGATTCTCCTCTTAGATCCCGTGGTCCCCGCTGCAGGGTCGCCTTTGCAGAGTTCTTCAACCTGCACTCCCAAACACCGCTGCCGGGCCGCCGGGTTCATCTTTCTTCCATCATGTCTCCGCCGAGGTTTTCACTCAAGAACTTTTGCCAAATCCGCCGGCTCGACCGGGAGCGCCATCAACGACGCGAGGCCGCTCGATATGTGGCGCGACATCGCTTATATTATTGAGGAGGTCGCCTCCTCGCCACAGCCGGGCCGGCACCTCCTACCCCTGCATCATTCTCTACCAGTGGTCTCCCCTGTGTGTCACATTGTTCACAACCGCACTTCCAATAACATGCCCCCTCGCTCAGCCCACGCCACTATTTCCGCACTCCCTCGACAAAGACCTATATCAATATCCCTTCAGGGTCACACCCCCTCTTCCATCACAACCTTCTTCACCTCCCCGTGGATGGGCTACCATCAAGTGTCTTTTGACCCCGCCCACGCTCACTCTACTCTTCGCCTTCTCCATCTTTCACCCACGCCTTCCCCGCTTATCAAAAACCACCTGATCTCAAAACCCAATGAGGATTCGCCTCAAGGCCCCTTCCCCACCGGGATGCTATTTTATGGACCACCTGTTTTTCGGCCCCACCCCTTGCACTCCGGCCTCGTGCAAGCCCTCCCTCTCTATGCTTCCCCGGTGATATCCCCAATCCAATCCACTGCCTGCTGCCCTGTCTGGCCTTCCCTCCAACCCTAATTTGAAACCGACTTATCCAACTTCTTTTGGCAAATACTCCAAAGGCAAACCTTTTTGGATCAGAAAGTGCTCTGCTCACATGGAAGAATTCAAGCCTGGGCCATTCTCGAATCTGGCCATGCGCAACCACAACTCAAATTTCATATCTTTTTCGACCACGCCAGAGGCTTTCATCAAGGGTTAGAAGCCAACAAAAGCCACCGGAAACGTGAGTTGGCAGGAAATGAAGATCAGCTTTTGTCTCATTATGGCACCACGGATGATGATCAAGCATTTTAAAGCAACTCAATGACCTTCTCAAAGAAGAGCCCACTGAGTTCCGCCAGGATTTTGGCGACCGCCTTCACATTCTTGTCAAGAACTCCGTGAGTACCCCACGCCAGCCGTGATCCTGCCCCGTTTCTCAAGTAGGCCTTCCCTCCTCGCTATTCGACTCATGACAATACCTCAAGGCCCCAAGTCTCTCGAGAGGTGCCATTGAATTGGTCAATCACTCTGGCCAATGTTTCGCCTCGGGTGTTGCTCCTCGCAGAACCCCCTTTCATGCCCCCACATGGTGGTTCTAACTCGCTCAACCTCGCCAGCAACCACAACGCCGGCCACATCCGTGTACTATTTGTAAGTATCAAGGTCATCCGCCAATGAATGCAACGCCCAATGGATCCTCATTGTAAAAAGATGCAATATGTGCAATCATGCCACTAAGAATGCACGCCATCTCATCCTACACCTTTTCGAAATAAAATGGTCTTCAAGTCCAAACCACGCTTCAACAAATAACAATCATATCCGGCCAAGAATATCAAGTTTTCCAACAACTCTAGCAACATCAACAATGCCAGCTAGATTCACAACAGGCTACAAGCCCATCTCGCCAGCCTACCTGGGACAAGGCAAACTGGCCCCTCCCTTTGATCCTTCAAAAGCTCAATGTTATCATTGTCATGAATGGGGCTGGTCACACCCACCACTCAAGGCTCCCTCAACTTCCTCAAGTTCAAGTTCAACTTCCCGGGTTCCAATCAACCGCTTCTCATTCACCTACTATCAACTCGGGTGGCTAATCCAGAATGTGGCCCTCGGCCCGCTTTTTGAGAAAAACCTCCTCTACGCCTCAACAACAAATGGGCCCCTCACCTACCAAGGCCTACTTCTAATCCTATGGATCAACAAGCTCGAGGAGATTTATCAGTTTCAACCCTCCCTCGGCCCAAATCACCAATTCTGCTGGTCTTGTCTGGCTAAGCCACACATCGCTTCACGCTCCTTTCGATCATCATTCCCGCGACACGCGAACCTCGCTTTTGTCAGTTTAAACTGCCCCTCATGAAGATGATAAAAGTTCACTTCGCGACTGATCTTTAATAAACTTATGCCTCACGCTTTCGCCCAAAGTGAGACAAAGTATTCTGAAACTCATGCGTGCTGCGAAGGTCGAACCTTTGGCAAATGTTTCCCACGCCACCACTGAAGCTCAAGAGTCACAAGCCAGACCGGCTTACTCATCTCCTCCACCAACAGACGCTTCCTCGGCCATATCCCAATATTGCTGCTGAGCGAGTCAAAGAAGTCTCGCCTTTTACCTCGTGACTCGCCTAATCGATCCTCGCTGACCCATTTTCATGTTCCTTTGAACTTCCGGGCGAACTTTGCCAAGATCAAGATTCCTTTGAGCCCGCCACTATTTTCCTTTTGAAACTCATTCCATTCCTTAAAGACCGCCACTTCTTCCCTTACCTGGCTCGTAGGAGTCGTTGTAACTTCCAACACCCACTGCATGCCACTTTGGAAATCAACATATCAATTCTCATGTCCAAATTGATGGTGGTAGTGCCGCCAATCTCATTACTGATAAACTCAGGAAGGAATTCGCACGTAAACAATTATACCGCGCTCCTTATGACATCAAGTTGGCAAATGGCCATATCACGCCGGCCCCTCGGCATGCCACTCCTCTCTTCATATCGCGCTATGATCTCAAATTCCCTTAGAATTTGGTGTTTGAAAAGTCGAGAAGATCCCCTGGCGATTATGAAAATGTCAAGTTGGATCTACCTTTCTCCGCCAGTTGGCGGTTATTCACATCGGGCTAGGAACCAACTTGTGCTATCACCGGCTGCCATCGTAAATGCACGGCGGATCTCGAACTGGCTACAATTGATTTCCTCACGGTGAACGCCAACCTTCCATCTCCCGGCTACCTCGACTCTCAAGAAGCACACAAAAATACTGGTCATGTTCAAGCTCCTCCACGGGCTCCCTCTCTCACCTTTACCCCCGAAAGTAGCGCCGGGATCCCCGGGTGACATGACGCCGACGTGACTGTGCCGCGGGCGTTTCTCTTTTGACCCTTACTCCCCGCTTCCCCGTAATCGTGATTCAACGCCTTGATTATTTTTCTCAATCTACTTTCTTCTCGCAGACCGCCGATGTTCATCCCGGCTATGAAGCAAATTCTTGCTTGATGACGCCAAGAACCTCTTCTTCTTTTCTTCACCACGCAAAATGCCGCCCTCCCACATGCTTCAGCCCGCCATCGTTCGTGACACCTGAGGTTGTTCCTCATATTCGGGCTAAACTCCGTATGGAAATCGTGGACATTGAAACAATCAACCGCCGCTTTAGCCGCCAACTTCCACCTACTTATATATAAAGCACACTGCGGACACCGCTCAAGAAATTCAAACATATTTTTGCTTGAGCTACAAAGACCTTCGAGGTATCAAGCCGTAATTGGGGAACTCACCACCCTACCAACCCATGCACGCCTAATCTAGCAACGACAAGATGTGCTCAACCTAAATTACCGTGGATCAGCTAAGGGGCCGGCACACAAACTCTTATTGCCGGTCCGATGAGTGAGGTCAAACGATTCTCAATGGGTGAGCCCCATCGCCATTGCCTCAAAACACAATGGTAAGATCCCGCTTATGCGATTACGGTAGTAAAAAAACTCAATCAAGCTACCTGAGCGTGATCACTTTCCGCTTCCTTCACTGTGTTCTGGAAGAAGTTGCTGGTCGCGAGATGTACTCTTTCATGGATGGTTTTTCTGGGTACAATCAAATTTCTATCAAGCAAGACGACCAACTCAAACCACCTTCACAACCTTCGCGGGGCACTTCGCCTACAAGGTGGTCCCTTTTTGGTTTGTCAAACTCTCTCCTTCAACTTTTCAAATAAGATCATGCTCTCCTCCTCAAGGCCTTTCAAGACTTCTATGAAGGATAAACCTTTTCTTCTATCTTTCTAAGATGATTTTTCCCGCTTACAACTCCATGGATGATCACTTGGAAAAATTGGAACTTGTTTTTCAAAAATGTGATGAATCAGTAATTAGTCTCAACTCCGAAGTGCACTTTCTCGCCACCAGCGCTCGTTGGGTCATGTGGTCGTATAGAAGAAGGCATCACCAATGCATCCCGCTTAAGATCAGTTGTGTAACGAAAAGCACAAGCACCGCTCAATATCAAAGAGACACGCCTTTCCCCGTAATAATTACCCACCTTCATTCCCCGACTTGCGCCTATAATCAATCTCCCATTCATAAACTCATTGTGTGATGAATCCACTTGGGCTTGGAATTCCTGCCGAGGCCGCCGTGGTTGAAGTCAAGTATTTACCCGTGCCCCGGCCCCCTCTTGTTCCTCCTCAATGGGACAAGCCTTTCCACGCTCATGTTGACGCCTCTCGCTTTTGCCATTGGTGCCGCTCTCTCTCAGCCTATAATGAAACCACGCGATAAACCAATCCGCTTATGCCACCGAAACTCAATCCTCGCCGGTTTAACTATTCGGCCACGTAACGCCAAGCTTTGGGCTTAAGCCAGTCCAACCCGCTCGACATTATTTGTTGGGTGCAGCCGCATCAGTTCTTTGTTGACCATCAAGCTCTTCTTTATTTTGATCAACAAAGCCACGTTTCACGTGGTCGAATTCGTTTCCCGTTGGGTCCTTCTTCCGCAAAGAGTTCGCCCCTTTGAAATTGAATTCATAAGGCGTGCAAATCCCATGTGGTGCCTCGATTATCTTCATACATCCACACCTGATGATCCGCCCATCGCTTCGGACTTTCCAGACGCCAATTGTTTCTCGGTCACTCGCCACGTTTCCCATTGGTTTCACAACTTTCAGCAATATCTTCACCGTGCTCTTCCTCCCGCCGATCCGGACGCCTTCTCCGACAAGCCAGCCCCGCCACCGCCGCTTCTCGAGAAGTCCGACTATACCATGGCGGTTGCGTGCCATTTGTAAGGCAACGGTGGCAAACATGCCGGTCCTCCTGGGCCGCTGTGTCCCTCCCTCATGAGGTGCCCGATATTGTTCGACAAGCCCACGCATGGGCTCGGGAAAATGGTGACGCCACTCAAGACGCAAAATTCTTTTCGCGTGATACCGCCTACTTTCAAAGATGCCCACGCTATGCTCGCGACGCAGGACGCCTCGCCGGGCCGCGGGTGGGAAAGCCCACGCCTCGCGGATGCTCTCTTCCCTTGACGGCCGCCACTTCACACCCCTTCAAAGAAATGGGGAATGGATTTTGTGGGGTCCATGGACTCCATCCCAAGACACCCGCGTCTGCTATATTCCTCAAGTCATCACGGATTATGCTACTAAATGGGCTAAGCTTGTGCCTTCCTGCATAACACCGCCGCCAAAGACGCCTAAGGTCCCTACAGAGTATCATCACGCCGCTTTGGTTGTCCCACCTGAATCATAGTGATCGCGGGCGCAGCATTTTGTCAATCATACCGCCAAGGAGCCGACGGATTATCTTCACATCCAACACCTAAGAGTACACCCTTATTATCCTAAGGTAATGGCTATTGAAAGTAAAATTTCAACAAAACACTCATCACAGCTTCTCAAGAAAATTTAGGGAGCGCTTTCACTCAATCGTGACCGGGCGTAGTGTTGCCTACTTTTTGGGCTTACAACAATTAGTTTCCAAAATCAAGCACGGGTCACACTCCTTTCAAACCGTTTATGGTCAAGAAGCTCTCATGCCTTTTGAATATATTCTTCCAACTCTCAACTTGCTACAAAATTTCATAATCCACCCTCACAGACTCAAGGGAAGGGTTTATCAATCGAAATGTTTTGATGAACTTAGGCGTGATGCTTGTATACTGTTCTTCATGGACAAATCAGCTGCAAAAATCTTTACATGACAAATGTATTAAGACAAAAACATTCGTGAGAAGGAGATTTTGCTCCTTCTTTATGATTCTACAAAATTTTCCCGCAAGTTAAAGTTTCATGGTTTTGGTCCTTATCAAATTGTTCGAAGTGGTATAACCCAAATAAGCTTGCCGGGTCGACTAGATGGCACTCCATTAAAGTCGTGATTTAATTAAAGTGACTCATTCCATTCCCACTTTTTCTGAACTGCTATTTTACACAAAAGGAGCACCCTAATCCTAAACCCGGCCCTTAATCTCGAATTTTATTCAAGCATCAGGCTTCCAAGCTTTCTCCCGCTTTCGGATAAATGAAGTCGTAGTCCCTCGCTTTTGGGGCTTATTTGTCATTCAAAATAAGAGTTTTTCGCGGAGGTGAATTCCCTTTACCAAGACATTGCGGCTCTATTTTCTTGTGGGTGGGTAGAGACAAGAGATCAAATTTCAACAAAATTGCTAAATTGTTTACTTAATCACCAAAAAATACTAGTTTTGAGATACCTTATATTTATAAATGGGCTTATTACAATATATATTACAATCGGGTAGTTTACCATAGTGGTCGTGTGATATCACAATGATTACAATCTCTTCAGTTTCACATGAACCACCCAAGGCAAACTACGCATGGAGCTCGGCCCAAGTCACTGAAAGCAACTTGCATGCATCTATAGAAATTTGTATGAGGAGTTCCTTCAGAGGGCCACGCGGGTTGTATGTCAAATCGATGCTACCACCCTCTTTCTGTGATCTTCTTCAATGAACTCTGTCTTTTTCATCGCCCCAAGCATGTACTATCTCGTCGGCATATGACCTAGTGACAAAAATCAAGCTAGTCAAGGGATGCTACGTGCCTAGTAAATGAAATAAAACACGCTCTCGTGGCCATTTTGAAAAATACAGTCTCTGAGTCTTCGACTCGCGAATGAGAAAGGCGCACAAAAGTTTAAAAAGCGCAGCTTTTAGGGTCAAGGTTTTTCGAGTACCCGCGAAATGAGAAAGGCGTACCAAAGCGTAAAACACGCTTTTTAGGGGTCGGCGGCCTTTCTCGACTAGCTAGAGTTGAGAAAGGCACAAAGTTTAAAAACGCAGCTGGGTCGCAAGGCCTTTCTCGAGCTCAAAGCTTAAAAACGCTAGCTAGCTGGGAGTACTTTCGACTACGAGTCGAAAGGTACTGTGAGTAAAAGTAAATTTCAAGGGCCAGAGGTTATTTTCTTTTATGAGCATCATTTTATCTATCTATCCATCTAATTTTCCACCATAGTTTATTATTCTATCACACATTAGTACTTTTATACTACCACACAATTAGCACACACCAATACATAATTAGTACTTTATACTCACTACAATTAGTATGGAAGTAATAACATTAGCATTTTTATACATTAAGCATAATACTAGTTTTAGGACACATTAGTAGGTTGAAGAGCACATTTAATGTGTATAATTAGCACACATTTAATGTGTTAAATTTTTCCCTTAGAATAAGAATATATGCCTAGAAAACATGCACCATGGCAAACATAATGTTTAACGTAGGAAATATTAGGCCCTACCACATGTGCCATTTTATTACCCCCATATATCGCTTCTATACCTGAGTGAGGGGGCCTCCAAAAAGAGGAGAGCACCTCTTAAAAATGTCAAGGTAAAAATGGAAAGGGAGGGGCCAAAAAAAGGGTAATGAAAATGCTACCTCCACATTAAAGGGGTCACCCAAAAATTTGAAAAAGTGCTGAAAGTGTACCTCAAAAGAAGGGTCATGTGGTCAGTGTCAGTAGCACACACATAAAAGAGAAATAGCACCGCCAAAATATAATCCTATATTACGCGATTTATTTTGAGCATCATGGAGCCTTTTTAACGATATTTTTACCCTTTTTCTAATAATAATTCCCTCTCACTTTTTCATGAAGTTGAATTTGCGCGTATACCTTTGAGACGGGCCTTTGTACCAGGAGGCACTTTTGTTTCCTGGGGTTAGGCTCCATAGCCATAGCCTTCCACCTGAGTTGACCTCAAGAACCAAAAGTTTCACCGCTTGCAAATGGCCACACCGCTAGACTGCTTTTGATTTCGCCAAGTACTGAGAGCCCAAGTACCATGCACAATCAATCAGCTCGCTCGGCTTATTATCCCGTGATTGTTTTCACCTTTAAACCTAAGTAGCCTTATCCCCCCCACTCCACCAAAACTCCGTCGCTTTCAAAGAATCGATCTCTTCTAATCATTCTCCTTCTAGCTTTTCTCCTCGTGGCTTTCCTTTATACCTCCCTGCTTCTTTCGACGCTGCTTTTGTCTCTTATCCGACTTATTTGTAACCTCTCAAACCGACGATTAAAACCTAAGTAAGCTTCATTATTCACGCCAGAACCCTTGGTCAGATGGTGAACCGCTTCTATCCCCAGATGTAATGAGGGATTTGGTTTTATTGTTTGCATAAAAGGAAGAAGAAATAATTAATTTGAGGTAGGATTTGAGATTTTTTCTTCCGGTGATACAGTTTCTCAAAATGTAGATTCATTTTCCTATTTTCCCCGCTATTGATGGTTTGTTGATCCAAATGCATTGCTCCATTCTCAAGCCACAGGCGCAGTAAAAAAAAAATTTGTTGTCATTATATTTTAATATAATAATAATTTAGTTTATTAATGTATTTTAATATTTATTTATTAATAAAGCCTATAGTTACAATACTATATATTTATTATTATTATACATATTTATTTTATTTTATTATTTTGGAAAGGGTGGGGGGGAGACCCTCGCCTTTGCCCTCTCCCTCTCTCTCCTCTTTTTTATTTATTATTTTGGAGGTAAAGGTCAGGGGAGACCCTTGCCCCCCCTTTGCCCCAACCACTCCTCTGCCTCCCTTTGCTCTCTCACCCTCCCCTCCTCGCTTTGCCTCTTTGTTTCTCTCTCCCCTTGCCCCTTCCCCCTCCCCCTTTCCCTCCCTCCTTCTTCCAACGATCCCTCCCCGCCCTCCTCTCTTTTGCCCTTTTTCTCCTCTCCCTCCTCTTCTTCCAACTTAGCTTTCCCCTCTCTTTCTTCCTACTTTAGCCCCTTCCCCTCTTCAACCCGTGGCCCTCCTCCCTCCCTTTTCCTCCTACCTCTCCTTATCACAAGGTGCCCCATCTCCCTCCCCAGATTCAAGAAAAATTCCCAAAAATTCCCAAAAATTCGAGGATTTGTCCTAATTTTAATTAAATACTAATTTATTACCTACACCGTTAATGGCTTTCAGCCAAACAATTTCCTCTATATACTGCATACAATCATCCACTGTGATGCTCCTGCATACGTGCATACAAATAGATAGTTGACTAACAAGCCAAGATATTTATATTATAGAGGAGAAATTTTTAAGCAAATGAGAGCTCCATCTATTTCCGCTTATGGGCGCAGCCCTATTTATAAAAACGCTGAACGCCCATCTACTAAGTCCTAAAGAGAAAACCCTCTACTCCTGGGCTTGGAGCAGAGGTGATAATGCTATGGATGTGCACCGCCGTGGTCCCGGCCACAGTGTAATCACCTCCATCCCGCAGGTGTGTGGGATCGGATGCTCAGCCCATCCCTGCTATTTCACCACTCAAGCCTATATGGCAGTCGCCACGCTGTGGTAATCAGCCAGAGGTCCAAAGCAAATTCCATCTCGCATGCAATCCACCTGCGCTTAGGATCTGCAAGATATGTACTTCGTCGTAAGCGTACCCCAACAGCGCCAGTATATGCCTACCCAGTGGTCCAAATTTTCCACCACCTGCTCGCCTTATATAGCCAACCGAGGACTCCTCCCCGCCGACGTGGACCAATCAAATTTGCCAACGGTTTGCAATGCAAGGCCGCTTTAAATGGGGAATCTTTTTCTCCCGCCGCGATATCTAGCCACATGGTAACCTTCCTCGACACCTTCTCAGCTTTAATGATATCCCACTCGGAAGCTGCCGCCATTAAATGACTCCTTCTTTCACCGTCAACATTAATGTGCTGGCCCTTCGCCACCGCCACATCCGATCATTCTCTTACGGCCTCATCGCCACCGCTCCTTTGTTCTCCCTTTACCGCTTGGGGACTTAGCCAAAATTTTGCCTCCATCGCCGCGATATGTCGCCACCGCATCATCAACTACAGTTCGCTTATCCTCATCATGCCCCTTCGCCAACACTTGTGCTCTAAAAAACCTTTTCGCTTCCTCTCAAGGCCATCTTCCGCCGCTTCCTCTCCGCCGCGATCTCCGTTTCTTCCCTGCTCCTTTCCTCGACGCTCTTCGCCATGGTCGGTGACCTAAATTACCTACACTTGCTATTGCTCCTGTGATCCGCTCTTTTCGAAGCCCCAGGTTCTCTTGACGTTTCCACCTTCGTGTGATGCCCTCGCTGGCCCGAAATGTGACGTGCTATGAACGCCAAAAGCTTTATGAATTCTCACGTATGGACCTCCCCGCACCAAATCCGCAGCAATTGAAGCAGCTTCATCGCTTCACGCCGGCCAATGTACCGAACGGATATGCTAATTTCAGAGTCGGCGGCACCACCATTTTGCTTACCCACCTCGACAGGTATCCGTGATTCCTTTGCAAACACCTTGTTTATCTTGGGCTGCCTCATGATATGGAGTATCACCGAAGTTCTACGCCCTCGCTATCAAGCAAAACATGCACGCTTCTCACCAATATTGCAAAGTCCTATGACACTTTTGTTAAGTTTTTGTGGCTAGTTACTTGGGTATTCTATCAAGAACACCCATATCAATAAGGTCAGTTTTCTATAATATGGTGATCACAGCCCATCCGCCTCCCAACCATCACATTGATTGGCCCTACCAAGGTTCTACCGCCTTCTTTCAAGAAGTCGCACTACATTCGAGCTAATTCTCCTCCGCCTCCCTCAAGCTTCCGCTGGTGGCCATCTTCGCCCTCATCCATCATTATCTTCCTCGCTCCGTGGTCCGCTTCAAATTTCATGCCTCCACTCAACAGCTCTTTTCATTCAATTCCTCAAAATCACCGCTAAGTACTTCACGCCTTCTTCTAGCGTCATGTCCAACATAACACCACGCGATGTCACCGTTTCCTCTTCCTCCAATCAAACGCAGGCCCTCCGGGGCTCATCATGTTCTCAACCTCCACATCCTCGCCAAATTTCCGTGACTACAATACAAGAAGATGCGTCGCCGCCGCTTCGTTGCAAGTAGTCCCGTGATGCTCTCATGAATGGGAGTTCAAGGCCCCCGAGGCCCTAAGCGCTTCACCGCCACCTTTACCATAATCGCTAAGCACACGCAAGTTCACTTGGAGACCCAAAATTTTCGCTAAAACATGAGGCTCTCTTTACGTGCCCGAGGATCCCAAGAGTGCTCATTAAATCGTAATGTACCGGGCTTGTCGACAAATAGGCTCAATTGCAAACCACCATCCGTGAACCGCTGGAGCGTGTCACAAGTACCCAGAGACTCTTTTTGGTTGATTGGGCGATAAAGACATTAAGCAAGCTAGACACTGTGATAATGTAGCTTTCTGCAAGATTACAACACTCAAGCCTAAGATCTAAATAAGGTGGACGCCAAATCGCTTTTTTCCCACGCCCACGACCTTCTCACCAATGCCCAAGATTTTACTTGAGGCCTCGGCGTAAAATTATCGGATGACGCCGAGATTGCCACGCCGCTTCCATCTTCCGGCATCCTCTCTTCACATGCCACGCCGTAAACGGGTCCGTGATCGGGGTCACGCCTTCTCGCTGGAAAAGACAACCGATCCGCCATCTTGAACATCACTCTCCAAAGAAGCCGCCCAATTTAAGAGGCCCAATCCAAACAAGACTACGCATCTTTACCATCGCCCCAAAACATGTCGCTTGATCTCCCTATTCCTTCAAGTTATCTAGGATATGCGGCTGCCCACGCCACCTCTTTCTTCTCGGCGGTATAAGCAACATGGTCCGGGGCTTGATGTCCACCACAAGACCGAGGGATTTTCTTCGATCTCGCCGTATCTTCTCTCTGCTGAAGACAAAGGTTTACCGCGCTCTTTTAGTCTTTTGGACCCTCATTCACCGCGGAAGATCCGGATTTGATCACATTCAGAGTTGTTCACCATGCATGCATTTTCAGCGACTTCTATCCGGCCGATACACGTGACAAATTTCGTGGATGGGCCACATCGAACTTTCGTGGTGACCTGGTCAGCTCAATGGTTGCTCTTGGACAGCAACCTATATATCTGTCATCATGATCGACACACGCTTTCATCGAGTACATGCCCGGAAGCTTGCTCATCATTTACCTCTATGGCGTCAAACGCCGCAATGGTGTACTAAGAATCTTGGGCATCCTGAGATCTTCCATTTGCCCAAGTTTATATGCAGCGACTTCGCGTGCTAAGCAATCAACTACGGCTCTTCCTGGATAGCAAAGATCGCTCCCACTGCTGGGATAGCCCCTCCCCGCTTCATTCTCAGCCCCCGCTCGCTTGGGACCGGTGGGTGCAAAAGCGCTTGATCCCCGACTCAGACGTGAATTCGTGGGAGCAGTTTCAAGAGCCTACACCTAATGCGTGGCCCTCTCCATATGCTTCACCGAGTCTTCCATCAGCCTGATTGGCGCTTTCCCTTTGGGATCTAAGATCCCGGATGGCCACGCCGGGCTCTACCTTACACCTCGCATCTCTCACGATCTCGTGTGTGGATCCCCTGCTTGTCCGGACGCCCGGATGAGCTGGTTGGCAAAAGCGCCAACATGCTATTCTATGGCCTTGATCTCTTCTTTGGCTGCACGCCGCCACCTCACTGCACTCTTCAAGATAATCGGGCTGTCAAGCTTCGCTAGCCGCCTCAAGTGCATCCCCGGTCAGCTCCTTAAATCTGCTAGCCGCCCCATCTTCTAACATCAGAACCCCAATGCAAGCTGCCAAGGCTCTTGCCTCCGTGACCGCCTCCTTAAGTGTGGAGTGCCGCTTGTTATTTCTAAGCCCATGCCGCCTCGAAGACATGGTGCGCCTTTACTTCCTTATTGATGCGTGATCCTCGCCTTTGGGATAAACACTCCGGCCGCTTCAAATACGCCAGATCTCATTGGCACTTATCATAATGGCTTCGCCCCTACTCCCCTCGCGGAGGATCACTTTCAAATCGGGCTCGTTTCCCGCCTCTAAATTACCCTCCTTTTCTTCTCCCTGAAAGTGCGTCGTTGCGGGGAGTGTTAGTCTTGTGCCTCCGTACATGACTATTCATGCATACGACTTACCTCAAGTCAAGTCCAAGGATCTACAAATGTGCACCTGTCAGCCGCCAAAGGCTCAGCAGTAAGACCAAGGTATCTACGCAGTATAAAGACCACGCCGGGCGCTAACAAGAAGCGGCCAGACAAGTCTGCCACCGGGCCAAGGCTACCGGGCCGCCGGGCCAAGTGATTTCAAGCTTTCAAGAGGTAATCACAAGATGTTCCTCGTTAGGAATCGCCTCCTTCCCGTGAGTCGGCACCAAATCAGTCGAGTGTCTATATTGGGCCAAAGGCCATTGTACTATATATATACAGTAGAGCTAAAGTACATGAGTTTTTTAGATGAGTTTTGAGTCTTGTCTCAGCTTCGCTTCTATTACGAGAGCTCATGTATCTTCTTACTGGCTATCAAGGAAGCTTATTATTGTGATCTCATAGTTCTGCGTTGTTTCGTTTTTCTTGGTAAATCCCGCTGCGGATATAGCGTTCCTGGATTCTCCTCGTTAGATCCTGTGGTCCTTTGGCTGTAGGGTCGTTTTGCAAGGAGTTCCCCACCGTTCCCAAAAGTCTGAAGTCCCCCAAGCCCAGCAAACCCATGCCGTGCCGCCATCCCCTGCTCTTGTAAAGCAATGCCGGCCATCGTAACGCGGTAGCCAAGTTCTGCCAAAAGGTACTCAACGTACGACTTCGCAATCTCCACGAAGCAAAGTCCGTTACCGCAGTCAAAAGTCACTGGCCCTTGCGCGTGGAAGCCCAGTATGGGTTGTAAGCCACCATTCTCATTTATAAACTCAAGAGGCCTCTTTCCCGCACCAGAAAGTCCCAAAGCCCTAAAGCGTTAGTTTTCCAGCAATCCGCCAGTGAGAGGATGTATCACCGGAGAATTTTTTCCCAAGTGTATGCCAGAAAAAACAATTGAAAGTTCGCCGCATTTCGCAAAGGAAAGCCCGTTTGGTTCCAATTTACGCGCCACCATCACCAAAACCTGTTCTTTCCGAATACCGCCTACATACCCCAACGCCTTTTCGTCGCTTCCGCCCACGCCCCGCAGTAGCCGAAAAAGTGGAAGGGTACATTCCCCTGTCGCCGTTTTATGCGTCATGTGCCAGCAAAGCGCTCTGCGTCACAAGCGTCGCCCCGTACCGTTTTCGCAATCCGTTCTGCACAGCAGGCGCACTTGTGCCAGCTTGCGCCATTTACAAACAGGTACCTGGTGTCGCGGATGCCCAAAGAGCAGCACGAAGCGTGCTGGCCTTTCCGGCTTCCGCCATGGCGTCAAGTTCCAAACGCGGCCGCAAGCTCCTAGTGCAGTCAGGCAAAAGTTACGAAGCAAATGTCGCGTCGCGAAAGCTGCGCCAGCAAAACCCTTGAAAGCCTAAAAGTCGAACACGCAGTCATCTTTGAAAATGTCATAACGTTAGTACCTTTTCGGAAGTAGGTGTTTGTATACAACAAAAAGCGAAATTAAAAATGAATGTTTCTTTCCAGGTGTTTTGCCAACCTTCCTTTCAAGTTCTAACAGCCAGTTTCTTTCTCAGCAAAGTTCGCAAGTTGTCCTCAAAGCGAATGTTAAATGGAAGTCCCCGCAATTTTGTTCCGCAGCGCCGCTGCTGGCCTGCGTCGCGCCGCGCCGTCACAGCGTAAAATGCCAAATTCTGCAAGCGTTTCACGCAATGCAGTTCAGCGGAACCGCTTCCTGCTAACTAAAAACATAAAAGCGCACATGCAGACAAAGGCAGTGTCGCCCAGCCCAAAAATTACCTCATATGCTTCCGTTTTTCCACCCAAATATAACAGCAAAGCGTTGGTGAAGTATGCGAGCAGGAAGTGGCTTTGCGTCGGAAGCGAGGCCAAAGCGCATACCAGCATGTTGAAATAGCTTGCTAAAAGCGGAAGTATACAGTACCGGAAAAGTTCCTACAAGCCGAATGCATGTGCCTTTACGTAATTCACCTTCCCTTACAGAGCCTCTTCTTATCCTGCCTCCTTCTGCCGACCTGCCAGTTCCCCCTGCCAGTTTTTCCGTACCGAAGTTCCATTACCTTTCGCAGCCAGCCCCGCGTCGCCGTTTGCGCCCACGTTGCTTCGGCAACGCACCAGCCTGGCATCCCGCCGCCTTTTCCAAATATGTCTTTCGGCAAAGCGTCGCCGCTGAGGCAAAGCGGCACAAAGTTCAAGCCCGCGTTTATGTTCAAAATTTTTCTTTCTCCCGCGCAGCTTTCGCAAAAGCAAGTTGCCAGCCAAAGTCAGCAGCACCGCATACGGCGAGGGTGCTGTTCAGTACCTGTGCGTTGCGCGGCGGTGCCGCATAAAAGCGGGCTGCGTCTTCAAAAGTCAGCGCAGCTCGCCAGTTCCAACGACCACGCAAAGGTATAGCGGCAACGCGTACGCAGCAGTCCCAGCCCAGTATGCCCGCGTGCCGCGCCCGCAGGTCAGTTTCGCATCCAGAAATGGTGCATGGTCAAACAAAGCCGGCCAAAGGAAAGCGGCATCGTATTCGCCAAACCTTGAATGCTATACAAAGTAAAAGAAAAATGCTTTCGGAGCAAATCAAAGCGCCCGTTCCCCTGCGCCCGTCGCCAGCCCATTCGCCGCCGCTGTTGCCGTTTCGGTGCTTCGGTTCAGCCAATTCCTGCCGCACAGTGTCGCGTCATGTCTTCCCACTTTAATTCTTCCAACGCATGGAGTCGTAAAACCCCTGCAATTTCGAAAGCCAAAGCTTTGCAGTGCCCTCTGTGCAAGCTGCAAAACTTCCGCAAATGTTTCAAAAAGAAAGTCAAAGTTCAAAGGCACCAGTAACGTGCCCGTGTCAGCCGAAGCCCTCTCCACGTCGTTTTAGTATCGCAAAGGTTCAGCAAGTAAAAGCAAGTAGTAAAGAAAGCTTTTTTTCTTCAAAGCTCTTAAAAGTTAAGTCGTCCAAACGTCAACCAAAACCCAAAACCTTCCAAAGTCAGCCTCAGCCCCAGCCGTGTCCAACCGCCCATCCAAACCAGTCCCATCCAGCCACAACCAAATGTTGCCAGTGGCTCTCCTGCCAAAGTCCACAGCCCAACCTGCCACATTCATCTATTTTAGCTAAGCATTGAACGAATGCTTTGAGCTATGAAAGTTAAATGAATGCATTCATATGCCATGCATCGTTGTTTTCTTAGGGCTATGATGCATTGTTTCATAACATGTAGCAATAATTTTTTTTATTGTTGCTAGCTGCATTCTCTTCTTCTTCTCACCCCTCTAGGGAGCGATCCATGCGGGATACGCTTTTCTATGAAGTGGCACCTTGTTGGTGTAAAAATGTGCTGGTAGTAGGCGAATAAAGATTTGACACTCGAGGAGCAACATAGGTTTGCTTATGGTTTATGTCCTAGTGCACCCAATCAAACAAATACAAGCTAGAAAGTACCTATATTAGGTAGGCAATATTGCTGTGCTTTATGTTTTATGATTAAGCCCATATAGTTATTATAGTTATTTATTCAGAGATTATCAACTAGTTCGGCTGCACCAATCATTGATGTGAATTTTGGTCCCGAAACCGGCTCCATCGGCTTACAATAGCAACTTTTTCCTCGGCCAAAATGAAACCGGCTATGATATTGCACCCAAGCCCAAAACAATAACAATGAGGTCATGGATGAGCCGGTCTGGGCCAGAGTTACGCTAGCCATTATATCCAAATGCTAAAAATTCTCGCTTGGCAAAGATGCGTTTATTGATTATTAATCTCCAACACAAATTCTGATGGAGCAACAATAGTGTTTCGTAATTATTCAAGTAAGATTTTTTTTTTCCTTCTTGGTATTATATTTATATTAATTGTAAATAGTTGCATGTTAACTTGGTATTTTGTAGTTTGTTAGGGTACATTCTACCGTATGGGCATTGCCTTCCGAGGGATAGACGAGGATGCATATAAATGTTTAAGTCAACTAGGATTGAGTATAACTCCAGCAATACGTAACTGAACGAAGTACGT
>JAJEKV010000126.1:1855770-2175431 GCA_021234155.1 Isoetes taiwanensis
TTGTTGCTTCGTTCAGTTACGTATTGCTTACCTCTTCTCCAACTTCGGCATTTTGTTTTTCTGCTCACGAGAAGATCTTTGGATATGTACAACCACAGAACAAGCCATACCTTTTATTTGGATATGTACAACCGCGAGAACAATATATATAACATATAATTAACAAATGAGTAGAAATAAAATATTAATGTACAAGTAACAAAATGATGAAATAAAAATGTCAATGTACAAGTAACAAAATGATGAAATAAAATGTCCAATGTACATAGTCTGAGAATTGCCCTATAGTGAGTAGAGAACACATTAATATAGCGCTTTGCTTGAGTTTAATAAGCTAACAATTGAAATTTCTTCTTGTTTCACACCCAGGTATCTTTTTACACCCAATATCTTTGGGCGAATCGAGATAAAGAAATGTTTTCTTGGTATTGTGGGGCTAACTTGTAATAATGTAGTGACTTCATTTGCCTTCATTTGAAGTCATTTAGATCGCGAAGTCATTCCACTATCCTATACGGTTTACTAAACACGCAATCACATCAAATCACCCGATTGCCCGTCTGTGCCAGCACTACTTTCTTGTTTTATATAAATATGCATATCTGATACCACCTCGTATAATTTGTTTATTTGAATAGATTAAGCCTTGAGGGCGGCAGGTCCTGGCGGTTCTAGTTGTTCTTGCTTATGAAAAAAGTGCAGCCTTTGAACCCTTAGTCCATAAGCGGTTTGAAATGACTGCGCTTATAAGGAGAAGTGACATGGTATTCCACTTTATCTACTTCTTCATCCTAACGGTTGCTCTTATGCCCTCTTCATGCATAGCACGGTCAAATAGAAGAATGTATCAAAGAAGGGCGTTCCTAGTTTGTTTCCCGTTCCGCCACAACCGCCAAAACACCTTTGTTTAGAATTGATTAAAAGTTAAAAATTAGCGGAGTTTTTCACTGCTCTAGTTGGCTATTTGCAAAATCCATACGATATCAATGATCATAAAATTCACTATTTAAGTTAATGCGATTGAAGTTTTTCGGCTTGGTAAAAGAATCCTTGCATCTCTTAAGACTTTCGAGCGTTTTCAACATTTTAATCTTAGATTTTGACTTTCAAAACATATAGACTATTAGCGGCGGCTTTAGCTTCTAACTCTTTGCAAAGCGATTTTACCCGACATAACATAATGCCGAGACTTATATCTGCGAAGTCTATAGATTCCTGCCAAGTGCGGCTACAATATGAATGAAAAAAAAATGTGCAATCTTAGCCCTAAACTCAGCCGCCCGTAAACTTGCCCTAAACTTCGGCGTAAAGTAGGAATGAATGCATAAAGCACACTCATAATCAATGATTGGAGAAAAGTTTGCATTACGGCGTTTTTCTTCTTAATTTAAAACAACGATCCAAGTAAAATCGTGCATATTAAATGCAAGCCCCGGAGGAGTTAGGACATGAGTGTGAGGCTTGTAGCTTTAATGGAGAAAATGACATAGTCACCAACATTCGGCATTTCCATCTCATATCTATCACATCATTCCACCAACTAGCACCATACAAAACTTTGAACCTTTTCTTAGACACACCAGCTTTGAGAAGATCCATTTTCTTCGTCAAACATCACACACCAAGTCCCAAATCTCTGGACCACCCTCGGCCTCATAGGAGGTAGCTACAAAGTATTTACCTCTATATACTTAGAGGCTCCCCAAAATTGTACTTGCTAAGAACCTCTCAACCCTCATCATGCCGGTAGAACTCAAATAGGAAGTGAAATATGCATGTGAACCAAACCATAATACATGGATCATAATGAAAACATCGGTAAACCCGTTCAGATGGGTTACGTACCTACCATAGAACTGCACGAATATCCACCTTATGATTAGTCTTGCACTCATACAATGTTGGACCCCTCGCAACAAGTGCCCAACCTAGATTCATATTATAAAACATTATACATCCAATCTTCATCTTCCATTTCTTCATCTTCATCTTCATCTTCATCTTCATCTTCATCTTCATCTTCATCTTCATCTTCATCTTCATCTTCATCTTCATCTTCTTCAATTCTATCTTTGAGAGTAAGAGGAAGATCACAATGTCTTAGTTCTGAAATCGGGATCAGTTCCATGAAAGCTGGTGGTAACCATGAGGAGAAATGGTAGGAGCAATAAGCGCAAAGGGTAGATGCTTCAACATTGGTGATTTCCCACAACAAGTTTTATGGCATGCTAACGTGTCCTTATCAAAGTCCATGAGTGCGCCTAAAACTATAGGCAGGTGAAGAAAGCAACCCTTCAAACTTGGTGCCATTTGATAGCGGCGAGCGGCGAGGGCAACATGCGAGGGGGATTCTCTCTATTTCTAATGGGGATGAGAAGCAGAAACAAACCATATTTCCCTCACGATTTTTGATAATGTGCTTCTGAAGGGATACCATAAGTGCTTGCCATATTTTTGTGATTCTTTGCTCACGATCTAATGGCCAACCGCATTTCGTCAGCTCCTCCTAGATCCTTCAAATTTTTGAAATTGTGGAGACAAACATAGCAGCCTCGAGGATATTTATTATTCATATTTTTCGGTATGGCATTAATGCTTCCGGCACGATGGTGTTTTCACGGGCCAGTTCAGATTGGTGTTTGCCTATTTTTCAGTGATGGCTCTAGAGCCTCGAACTTTATTATTCTCTATATTATTGTGCATTTTGGCAGCGCCTTTGCTTGAAGCTCGACTTTCCTAATGTGTTGCTTCTTCTCGAAGTTCTCCGCTGCCGGGTTACTTTTCTGCGGATTTTTGTGGATTTATTAACCGGTGCCGGGACCCGAGCTCCTTCTTGTAGACACGACCATCGTGTTTGTTTCATAGCATTTCTCACGATGCATTCCTCAAAGGCGTTGGCGTAGTTTCTCAATGGGATTTTCTCAAAAACCCGCCAAAGAGACAGGTTTTTCATCTTCGATGAGAAGGCGTCACCAATTTTCTCACCTTTACATTGTTTAGCGGCCGGATGGATCATATTTTATCTTGTTTTCTTCATTTCCATCATATGCTCCTAGATGATTTAATCTGGTTTGAGACATGTTTATCATTAATTGTCAAACTTTTCTACCCCAAGTAGGGGAATCATTTTGTACTCGGTGATTTTACAAGGCTTCCGATGATAAGAACACCACCACTTCACTTAAATATATATTTTAAATTGTTTTGATTCTTTTGGCTTCAATTTTGGGCTTAATAGAAGTGACGGAGATAGGCGAGGAAGCCAAAAGAGCCTCCCTTTCCTTATATTTTTTTTTACGTTTTCTATTTTTTCCACCACAACTTAGAAGTATCCTTAAAAGATATTAAAAAATTAGTAATGTGAATTATATCTAGATAAAAGCGATAATACATAACTAGCAAACAAATATTTAGATCAAATTATAAAATGTTCAATCTCAACCACCAATGCATGCATAATCATGGCCTCATGCATAGAGCTCAACGATCCACTAACCAAATTTAACAATCCATATTTTCCATCCACTAGAATCAAAGGGTAGAAGCAAGAAAGGGTGGCCTAGTACGACCCTATTTTACCTTTACAAAATATATGGCTTCGTTTTCCATGATTAAATTGCGTTTTGTAATCATGTCAAATTGTCACGGTAACTAAAAGTGAAGCAAAATGTGGGGTAATTCTTTGCAAATTTTGAATGTCGATCCTCTTGAGCAGAGGCGATCATCGACGCTTTTCTCAATTTGATCCTTTCTCCAGATTTTTCGGTAACCTTGAAGTTATAGATCGATTTAGATTTGTTTTGATGTTTCTCTTCTTTCCTCTCTTGAAATTATATTTGACAATTTCTTGAACCGATCCTGCCGAGAATAAAGATCACAGGCATGCCCGATAAATCCAGAAGGTCTCGAAGGCCCGAGCGGCAATGAAGAAGAAGAAGGCGTCAGTCCTCATCTTCAGCAGTCGAAGCCATTGGTGATCCGGATCTCTGAATGGCGAGATGAATGAAGAGCTAGCGACCACGAGAAAAATCTTAGGAGTCTTAAGTTTCCATCTTGCCATCAGTTAGCCGCGATATAGTGGAAAAATATGGAGAAGAGGGTCAGCCGAGAGAGATTCTGAAGAACAAAATAAGGAAAGCGTGGAGAGATAAGATTCTTTGCAAAAGTATAAAAGGAGAGATCTATGGAAAAAAGATGTGGCAAATCACCACATACCGGTATACTTTAGGGGGCATTTGCATTAGGCAGTCGTGTGTAAAGTGTGAAGCGGGACAAATTGGCCGGAGAATCTTTGCCTTTGCCGGTAAGAGTAAGGCAAAGAATCCAATAGTGGAGCTAACGACAGAAGAAAACATGTCAAATCCTCAAAATTTCATGAGGAAGCTTGCCCGACATGGAAGGAATAAGTTAAGGAGCTAAACTTAGCCATTTAGGCGATTTTAGTACATTTTCAAAACATTGGCTAAAGTAAAATGGAAAAATTGGAAAAAATAATAATTTTAGCAACTTTATAGGAACAACCTGAAGCTCTTTGTAAAGCGGCTAGAAAGTAAAGAGAGTGAAAATTTGCATTTTTTAGCTAAACCATAGAAACTTTTAGAGATGAATTTGGACTGGATTTAGCTAACATTGATCTAGTTTAAGTGGAAATATATGATTAGTAGTTTAGTTTCTAGCATTATGAATCAATTTAAGTCCTAGACTTTGCTTTAGTTAGCATTATTTTAGAATGTTTTCACAAAGAAATTGACTAAAATAAGTGGAAACAATTGAAAAATATAGTAATTTGGTTTAATATTTTTTGTTGGCCACACCATAAATTTTTGGAATGATCATTTGGGTTAGTTTAATGAAACACTAGAAGTATGAGAGGAAAAATTGTAGAGTTTAAGCTAAACCACTTGAGAGAAAGTTTTTGGGATTAATATCGGTAAGAGTTTAGCTAAGTCATTACGGCTAATAAAATGGTGATTAGTAATTTATTCCACTGTTACCCGAGAAGCCACCTCGCTGAGTTCTAAGGTATTCCATTAAGACAAAAGCTGCTCTTGTGGAGGCGGATCTTGGAAAGGCGAAGGAAGAAATCTTTAACCATTAAGATCACGGTTTTTTGGAGGATGACCTGCCAAGTCTCACCGTGAAATTTTAAATTCTTGGGAAAGCGAGGCTTGAAGACAAACTTTGAAATGAGGGAAAAAGAGCGCAGGGAAGCATGGAAGATACCAAGCATCACGGATCTATCTGTACATGGAAGCCAAGTAGCTTCCTTTTCCAAGAATGAAATTATTTGAAAATTACATGGCGGTTGGCAAAAACAATGGAAGACCCCATGATTGAGATCTAGAAATAGATTAGGAACATCAATTTGGAAATAGAACTGCTCAGGAGAAGCGATGGAGATATTATATGAGAAGAATGTGGGGAGTTGCTTATGTTTATCACGGACTCAGGGTTCTTTGCTGCTGACTAAGCTCCACCTAGAAGTTAGGGATGGAGAGGATTCATGTAAGCCAGTCTTTGCACAAGCTAGCGGTGCCGAGGGCACGATAGATCTGCCTTGATTATACCTTTGTCGCGGCCCTTATATTGCATCATGTGTTTTCGATTCTGAACTCACCATTGGTATCGATGTATGCATCGGCCCGGAAGATGTAGGCGTAATTAAAGGGATCTATTTCTAGTCTTGTTTATTTAGTTAATATTTTACATTTGAATATGGTGGGGATGTAATAGTTTCAGTTCTCTAAGTTTTTTACTTCTTTGATGTAATATTAGATTTGAAATACTTATACTTTTATCATTTTGGTGATATTTCTTCTTCGGGGTGTACTCGATGTAGAAATTCACAACTGCAATATTTCTTCTCTAATGTAGTCTACGTGATACGATGTAGCCATTATTGCTTTTATATATCCTTATTGTAATTACAAACTTTGTATGTTCTATGAGCATACTGCTTTGTATGCATTATTTCCGCGTTTGATGATGTCTTACATCAAAAAGTTTTTAATGGACCTTTGATCTCGTTCCATCTCTACCCTCATGTATCTTTGAACTGCGTACTTTACTGATACAATTGTAGGTTTATCGATGTAATTGTTTGTGTGATGATTATTTTGGCGGAAGATGTAAATATATGCACATCATTACATGGAGATACACATGTATTTATTTTTCTAATAATAAAACATGAAATGTAAAATGTGATAATGTAAATATTTACGGTTGAACTTACGAATCTGAGACTTTAGATTTACATCATAATCATACATTAAAAAGAAATATTCACGTTTGGTTTTCACAATTGTATTTATATTTACATTTGCATTTACATTTGTACTGATTTACATTCCACGGTTTACGATGTTAATATCTTCGGGTTCCTATTTTCATTACGGGTAGCATCACCAAACAAGCTCATCCCATACCTAGAGTGTTAATGAATTTGAAGTATTATTGTGTTTATGTTTTAGTAGTTTTCCATAAAGGATTTTTAATGGGCGTAGAAATGTTTGAGTAGAAGGTAGGAATCATCTTTGGAGATGGATTTGGTGAATTTCCTTGTCATGGAGATGGGATCCGATGGAGCCAAGCACTTGAAGCGAGGATACAAAATCGACTGCGGATCACCTCGAAAACACGTACCCTAATGCTCTAACCACTTGAGGAAGACCATCACATAATTAGGACTATTTCTTTAAACAAAATCTTTCTCGATCCTTATCTTGAATTCTTGCACATTGTATGAACAATTGCTCACGCTTCATGGATATCTAGTAGAATTGGGCTCAAAAAGTTTGTACATTTGAACTTGCATTAAATTGGACAACAAATATCCACGAAACTCCTTAGCTACTTAGGTAGGATGGAGTGTGTGGATAGCATTATCACGACTTGACTCACGGAAGGTGTTGATGCCCATATTGTGGCAATAAGCTTTTAGATCTTTACCTTCCAAACATTGTCACATAGACACATGGAAAAGCCTCGTTCTTTTAAGCGTTGCAAGCAATGGCATGATACATTTTGACTGACCTTGATGAGTGCTTGTGAATGTCTCATTTTATTTTCAATTCTGCGATATCTTACTTTGAATTTCCTTTATATTGGTAGAGAGCATGCCCACCTCTACAAAAGCTTTAACTTGCTTGGCTCCTTTTGGAAATTCTTGATAAGAGTATAGCGTGGTATTAAAGTAGTCTTTTCAATGCCCCCATTCCACACAGCAAGGACTTCGAATTCACGACTTCCTTATGAATGTCGGCAATTTCAGTATACTGGGCTTGATGGAAGGATCCCCAGAGTGAAGTTGTTGCAAAGGTCTAGGAATACTGTTGCCAAAATTATACTTGTGTCATATGGTTCTTGCGACCACTCTATTGGTTCTAGAAAACACAATTGACGACCGTTATCCAGCTAGGAATTTGATCCAAAGGACCTGAGGATACAACACCATGAAAACACTCGAGGATACAACAACCATGGAGAAAAACATAAGTAGAAAAGTTTAGTTTGGCAAGTGAAGATTTATTCCGAAGCTTGTTGTTTCCGCGAATCAATTGTGTGTGTACATGTAGAGGAAGATGAAAGCAATAGCTATTGATCGCGAACAGTGGATGCCAAAACCATGGTAGCTAACTTTGGCGTAGATGAAGTTGCCAAGACGCATTTTCAACAGCGATACAGGAGATGGTTAGTTTTAATCTATAGATATGAGTGGTCCTTCAATGACATTTATAGTTTGATGTTGTGTATGATGTTCATAAGAGAGTCTGGAAAAGTCAATGGAAGTAGGAATGCATTGGATGTGGCTGCCAAAGGTGGCGGATGTGGCTACTTGATGGGGAGCAGATAAGAAAAGGAAGAGAATGCCTGCCACCAGAATAGAGGTAAAGTTGAATATTATGATGTACTTGATAGCTATCGGTTGGTCTATGTCTTTTGCAAGCACCACGGGAGAGGAGGCCAAAGGCGAGAAACTAACTTAAATGAACAAAACAGTAAAGACAAAAGGAGTTGCAATTACCTCAACAATAGAGGTTAGTTTGCAGCAAATTTCATTAGATTTAGCATCCTGCGCTGACATTGATTACATCTTAACAATTTTAGAGGCAGCACTTTAAGTCCTTTCTAGCTTATGTCGAACAAGCCCGGCACGCATGGTTGTTTTAGCCTCAGCTTGAGATCCTTTTCTTGGACTTTCAGATTGATGACCTGCGTCCTCGGCCTTGACTTAAATTTATGTTGAACCCATTTTTTCCTTTGCCCTTAGTGAATTTTCTTTGCTTGCCCTTCTTATGAGTTAATTCTTTGTCGAGTTATCCTTTGCCCCAAATTTCCTTGCCCTCTAATGTAGATAATGGATGTTCCATTCTCCGTTTTCAACTCATATCGGATGCACCTTTGCCATCAATGTATGTTTTTATGTCGAATATTTCTGCATCTTGAACCCTTCGAATCTTCCTTTGCCTCTTTTTCACTAATATGGTGATACGCTTTTTTCTTTGCCCTTGATAGGCTTCATAGATGTTGGAACCAATCCCCTATCTCAATCTTTAGTTATAGTTTTTTGTTTCATCCGTTTTTACGGCTTTGAAAAGAATTGATTGATTCTTTACCTTTTTCTTTAGAGCTTCATAGATGTTGGAACCGACCCCTATCTCAATCTTCTAGTTATAGTTTTTGTTTCATCAGTTTTTTACGGCTTTGAAAAATTGATTGATTCTTGCCTTTGGGATGGAGTTTACCATCTTATTCAACCCTATCATCCAATGTTGGCATCGTGGCAGCATTTTCAAAATCATCATTCGGCGATCAGCATATTTGGGTTCTTTATCTCTTTTGCCAGGATTTATCTTTTACAACAGCGAGTTGGTTTTGATGGCTACATTTTAATGTGGGTTGATCGCTATCAGGTTATTCAATTATGTGCTTTGGAGTTCTACTTGTTTGGTTGGCATTTCATACATTATTTTTTAGATTGAGTTTTGGTATTTTCACTAAAGTATGACTCTTGGCATCCAGTAGACTTAAGCGTCTTGTCATTGACAACTTATTTTGCATATTCATATGTTTTTTTCTTACCTTTTAGTGTTTTTCCACTATCTCATCCCATTAACTTTAGTCATTTGAGCTATGGATATTCCATTTGGCCTAGGATAGTTTTCCTCTAGTTTATGTCGTCACAAAGTGTGTCCAGCGACCTAGTTCTTCTTCGAATTCAATTTTAGCGTCATGTTTCTCCATGGCTATTGATTATTATTTTTATTGTTTGGGCCATCGTTTCTTGATTTGAGGGAGTAAGGAAGGGAGGAAGCATGACATGTGTTTTCGATATCTACATGTTTGTTGCTTAGATTTGACCTCACGTTTTTATAGTAGGCGAGGAATCTCTGCGAGGCGGGCCAAGTTGGACATGTAGTTATGCATTAGGGATGGTTATGAGCAATGTAGGTTGTTCCTTTACACTAGCATAATCTTCACTTTGATCCTACGGTTTTATTTTTTGGCTTGGCTGGTTTGAAGGCTTAGCTTATGTTAAGCCTACTAACCGTTTTAGACCTTAAGATCATTCATTCATTTGTTTTTTCATAGTCTACTAACATACCCTAACGCAACATCTTTTGGAACCTCATTTAACTGAGAAATCCATTATGTTTACCACTAACATAGCATAACACAATCCGTGCAGGTTAACGAGAAACATATTGTTGTTTTCCCTTAACTATTTTAGCGACCCTTTGTAGTTGTTTTCGTAGAGTTATTCCCTATGTTTCTATCTAGGTAGTGCGCAAGTTGGTTCCCTTTGTTTTTTCTATCATAGTCCTTTGGATATTCTTCCTCCATTTTTTTTCTCTTCTTGAGATATATCTTTCTATATATATATTTTTTTAAAAGCGTGTTCTCTTCATAATGCTCCTCAAATATTACAAAGTACTTCGAGTAAGAAATGTCCTGAAGCATCAATCACTTTTTAGATGATCCTCCATATTGGAATTTTAATCACGATCAATTGGTGGAGTCACGGCGCAATTATACAGCTTCTTAATTTCTTGAAACTTCATCACGGCATCACAGCTTATCATAAAGATTCTTTCTTAAGCCTTCCGGCTTCCATACACTCCATATTAGCCAAGACTTTTGCCATGTGAAATGCAATCCTTTTAGAAACGAATCCTTTGATTTGGATAAATGCCAAAGAAAGTCGCGACTATCAAAGATACTCAAAAAGAAGAATAGCCGGGACCTAAGACTACTTTCAATACGCACAAATATAAGCGATTGCTCCAATGTTTCAATGCACAGCTCACACAAGGGGAACTTTACTCTCGGCTTAAAAGCGATGAACCATCTCATTAACTCTCAAAGAAGCGATGAATCACCTACCAAAGTAGAACATTTACCTTTGGCGGATATATTTAAGACCAAACAAAGGTTCGGATGGATTGCTTGAGGCAAAGTACGGCAGAAATGCCATTTTTGAAGGTAAAGTACTTGAGAATTAAGCTTTGTCGTGGCATGACTTACTAGCTTCTTGCCTTCTTTAATACCTTGGACAAAGTTCCAAGCATCTTGTTACCCACCTTCTTAATTAGAGGAAGAGCACTTGCTACATAAGCCCGCTATCTTGTCCAACAACCTTATGTCTCTGAAACCATTGTCAGGGGCAATGTCAATACCAAGAGAAATACCATTGTTCAATAGAAATAATACACGCTCTCCTCCACCTGCGGCGAGATCAGCGTATAAATTCTGGCGGGTGAAGTTGTCCATGGTATACAAAGGCAACCACGAAGAAGGGGAAGATGCACGGAGACAAACTTCCCAATCAAATGTAATCACTGTTGGACTACCTTCCGGTCATCTTTTAGTACTGAGAGGCATGTGAACTAAACTTTCAATGGATAACGAAATTGCCCAAGGGAGCTCGAATTTCTCACACCTACATTATGAAAAACCATGCTTGCTTCTTGATTGTTTAAGTAACTTCATACGGTGATGCGATGTCTTTCAACAAAGCGAACAATAGCTTAGAAGCTAGACCTTATACCCGCAGCAAGAAAAGATCAACATACTAAGTCCTCCTTGTTTGTTTAAACCATATACCATTTCTTCAGCCACCTTCCACCGGTGCCTCCTTGATCGTTACACCCGGACAAAATCTCTTACAATCTTTTTATCTCTTGCAAACTTAAAAGGCGGAGCCAATAGAGACGAAACCAAATAAATATCGCGTATTGTTCCATCTTTTGACTTAGCTACTTGAATTCTACACGCCAATGATAACTTTGAACCTCTCCACCAAATAGATTGCTTTTGTAAATTTAAGATAATTTCGTATTAGCACATTCATGTCAATATCTATAGACCAAAGGGACTCCTAGAAGCTTTTGTCTTTGCGGATGGTACAACAACCTTCCGGGCATACTCATATAAAAAATCTTGAGCTGCTTCCTTCCCGCAGCACTACACTTAGTCAATTAAGGGAGACAGCCGGATGCAATTGAAAATAAATCCAAATCTTTTTGATTATCGCATTATTCTCTTCACCATCCACTAGCAAGAGGTATCGTCACGCAAAGTGATTAGCTTCATTTTGTTCACCTTCCTCCAATAATAATAATCCTTTGCAAGCCATCCTTTTTTCGACCTCATGCAATAGTTCGCGAAGTCAATACGCCTATAGTAAACAAAAAAGGAGCTAAAGGGCAACCTTGCCTTATTCCGTTCAATTGGAAAAAGCACCAATGGTTCTCCATGATCTGATACTACCCCTTAGCCCGAGAAATCAACATTTTACATGCATCATAGATGGAAACCCGACCAAGAGTCCACTTCACTATCATAAGCTTTAGCAAAATCCAATTTTAAATATAGAAGATTTTGACCTGAACACTTGGGCCCAATGGTCCTTCATATGCACTACAAAGGGATAATTAAAGATCCTTCAACGGCGTCGAGCTACGTGAACCCGAGCGGCCGGGTTGTCGTCGAGGCATACGGCGACATGGAGTCATTCAACGGCGACTAACGTCGTTTACGGCGCGTCGTTCAACGCTGGCGATCTATTGGAAAATGGCGTGTCGGTTAGCTGCGTGGCATGATGCGCGCCAAGCTATGGCCCGGGCTAGTGTCCAAAACCGTGTGCGTCGTTCGACGGCGTCTCCGCAGTGACGTCGCGCCCGCGTCTGCGTGGAAATGGTATGAAATTTGGCGACACAGCGTGTCAAGGCGTGCGGTGCCGTGGATGAGCGGCGCCGGACAAAACTGGCGTGTCACCTCTGCTACTGCTGGCGTAGTCTTTATGGTACGGCAGCACAGCGTGTCAGGCAGCCCGATAGATGGTTGACGGCGTCCGGACAAAGGCTGACGTGTCACCTGCATGTGCTTGGCATGGTGTTGGTGCCAAAGTGGCACTGCGTGTCGGGGACCGTCGATATGGCGTGGCGGCGTCACGGAATGGAGTTTTCATTGCGGTTATTGTGAAGTTTTTCTTTATTGCTTTTGGGATACATGGCCATGGAAGGTATGCTTCGGCGGCAGACAGTTGAGGAGAGATGAGGATTCAAACTGAGATATGGAACACATCTTCACAAGTAAGGCTACACTCTATGGATTTATACGCTTTATTGTATTTTTTCTCTGGCCTACAATCTATAGCTTGAGGGTGTAGGGCCGTCGAGGGGCATGAAGAAGGGAATCATAGTAGAACCCCTCCTCCACTTTCACGAAGATGGGGACTATGAAACAACGATCCATCGGGATGAAGGTGTTAAGAAGTATGTGATTGGTGAGAAGACGACCAAATTGCTAGGAACCAGTAAGGCACTTCTAGCATGATGAGGTGCTTCTTGAAAAAGATGGTCGGGGTTTGGAAGCACCACGAGGGAAAAAACAACATTAACATGATACTAAGCGTCCAGCATGGGCGGCCGGACATACTGACATGGAGCTATGGTTCAAGGGGATGGACAAGAGTGGGGAACCAGAACTAGAGTACATAAGCCAAGCTCATGAGGGTATCTTTGAATTGTTCAAGAAGTGATCTTTTTGTTCAATAAACCTATGTTTTGTACATTGTTATATTTTCTCTTGGGTACAATCTAGCATTGATACGTACATGAACATGATCACGAAGGATTCTTGAAGATATTTTGCATTCTTGTTGGATCCGCTTCCTTGATTCGATTGCCATTTCGAACTGAGGTTTATGACATTTCGACTTGGACTGGTAGAACCAGCGAGATTGTTGTGGTTTGGACTCTCCTATAGCTCTTACAAATGGGACACTTCCATGTTCCTAAATCTTTCCAGTACATTCTTAGAAGTTTGTGATGGGCCAGTCAGCTTGGATTTTTCTCAACATTGATAGAAGCAAACCACTAAATTTATGTTTCTTTGTGGCTTGAAGTCAACTGCATCTTCCAAATCTTCCAAATCAGCTCGGTTGCACCAACAGCGAGGCGCCCGTGATTTCTAATGCTAACCCTTTGACCCTGGAGCCTTCTCAGAAAATTCGAAAAGTGGGCCAGGTAATGTTTGGAGATGAATTAAGGGATCCGGTGGCAAAAATCAGAATTTATTTTAGGTGCAATGCATTAATTACGAATTTATGAGTGTGTTGCCTTGCAAAAGCCCCCGACTTCTAATTGCCACATCGGAGGAGGGCGGAGTCAAGCTTCTGTTCGTCGATTCCCTTGCTATGGTGCGCGGCTTCTGAAGCCCGCGTTCAAACACAGCAGGTGAGTTCGGCCCCCAAAGCGTAAACCCTTCTAGAGCATGGCAACCCGCGGGGTTCGTTTGGAGGCCCTCCTTGTCCGGTCGGTAGGACGCTGCGGCGTGTATTGTCTTGAAGTGGAGTTGGGGTGTTGGCCTTGGTATGATTCAAATCCCTCCGGTTTGCTTGCCCCAAATTTCCTCTTCCCAGGTACGGGGAAGGGCAACCTCCTCTCCGGAACGCTTTGGCTGCATGTGGACTCCGAAGCGTTGACATTGCCACGAGGACGAGTTAAAGGTGGCGAGACCATGACTTCGGCCCAAAGCGTAAACCCTTCACGAGCACGGCAGCCCACGGGGTTTTGCGGTGGAAGGCTCTCTCTCCTTGTCGGATTCAGCGGGACCTTAGCGCCGTGTCTTGAAGTGGAGTTGGTGTTGACACCCGAGGCGGACCCTAAAATCCCCTCCGGAAAGGCGCTTGCCCGAATTTCCTCTCCCCAAAGGCCGGGGCCGGTTGACCTCCCCTCTCCGGGAATCGCGATCGGCTCACAGCAATGGACTCCAGAGCGTCGACGTACCACCGGGGACCAAGTTCCGTGGCGAAGACCACCGAACTCAAGAAGCGCCGGCGGCTCACTTCCATCACACTTTCGTAGTCAATTGGCCTAGGATGTGGATGCGGGGATCTCTTGTCGTGGGCGTGAGTGTTTCCTTCTTTTCGCCAAAACCGACCATGCCAACTTGCTCCCTAGGGTAATTTCATCGGCCGGGCGATTTGGCGAAGTCACGTTGTATTCGAACCTCCCACGGTGCTGGGAGGCGACAAAAGCGATCGCGGTTTCTGAAGGCCGACATCCGGGGCGCCAGCGGTTTGACAAGTTCTCCGGACCGATGCGGAATCTTCTTTTGGGCCTTCCGAAGGGCCCCGACGGAGGATCAACGGTCGGATAGAGGCGAACCGGGAGGGTGGTCGTGGCGATGCGGCCAGGGGCGGCGCGAAAACTACCTCAGGAACACCGTCCAGCGCCTCACAAAGTCGGATACCGACTCTGTGAGGATCCACCGCAAGATCTGACCTCGTTGACTTAGGAAGAGATTGCCCATTTCGGTTTATACTACAACGGTACCCCGGCAATTCTATCTTAACCGCTGACCTAGACCTTCTCAGAAATTCCGAAAGAATGGCTGGGCGATGTCTGGAGATGAATTAAGGGATCAGGTACGGCAAAAATCGAATTTATTTTTCGTCTATGCATTAATTACGAAGGTATTCTGAATGTCTTGCCACTACAAAGCCCAGACTTCCGGTTGCCACATCCCGGAGGAGGGCGGGCTAAACTCGCTCGTCCGGTTCACACTTTCGCGGTATTCTCGACCTCTGCTGCTTCTCGGCCCGGTCCCAAGTGCCTTGAGACCAGGTTCGGCTAAAGCATAAACCCTTCTAGAGCACGGCAACCCACGGGGTTTCGTTTGGAGGCCCTCTCCTTGTCGGATGGGCGGGACCTTCGCGGGTAATCTTGAAGATGGGTGGGGTGGCAGCCAGGCCGCCGGACCCTAAATCCCTCAGGAGCTGCTTGCCCACAGAATTTCCTCTCCCCAAGGTCACGAGGCGGTTGGGCGACTACTCCTCTCGAATGTGATCTGGCTCGCCAATGGACTCGGAAGCGTCGACATTGCCACAGGGACCAAGTTCCGTGGCGGAAGACCACCCGAACTCAAGGCGTAGCTGACTCACTTCCATCTACACTAAGTAGTCAATTGTCCTAGGATGTGGATCGCGGGATCTTGTCGTGGAGAGGCGTGAGTGTTTCCTTCTTTATAAAACCGGCCAGTATGGCTTGCTCCTAGGGTAATTTAAGCCATTGGGACGATTTGGCGAGGGGTCGATTGCCATTCAGGGCCTCCGTGCCGAGCGACAAAAGCGATCGGTTTCTACGAAGCCGGAAACATCGAGGAATGCCGGTTTATTAGGATTCTCGGGACCGATCTAGATCTTTTGAATACCCTTCGAAGGGGCCACGAGCGAGGAGAGATCAACGATTGGGATAGAGGCAGAGACTCAGGAGGATGGTCGATAAGCGTCGCGGCCAGGAAGCGGCGCGAAGAACGCCGCCGGGAACTTTTGGATCCGCGCCTCACGGGGTCCGGACTCTCTTAACGAGGGATCCGCAAGGTCGGCCTCGTTTGACTTGGGGAAGGGTGCGGCTCGGTTATACAGCGCAAACCCGTTCTATCTTAACCCTTTGACCTAGACCTTCTCGAAAATTCCGAAAATTGGCGAAAATTGTGCTGGGGAATGAATTAAAGGATCCAGTATTGCCGAGATTTATTTTCGTGCAATGCGTAATTCTGAACTACCGTGTCTTTGCCAGCTGCCAAAGCCCGACTTCTAGTTGCCACATCGGAGGACAAAGCCGAGCCTCGACTCGTCAGGTTCCCTTGCTCCGTATTCTCATTTAGCGCTTCGGCGGGTCCCAAGTGCAACAGACCAGGACACCGACCCCAAGCCATGAAGCCTTCTGGAGCACGGCAACCCGCGGGTTTACGTTGGAGGCCCTCCTTAACCGATTCGGCGGGACGCTGTGTCTTGAAGTGGGTTGAGTCGGCGCCCGAGCGGACCCTAAAAATCCTCCGGGCTGCTTGCGGGCCCTCTCCCCAAAGGCCACGAGGGGCCGGGCCGAGGCGACCTCCTCTCGGGAATCGCCCGATTTGGCTCTGCCAATGGACTCGAAGCGTCGACATTGTCCTGGGGATGAAGTTAGGCGAAGACCGCGAACTCAAAGAAGCGCCAGCGGCTCACTTCCATCACTGCGTAGTCGGTGTACAGGATGTGGATCTCGCGGGGATATCACTTGTCGTGGAGAGTGGTGTTTCGCTCTTTCGCCAAAACCGGCCAGGTGTAACTTCCCTAGAATTTCACCATTCAGGACGATTTGGCGAGGGTCGATTGCCATTCGAACCTCCAGTGCCGAGCGACAAAGCGATGCGGTTCTACAGAAGTAGACATCGGGGCCGGAACGACAAGTTCTCGGACGATCTGGAGTCTTTTGAACCGAAGGGCCTGAGCGGAGGATCAGCGGTGGGATGGGAACCGGGCTCGAGGAGAGGTGGTCATTAAGCGTCGGCCAGGAGGCCGGTGCCAGGAAGAGTACCTCGGGAACTTTGAATCAGCCTCGGGGGTCAGGACTCTCCCCTCTTGTGAGGATCCACGCAAGGTCGGCCTCGTTTGACTTGGGAAAGTTAGCAGCTCCGGAGGTTGCCTGCTTGGTACGCCCGGCCGGATTCTATCACCTTGGCCCTAGACCTTCTCGAAAATTAGAAAAATTGGCGGGTGTCTTCGGGAGATGAATTAGGGATCGGTGGCAAAATCCGAGATTTATTTTCGTCACAATGCATTAATTACAATTCTGAGAATGTCTTGCTTCAACATTATTATGCTTCAACATTATTGGTATTATGCTTCAGCATTATTGGTATTATTGGTATTATGCTTCAACATTATTGGTATTATGCTTCAACGTATTGGATTAAATTGGCTATAAATTCTTTCGACTTGCTTTCACTTCTCACTTTTCCTTACTGCTGATCTCGATCTTGCTTCTTGCTCCTTCATCTTCCTTGTTCCTTGATTTTCTTGCTACTTGATCCTCCTTGTTCCTTGATCTTCTTGCTTTTGATCTTCCTTGTTCCTTGATCTTCTTGCTACTTGATCTTCCTTGTTCATTGCTTCTTGCTACTTGATCTTGATCCTTGTTCCTTGCACTTCATTCTAGTGCTCCTTGCTATAATCTTGTTCCTTGCTCTTTGATCTTGATACTTGATCTTGTTCCTTGCTACTTGATCTTTGATACTTGATCTTCTTTGCTACTTGATCTTCTTGCTATGATCTTCCTTGTTCATTGCTCCTTGCTACTTGATCTTGATCGTTGCTTCGTACTGCATCGCGCTGCTTGATCGTTTTAGCGCTTGGTTTATCTGCCCTTTCTCGCTTGCTCTGTGTTCCTTGCTCGAGTCGATGATCCTTGCTTGCTTTTGCAAATGATTGGTTAATCCTCCTGGGCTACTCGAAGGCACAAGCATGCGGGCATTATTGTGGCTGGAATGCGTTGACGCTATGGGACCATTTCTTGGAGTGGAGGTTGTACGATCCCCACCAAAGGAGCTTACAATGGAGTTGATCAACTTCGTGCGGAATTTGATTGTGGTCATGAGCCCAGCGATGGGGAGTAATCCATCGAATGTTATAGGAGACTTGCAATGAGGGGGCTTGAACCCCTCCCTTATCGGGCGAGATGCTACCTACATCAATTGAGGCCTCTTCTTAAATCTTTGGATATTTAGCACTCTGCGGATGCATACATATGGAGTTCATTCATGAAATTTATGTAAAGGGACATATGTATGCCCAGTAGGGTGTACTACCGCGAGTACAAGCGGTTTTGTGGAGTTAAGGTCGGCTCTTCTTAGTGGTATTATCGTGGAATTACACTTTTTTCTAATGACTAGGTACCCCATATGGTGGGAAAGTCGGTGGGAAGCGTGAGCTCTTGACTCCTAACCGGATGCATGGGTTACACCTGTGGCGAAGGGAAAGGGGAAGGGGAAGGGGGAAGGGGGAAGGGGTTAGGAACTTTGGGGAAGGTTACTAGGGACATACATAGTTCATACTTTGGTCTCATTGTGTTTGGAAGTTGGTATAGTCTGGAGTGTTATTATGTTCTCTAAATGATATTCATGTATGTTATTATGTTCTCTAAATATGTATGTATGTATGTATGCTTCTAGAACTTTCATCAATCAAAAGCAGTTGCATCGACAATTCAAACCTTAATTGGCGATCCACCTTCGGTCGGCCGGCTTGATAAAACAACGACATATGCTTGGAACATCATCAAAGATATGGTGTATTAATCCTGTCTGCCTTGGTAATGCGACCGACAGGAGTGTCCTGAGTGAGATGAATGTAAAGAGAAGCGAATGAAGGTGTGCTTGCACGAAGAAGATAGAATGAAGAGGCGATGAAGAAACTGGATGAAGGGACCTCTACTCACCTACTTGCCTGCGATTCGAGAAATTGCAGCTCCTTTTAACATCATCAAAGGCGACATCATCAAAGGCGAAACATTATTGCCAAAGGCGGATGACAAGTTCAACACATTTTCTTCAAAACATGAGAGGTGAATAATAGCCAACAACAAAGAAAAACTTTAAATAATATAATGAAGAACAAGCATAGCCACAAGAATCAAGGGAAATCCACACATGGGAAGGTGACAAAGATATGGGGACCAAATTCTTTTCTTTATGGAGAATTTTTCCTTCGCAGGGCAGCCCTGGCGATAATTACAAGCGTATGGGCTATGTACTATAGTTATAATAAAAAATAAAGGCGATGCGTTTAACACAAAGGCGTCGATATAGACGTCGTTTAAACGGTATTCTGAACGTCGTTCAACGGCGTCGGCAATCGTTAAGCGGCGTCTGTAACTATCGAGAAAGCGAGCGGCACTGGCCGCCTAGTTTTTGGTTCTATGGCATTTGGAGGGCGTTTTTTAGGTAAGCGATTTTTTGGTAGCGGATCATCCTTAGCGAGTCCTTTCAAGCTTCAGCGGCATCCAAAGGAAGGTATTTCAATGAGTCTAATCAGCTCTGTTATTTTTGAATTAGGCTTGTTGTTTGATGCGTTTAGGGCTTCTTGTTTTCTTGTTTGTTTTCAATCCATCCCATTTCTATCCTCCTCTTCTTTCCATCCTTGTTTTCTTCAATCCATTTTAAGCCTCTTCTTAGTATGAATCGAATCCTCCTCCTTCTTCAATCTTCTTCCAATCATTGGTTTTTCCTTCTAATCTTAGTTCTTCCAATCTTCTATTCATTTTCTTCTTCTTCTTTCATCACTTTCTCATTCTATTCAATCTTTCTTTCCTATCTCCCCACTTCTTCTTGCTTCTTCTTCTTCTTCTACAAACAACTGTTGTGCTTCCTCTTGTTTTTCCGCTGGAAGGGGCGTCGTTGAAGAGCGAGGCCCATTCTTCCTCTGGCTTTTTATTACAAGAAGGGGCGTCGTTGAAAGAGCCAGGCCCCTTCTTTTTATATTCTTCCTTTTTTTATTTTTTGTTTTAAATGTCAATATAGTTCTTTTTAATTAACAATAAATAGTTTTAATGTCAATGATCTTTTGCGTGAATGGTCTTTTTGTTTTTTTATTTCTTTATTTATGTAAGTTTTCTAATTATTGAATGCCTTTATTTTTGCATGTACACTAATAATAACAAAATCGTCGCTCTTGAAATCAATTTTGACTCGAAGACATTCTAGGTAAATTGAGTTTGAAATGTTTTATTTAGGTTAAAAACTTGGGGAGACTTGGACAGGGCATGAATTACATTTCGCCTTGAGTGGAAGACGCTAGGTGTTCAGTCAAGCTCGCAGATTATCTTGTAATTTTATTGATTAATGTATTTAGTTTAGAAAAATTGGGGAGACTTGGACAAAGGGGCATGAGTGGAAATCCGCTTGAGTGGAAGACTAAGGTGTTCGGTCAAGCTCCGCAGACCCCACTCTGTAATTTTATTGATTAATGTATTTAGTTTAGAAAAAATTGGGGGAGACTTGGACAGGGCGTAATTAGAGCTCATGATGGAAGACTAGGTGTTCGGGTCCAAGCTCACCGCTTCCTACTCTTGTTTATTTTTTTATTAATATATCCAATAAATAGAAATCTTCACCGAGGATTAAACAAAGTGAGGGGTTTTTGAAAAAAATTGCATTATTGATTTTTCGGGTTTCTAGTTAAAGTGTGTTTTAAAAATGTTAGGGATGTCAAAAGAAACAGCGATGTGGAGTGGTTAAGAGCAAAGAAAAATTTCAATAGTTGGTTTAAAAAAAATTAAAGGAAACTAACTCTTAATAAAGGTGGTAAAGATTCATAATGAAGGTTTGAAAAAAAAAGTCACGAAAGCAGGATTAATGAATCTAAATTGGTTTAACAGGTATGGCCCGAGTGTGAAGACACAAATGGTTAGTGAGATTAGGCCAGTGGTTATAAATGAGATATGTTAACTTCTTGAGATCGCGGCCAGAGATGCAAGCGGTCAGCGTTAATGCGAAGCCATTTTGTGAACGTGTGAAAAGGAAATTTTAATTTAGGTTAGCAAAAATGGCAGTCAGAAGAAATGTTGACTTCTCTCGTGGCAGCACATGTAAAGCCAATGATTGGAAACCCCATGGATGAGCTGAAGACATGTTTGAAGTATTGATCGCGACTTAAAGTCCCAATGCGAGGCTGGAGTGTCAAGGAATGGGTAGCTTCATGAATTCCCTCGAAAGCGGCGTGGGGGATACAAGAACATCATTCGCGGATCTCAATGCACGTCGGTTGGAGGTAATTAAAATGCTTTGCATCGGGGGAAGCTCTAGTGGAAGGCGGGGCCTAGCAAGCCCACTTTTCTTTGGAGAATCTGCATGAACACATCAATCTTTGTTGATTCCCGCACCACGTAGAGGCGTGGATGTGATCGCCCTTGTGGGAGAAACCAGCACATGCATGCGTATCAAATCGAAAGTCAGCGGAACACAACACTTCCAAGATGATGAGCTACTCAGGTGGATTTGGGTTTTCAAGGGGCAAAGATAGAGGCGGAAGGCGTGTAGAGATGGCTCAAAGATACATCGCTTCAAGAGCCCGCATCTGCTTTGGCTACATCCATTGGACTTGCATAGCAAGTTGCTAGTAGTGGGGATACCATAGGGTAATGGTGATTCTACCTTTCATGAATGGAGACGCACTTGTTTGACTATTTACCTAATAACTTGTCACGTTTTAGAAGATGGTCAAATGCAATTGCTAAATGAAGAAGCCCGACAAACACACAAGCGTGAACTTAGAAGGAGCAAAATCGAGTTGTATATCGGTATGTTCACGATGCCCTAGCGAAGGTGTCCTTGAGATCCACAAAGGCCACTTCACTCACAAAAAGTAATTGCAAGAGAGTCAAATTACATTTTGAAGTGATAGTACCAAAATGTGTGGGTAATACATTGGTGATTGATTTGGGACAACATAAAATTTCATTTCGTAAAATGATAGATCCCTTATTGAAGTGTCGGTACTTGCTGGATGGACAAACAAAATATCATGGTTAGAGAGCGTGTTTGAAATCAAAGATGATGATCGTGTGGGAACCGCGAAATTCATGATGTCATGCATTTGGGATATATTTATGAGATGTGCGGATTTGCATTGCCAGAAGCTATGCGGCGAGTAAGGTGGTTTAATAATAACAGCAATGCCAATGGATTAATCCAACCCATATGTACCAACGGCCGTCTTGACAAGTTGGAGGAGCAAAACAAGAATGATGTGCTTTCATTGAAAGGCGTATTCTCATCGACCCAAAAGCTTAAAGTTGTTGAAGCCTTACAAAGTGTTGGAATATCTTCTACCATGGTTGTGGGGCTAAAAGGCGGCACATGAAGTGCATATGGATGCCTTGGAATCAACCAAAGTACATTTGTTATCACAACTCAAAGAATAGATACAATATTGTATCTCTTTATATGTTTAAGAGTAGTAAATTTTTTTAATTGTCTAATAACCAAATATATAAAAGACTTACTTTTAATTATTCAAATCCCAATGTTTTGTAATGAACTTCCCATGTTGCTAGCATTTGTTTCTTTCCTACTATGTTATTCCTTCGCTCCATATAAATAACTTGCAAGTTTTTGCACATGTCAACCATGTGGGATGCGACACGATGGCATATCTATTGTTCACAACTTTACTTCACCGGCGTGGCTTGGTAATATGCCCACGTGACCCTAAACGCACTGCAAAAGGCCTTTAAAAGAGGCCCGAAGTTGGTGGATTCGGGTTGGCTGCATGCACCACCCGCCACCTCCACCATTGTCGCGGTTGGTATGGATTTTTCTAGGATAAAATGTAAGTTAACCATTTATTTAGCGTTCTAATGTTTTAAATGTGGCGTGTAAATGCGGTTCGTCCTTCTTTTCTATGCATAATGTTAGGTAAATTACCATTGGTTATGGTAGGATCTTCTTCTCACCGGCGAGGAAAGGCGAAGAAGCGAGGGAACTTCCGAGAGATATCAGCGAGGCGATAGCAAGATAGGTGGAATGCCTTGCAATTGAGTTCTTAAGCCCGCGAGAAATGGACGATGGCCGAGGCGTTGAACAAAGTAGTGCAAACCCATGACCTCCGGTCATAATCATACACTCCTTAGAATTCAATCTTGGGCCCTTCGAGCAGGGAGATTGATTACGAAGAACGCGAAGCCGAATGGATTCCGTCGGTGGGCATAATTCCTCTTGGCTTTCACGGTAAGATCGTGCACCACGCACCACCCTCCACGAAAGGCATCTCTTTGAATATAGGTGAAAGTTCATCTTGAATTATGCCCTTTTTGTTCACTAACACATATTCATATGTTAGTGGTATGTTGAGTGTAGTAGCAAGAAGTTCTTGCATACGGCCTTTGCGGATAAAGGCGATAATTTTTGGAAGATGGCTAATAGTGTCACAAATAGCGTTTGCCAAAGCGTCCACAAGGAGTGAATGGAACTTCGAGGAGCCTATGGTCGAGGAGGAAAAAAGAGGATCAAAGGATTTTAGGAAGCGAGATATCGACTCAAGTCGGGAGAGATCATGGAGGAGGTTTAGACAATAGGGAGTAAACATGTAAAACGCGTGTTAGGCTCTTTCATTCTTCATTATAACCTCGTGTACTCATATTTTTCATTTATATTTTCGGGGAAATTAATGTCCGGAAAAGCGGTAGCTCTTGCCAAAGCTTCTGAGTCTCGATAGAGGAAGTAGCCTGACCTATCGTTGAAGCTAATGAGGCATTTTAGGTACATCATCTCTCCAGCAAGGTCATTATAATTAGATGGCGCCATGTGGATAGAAATCCTTATGTTAAATTTCATGAGTGTTTGAAGATAACATATTATCAAAGAAAGGGGAAGCTGAACCAAGGCATTGTGGTAGCGAGAATGCAGGCGAGAAACAAAATTCAAGGCCATAGTGCCGTAAAAGGCCCCAGATGCGGCGGTTATAGCTTTACGGATAAAGCTATTTGTAAGTATAAATTTGGTTTATAATGTAGGTTCTCGAGTTGAACACTAACATTAGTTTTAGGGTGCTCATTCTCAATAAAGTCATTTCTTTGGTGCGGTACTAAAGATGAGCGAAAGGGCCTTCAAAGAAGCGATCATCGCGACCATCGCGTCGCTATGGCGTGAAAGGGGGATGAAGTGTGTATCATTCATTAGATAATTATTTGTTACCAGCGAACTAATTGTTGTTCGCGTCTACCATGATATAATGCGGTAAAAATGAAGAGCGAAACTGATGAAGAAGAAGAAGAAGAAGAAGAAGAAGAAGCCAGCAACTAAAGAGACTCAATATATTTTGTAATGTGCAAATTACATTGTGAAATATATTAATTGAATTCAATCTAAATTTTTATGTCTTTGTTCTTATTATTTGTGATTTTTTTGTTATGTTAATTTTATGCTCGATTCTATTTTTATTCTTAGATTTATTAAACATTTAGTGCGTATTAAATAATAATGCTTATCTATAATCTTGAATACTAATATAATTTAATCAATATTTGTTTCTATTTTCGAATTTTTAAATTTTTATTCTCGATTTATTTTCTTCATATTTAATATTTATTAATACTATTAATATTATTGTTAATATTAATATTATTTAATATTAATAAAATATTACTAAATAACATTTATGTTAAATATTTGTTAATGATGAATATGAATATTAATGTCCGGATTAAATAATATTGAATAATATTAAATAAATATTTTTCAAAATTCCTTGATAAATGGATTTAAGCATTCGTTGGCGATAAGGCTGCGATGTATACATCACCTCATCGTTACCGTCTCGGCGTCGGTAGCATGGCTTACATGCGTCGTATGATTGAACGGCGTTATTGAACATGCGCTAGCGAAAGGTGGCCGACCGTCGACTAGCGTCGTTGAGAACGGCGTTCCACGTGGCAGCCGCGTCGATCAAATTCTGTATTGCTTGGCATACCGCAGCTGGGCCTTACGACGCAGCGACATGATAGTGTGCCAACCGTCGTTTACTGACGTCGCCAATCATCAGCCAGCATTGCGTACGTAAGCGTGATCCGCAATGGCAGAAGTGCGTGTAGGTGACCAAATTAATGCGCGGCGTTGAGCAGCGTCGATTTAATAAGCTTTAAAGGCAGCCGGATTCGTATCGTATAGCGGCCTTATAAAGGTAAACGCTCGGCAACAGAGCGTCATAAGAGCGTCGTTATCGGCGGCTTTGGCCGTCGATAAACGGCGATGCAAGCTTTAATCCCAGTCCGTAATGAAGCATCGTAACGGGGCTTTCATTTTGGTGATCGCCACTATATTATGAAAATTGCCGACACGGAAAGCTTGTTGGCGCATCTATTCTCAATCCCAAAACACATTTTAGAATCTTTCTGCATAGGCTTTTACCGTAATTTGTAGATAGTAGTAGATAGAAGAAGAGTTATTGTCGCCAATCATGAATGCTCCGCAGGTTCTTTCACTTTAGGAATAAGAAATCAAGCGGTATTCAAAATCCTATCAAAATTAATGTGAAATTACCACGGATCTTTGTATGCCTCCATAATACTTCGCGGCGTCCATTCCCAATACCTTTAAAAATTCTCTGAGGGGATACCATCCATACGGACATTTGCTCGAAGCCAACTCAAATGTTGTTGCTGCATGAATTCGGACGAAAGACCGATTGATTATAACAATTGAGATTTCTCTTGTACGAAGAATTGCATGAACCTTAGAAGCACAATATCACCGCATTACATCTTCATGAGGCAGTGTTTGACCTTAAAAAGCGTTTCACAAAGTATTGAGTAAGGCTTAATCTCATTTGACTCTGTCATTACCCTCCCATCGGCGAGATAAAGGTGCATAGTAGCTGCATACCTCTTACGCTTTGGCGGCTCTAAACGGCTTATTACAAGCGATCTCATCTTTCAACCGGTTAATCAGTTTAACTTCGTCGATTGAATTTGGGCACTTCAAGACCACATCAATAACTTGTTGCAATCTAAAGTCGTGCCACTTTCTTAAGCTCTCTATAGTATTAATATAACTTGCTTAATGTCTCTTTTTTCTTCGCGAACTTCGTTAGCTCCCCACCTTTTCGCCAAAAATCTTGACATTTGCCAAAGCCTCAACAATTCTTAAGCTACCATGTTATTGAGATGAAGCCTTTGCCAAAACCTCGACATCTGCTTCAAACTCCTCATTAGGCAACCATCTAGTATTATTCAATTTAAATGCAGTTTTTTTCTCTTTTATTGACTATAGGTAAGTTCACGATTTTCAGGAATATTTTGTTGTAGTCATTTGTTCAATGTTTTTACGGTCAATCAAGTAGCTGGTGGTTATGCATTTAGTTTGAGTTGGTTGTGCATTATGATATTTGATTCCTCACCTTATGAACCAAATATCGTCAGCCGTCATTAGCAGCTAGAAGTTGGTGACATCCGGGGGCCTTTATGACATCGGGCTCTTCTCATTATGTATGTTGTTTTGAGGGTCACTCTTCCGGAGTCCGGTGTGCATCTATTCTGGTTTGTTCTTGTCCTATTTTTAAGCTTATGTTTGTGGATTTTTACAAGGTCATTTATGGCATCATTATGGTTTTACTATTATCCTTGTTAGTATCCTCTTTGATCATTCGAATTCGCGTCTTCATTTCACTTTCTACGGCATCTTTGCTAGCTTGATAATTTTCGGATGTCATATCGCTAATCGTGCTGATTAATTACTATGTATTGGGGATCCTAGATTCTTCCTTGATTTGGTGAAATTTTGTTAGCACATTTGTGGTGGTTTAGTGATGCATATTTTTGCATTGTTAGCTATTGACATCTATGGTAGATGCGTTCATTGTTGTCGCCGGGCTCATGTTTTCTGCTCCCCTTGTTCTTGACGCATGCGGAGTTGTTGTTGTTTGATATGGGGATTGTTGTTCTTCTTCTGGTTGGAGTTGGTTGTAAAATTGGTTGTTAGCCAGTTCCGCGTGATTTCATTCCTCTTGCTTCTCGGTTCTTAGGATGTTTTTTCCTTGACATGCCATCATTTCTTTTATGTTTATCTCTTTTGTTAGCATCTTTTTCTCTAAGTGGTTTTGAGGTTTAGTTTCACCTCATTGGGCATCTTCTTTTCACCTTAGTTCACATCATACTTTCTCTTTTTTCTCTTGTTGGCTTACACCTTCATCACGACCTCGCTTATGTTCCTTGACCATTGCTTGACCTGGAACGGAGCCTCGCGGCCTTATTCTCGATTACCTTATCCACAGTTTCCTTCATCCCTAGCTCGTTTTTCTTTCTCATGGACTACGTTTGTGTCGTCACATAGGGTCAGCAACATTCAACCCACTTTCGGCAGCGGGGAGGTGCTACCGCGGCCCGATAGTGAAATTCGATAGTCTTTTTTGGACATCATGGATCTTTGGTATCGTCCTCTTCACCGGGCTGTATATTCAGCCCAATCTTCATGGCGATTTAGGTCATCTCGTCTCTCTTAGATCTATGAGGAGAGCATTAGGTCTGCGGAGAGAAGTGCTCTTCTTTTCGGCGGTGTTTGGTGATGGCATTATGTCATGATCCTCATCATGAGAATCGCAGTCGATCTACATAAGTAGATCGAAGATTCTCGATGGCGAGAGATACATCAACCGATCTTTCATGTTTCTTCTCATTTCAGCGTTCTTCTCACAGCGATTATAGTAGCATTGGGCAAACCCTCCCTTCAGCCCTTCTTTTTTCTTTTGTTTTGTGGACCATCAACTCGGGTGTCATCTATGTTAAAAGAAATTTAACAATGTCTCTTTTTAAGAAATGGTGTGCATTTATATGGATAAACGCGGCGTGTGAGAAGGAGGGAGGCTTTATGGAAATAATCTCTCCATCCATGTCAAATAAGGCATTCTCGGTAAACAGGGTTCTGACCACTTAATTATTTCAATGGATTTACGGCTATCTAAAGATGGTTATCCTCTAATAATTTCAATTAAATTATGACCATAAGTAATTTCAATGGATCAAATTATCAAATATTAATAATACAACACCTAGGGGACTCTGGCAATCTTCACGAGGCATCAATAATTATAGGCCCTTGAGCGATATTGGAGCTCCTAATACCTCGTAGGGACTAATGCATGATAGCTTGAGGTGTTAACAATTTCAACAACAATGTCGGGGTTCTTGCTTTTGAGAACCATAGGCATCAATTTCAATGGTTCCGATTACCATTTAATTCAAATGTTGATGTTAATAGAACACCTCCACTTAATGATTGCAGGGCAACTAATAATTGTAAGATTTCAGTAGTTAGGAACGCTAATATGTACAAAAGGTTTAGTAAGCGCGATGGCGGTGTAACTCTCTTTTAATATTGCAAGTACTTTAGACAAAGAGGGAGTCTAGAAAAAACATGTCCCCAAACATGGGCGGTAGCCGCTTTCCAGTTCTGGTATTCTTGAATTCAATACCATTCTAACATGTTGTTCAAAATTAGTTGTCCACAAAGGAAAACATGGAATCGTGATTTTCATTAAAGAGATGTATGGTCCCATGGGCATAAAGGGTATCAATGTGTGTCAACATGAAGAAAGAAAATCGTTGTGGCTAGTTTGTTTGATTTCTTAAATAGAAAAGCTACCAAAGGCCATATTACTAATGATGCAAAAGCACTTTGGGGCTCTTGCTTGGGTGAGATTGACTAGCCCGTGATTCTTTGCTTCGTATCATATCTTGATTGCTTGTACTCTTGCGTGACAAGCCTTGCATCACGATAGATGGCGTGGTTAGTGTGGGTGATTTGAAGCGGCGGTTAATGGATCTTGAAGGTTCGTGAGCTGCTGACCTCGATTCACTGAGCTGGGTACCAAAGCTGTTTCGCTTTACGATTCGAGTTAATTAGAAGTTTGCCATTTGGAGGGACTTCTTGGGTGTTGTGAATGGTGATGGTCGGTTTAATGCGGCGGTGAGTTGCGGTTTTGTGGAAGGTGTTCAAAAAGTACTCAATTTTCAAAAATCACCAAAAGCGGCTTTAGTCGTGAGTTAAGCATTATATATTATAAGAAACTTTTGTATTTTGCTTCAAGTATGTTTCCAGGAATTGAGAATGTTGCTTTTGCTTCCTTCAAGACTAAGGTCATCTGGAAAAGGGATGCTTGATTAGGAATCAATTTAGAGATGCATCAAATCTTTTATAGTTATGTAGCATTAAGTTGCTAGATTATAAACTAGAATGTAAATGGCACTATTTATGGAAGTATGCTTATAGCTATGCGCCTTGACGGTGGCTCTCAACAACTATTCATATTGCTAAGGTATGGAATATCCTTAACCATGGTTGTGCTATGGAATTTGGACTTAGCTCTTATGGTGCATGATTGGTTCATATAATTTTTGGAAGATGTTTTGCGAGATCCAAGCTAGCACTTGAATCACATTTGTTAAACAATCATTTTGTTGAGCATATTGACTAATTACTAATAATGTTAGGCTTATTGCATTTATGTAAAGGCACAACGATCTCTCAAAAGCACTTGGTGGCAAAAATGCGGGGATCTAATGCCGCAACATCGAGGCCCGACATATCCCTCTCCTTCGGAACTTCTAGTTTTGTTTTTTTTTTTTGAATTGTGTTTAGCTGGATGTGTCTGCCCGGATTTTCATATGCTCCGAAGAACAAGTTAATGAAGCTTTCGGTATCTCTCCCGATTCTTACATTTACGGAACTTGTTGCGGATCATGATATGCAAACTATAGTGATGCTCGCAATGTTGGCAGAGGGATATTGCCGTCCAGCACTATAAATTTAATTAGTAGGATACCTCCCATAACACAACACACTTGCAATGTATAATAAGCTAAAAAGAAAAACTAAAAGATCTTCTAACATGACTAAAATGAAATAGGATTAACTAAATAGTAGAATGAAAACAAAAGCATCATGCATAACGAAATGAGAACATCTAACTTATTGGTGATCAATGGGTAAGAAGTCGAGGAGTAGCGTTAAGGCATCACACAAATTTCAAACCGATGAAGTGAGTTGGTGAGGCCCTTCTCAGAATTTCTTGTATCAAGAATTAAAATTGCATGGCTCAGGGAACTCTTGGTTTGAAATTATTGCATATCGTTTTTCAAAAAAAAAAGGGTGTATCGACCCATGAAAAATATTCTATTCTACATCTATTCATATAAATAAAGTTATCCAATAAATAGTAAGAATCATTTAAATATCCTATTGTGTATCAAGATTGGATGATCAAAGGTTAGACCTACTTTTGTTTTTTCGATGGTCTAGATGAGAAACAATAATAATGTATTGACTACTATTGGCCAAGAGTTAGTTCATTTCACCATGATTAAACTTGGTGACCCTCCTAATAAGTTATTATAAGAAATAGGGTTGTTTACTGTACAGAAGCTCTGAATTTGGAGTAGAAATTTTAGAAAAAATTTGGTGCATTATTCTTATGCGGAGAAACAAATTGGAGTAAAAATTTTAGAAAAAAGCAGTATATTATGCTCATGCGGAGCAAAATATTCTAAAGAACAAGTCCCATGAGCTATGTTTGGAAGATATGAGGATCTTAGATTAGCAGGCGTATTCTTCAAAATGTAGACTTGATATTGGATCCCCAAAGGATAGACTCGCATTTGACCAGCCACCCTAGACAGCCACCTGAACAACAAAATTTAGTTGTTGGTAGGGGCTACACCGATGAACTGCTTTGTTATTTAGAGGTCCAAAGGAACATAGTCAAATTCTATGGCCTTAATAGTGCCACTTTAAAAACCCTACCACATCGCTAGTATAATGTTATATGAAAGGTCATAAGGAGTTCTTATTTCTCTATGTTGAGGAGACGTTTAGTTTCATTTTTCTCCAAGGCATCATCTATTGCAAACATGAAGGGATGATGAACATTTGGGCACAATGATTAAAAGCTTTGACATTATGACGAAGAAGAGTTAAAGATGTGAAAAACAATGTGGACAGTGGTAGAAAGCTTAATGGACATGACAAAGACATGCCAAGGAATCTATAAAATATTAACAAGGAGTTGGGCTCGATTTATCTTTAGATATGTTGTGAGTAGATGAATGGGAGGACAAGTGGCAAAAGAAAATTGGTGTAGTAAAATATACTACATTCATATAGCCCACCACAATGGGGGATATTATGAACTTGAGCAGAGAAGATATGGGAAAAGTAGAAGCTTGACATCTACATTTCCTTTTCCATCCTCATTCCGTATTGGCTTGATTGAAGTACTGATCAATAACAACAAGGCAAAGGAATGAGACAATGTTAAATTACAACGTGAGGAAGAGCATAGGCAAAACAGAGATGGACTTAAAAATTGCAACATTAAGAAGAGCGAATTTCTTTTACATCCGCATGAACTCAAGAAGAGTAAGGATTAAATTGCAACTTATGTTGAGGAAGTACAATTTAGTTAGAGACAAACACATGGAGACATGGACAGTACAGCAGATAGAGCTAGAACTTACAAAAGGATAAGGCGCACGTTATTACAACACAACAAGAGCCTGATAGGCCATCTTTGATGGATACACGACGAGGATAAGAAAGAGTAAAGAAATACAACTGGATAGGCTACAATAAGACACGATTCTTAAGTAGATTAAATAAAAGAGAATAAAATAAAATAGATTTTTTATAGTCCACGGAGACAGGGGAAGCAGCAAGCCAGCCAACAAAGATATTACACTACCAACCAAGAGTGTAAAACTTACAAAATATTACACTACCAACAAAAAGTGTAAGACTTACAAAGGAGATCGATCAGCCATCTTTGAAGATGAAGAAGAGGAAGAAGAAGAGGACGATCATGATGAAGGGACCGAAATTGGGGCCGCCATAGCCGGGGCGGGGAGGGGGCTGCCAAGCGGAGGGTCTAGGAGGGGGTCTAGAATGGGAGGAAGGGGAGAGGATCCGGACCGCGAGGAGCAGCGCAATTGGCAGCAGAAAAAATCCTCCCGAAGTGAGCAGATTAAGCCTCTCCTCCACAGCGTCCATCATTTGCACCGCCGGCAGCGAAAGAAATATCATCACAATTATCAGAAATAGTAGTATCGGCCATGGCGATGGTGGTGCCGGCCTCCTCCTTCCTTCGTAGCAGTACATCGCCTCAGCCTGTTTTTCGTTGCCTTCTTTTCCTCTTTTATTTTCGCTAGTCAATCTTTAAAAAGACCACTATGACCCCCCGCCTTGCTTTTACTCATGATTTGCACCTAAATAAATAATGCCTCTAATACTTAACTCATTCTTTTTACTCCTTAATGCCCTCGCTTTGCACTATATAATGCCTCTAATGGGGCCTCCTCGCCCCCCCATTTTGACCCCATTCTCACCTTGGCCCGCTCGTCTTGACCCCACTCTTAGGGGTCTGACCGGTTGGATCGAAGAAACTAGGTGCCTTTAACTTGATGGAAGAAATTAAAGGATGCAGTTTATGTTGGCATCTCAATGTCAATGGAAATTGGGCGGGCAACTGCGACCTGCGACCGGCTTTGCAAGTCCATTGAAGGAGGTTCGAAAATATATTCCACTAAGTCACGTCCTCCATTTTATGACCTACACCATGGCTAACGTCAGTAGTGGGCCCTCTGGAATGGGCTCCCTCATTTCCATGGCCTTTACATCCATTCCAATAAATTACTGAGCCAAAATGTCTACAAATGTCTCTGTCGATTGTAAGAACATTTTATGACACGATTGAGATTGTTAAAGTGACAAATCATAATCAATTCTAAAAATTTATATATTTTGCTAGAAATCCGACACTTAATACAAGCTTTAGACAAAAGTTGAAAACGCTTTGATGTGATGCATTGCCAAATCCAATTTTGCGTGTAAAATCGCATGTATAAATGTCTAAAATCTTATATTGATATATGAATGACTGAAGATGGACTCGTACATGGGCTCGATTGTTATGCTTGAAAATGCTTCACTAGCTTGTAACTTATCACAACTATAGTATAAAGTAGGAAAACTTTTCCTTTTATATAGAATGGGTTATCATCATTGATATGGCTTGTTTGGTTAGGGTACACATCTCTTAGATGATGATGATAATATGTGGTGTTTGTTTGCATATGTCAATATTATAATGAAATACATTATGGCATTCCTAGTAAACAAGAAGGCAAAAAGTACACCTTCTAAGCTAGTGCATGGAAAGTTGGTTATCAAGTCAATCCATTTTAGTGACCACGTAATATACCCTTTGCTTTGCAATAGCTTATCCTTGTGAGAGGCATCTTTCCAAATCCAAACTACTTCTAACAATTGTATATGTAAATTTTGAGTCTAAATAAAAAGGGTTCACCAAAGGTTAATTCCACTTTATGGGTAAATTGTAATAGAGGACTTTTCGAAAGGGGATTTATGTGCTTTATATATATCTTATCATCTTAATGCTTTATAAAAATGTAGCTTAACTAAAACTACCAGCCAGTTATATTATTTATTGTGATTTCCATGAAAATATACCCAGGTTAGTTGCTAGACAATAGTGACCACTGGTGGCGTTGTTTTTAGTGGTAACATGGGACTAGCCATAAAAAATCTTCATTTTGTACACCATTTAAATTGTTGACAGCACATGTCTTGTCCAAGAAATGCTCTTCCTATTCAAACCACTTGTTCTTTATGCCAATGATAGGACTTCAATTTTACTTGTGGCTAGCCCCACAATGATCTGCTTGTCATTTATTGCAATTGAAGTAATGGCAGACTCAAAAAGTTTCACAATTTCGCCATCAGAATCGTTTAATAAGGAATTCGCATTCCATGCCTAACAGCAGAGAAATTGTAGCATTAAAAATTGCACCAGAAAAGGGAAATAAGCAAAACATTTCTAACCTTCAGGCAATTAGTCCAGCTCCCAATGAAGAGCCAAGGTTCTTTCACACACATAACAGAAACAACCCCATCATGAACCTCTTTTGAACCTTGCCATTCTCCACTCTTCCATATCTGGCAGAGAGCATTTAAATACATAAGCTTCCGCTCTACAAAACAAAATTGCCACAGTAACCTACCTGAATGGAACCATTATTATGAGCTGACACCAGATGCCCAATGCTTGGAATAAGCTTCAATGCCCTAACTGTAAGAAAAGCCACAGAAGAGTCACTTTTGAATGTTAATAGAGGAGAATGGTCATCCCGCCACCATGATCGAATTGCTCCATCCAAATCTCCAGAGTATAGAACTTCTCCATCAACAAGCAATGCTGAAATTGTGGCTTTGTGACCTTCCAATATCGTAAGAAGACTGTAGTCCTGCTTTGGCAATGCTTCAAGTTCCTTAACCATATACAATTGAGTACCAAAGAAATACAAATACAAATGACACATCAAATTTCAGAATAAACTGAAATCCAGTGGAACATGGGAAAAGTACATGTCCTTAACGCCTCTATAGATATTGGTGACATTCTTTTATAAGTGCACGCTCAGAATTATTGAGTTCATTTTCCTTCTGCTATATGACATTCAGACATGCAGATAGCATAGAATCAGACCTCAAATGATATCCTTGAAAATAAAGTCTCTTGCATGTAGTTTTTGTAAACAAAAGTCATACCTTCAAAGACCAGGCTTTAATAGTCCTATCTCCACTGCCACTGTAAAGAATACTATCATTTGAAGCAGTTAGGGCCGACACTCCTGTATATCGCCAGTCATCATGTTCCTTCCAACTGGTAATTGGTCTTTGTTCAAAGCCACTAGTGATTCCCCAAGCACATATAACCCCGCTGTAATCACCGCTCAAAGCAATGCCCAAGATTTCATCGACAGTTAAAGCTAACACCTTCTGATGATGCCCTTCCCAAACACATACACACATATTTTGCTGCAGATTATAGCACACTACATTATTGTCAGCAAACTTTGAAAGCATCAAACTTATCTCAGATGTCTACTGAGATTCTATACATGGATGTCCTACTGACTACTTTAAATTTATATTCAATACGGTATATCATATCAGGTAAAAGTGCACATTCTTCTTTGCCATAGTTCCCTATAGTTCTCCCCACAATAAACAATGTTAGATCCTTAGGGATGGCGGTGAACTGCAAAAGCGTCAGGCTCAAACTGTTGAACAACTGAGACAACTTCTGATGCAACTTATAGGATCGTGATTTTCTCAATGGCAATGTTCAGAGAACATATTACTTGAAGAGAGTTTATTTTTAATAGAAGAAAATTCCATCGTAGACTCTACAGCTAATACTACTTGAAAATGTGTACTTCAAATAAACAAAGGAATAGGAACATACTGTTAATGACCATACACGTACGGTTTTGTCGTATGAAGCACTGAATAAGTAGTCCTCTGTGCACCAAAGTTTTAGATTACCATTTTTCACATTCAAATTTTACAATGACGATTTAAGTGTAATATCGAAGCAATCATTTCATTTAACTACATACAAGCATCATTTGTCCATAAAATTCCAGGAGTCATTCATGCTTTGCCATGCAACATAAAACCTGGATATAGCTTGTTCTCTAACCTGGGTATTAAAACACCTGCAGAATACTTAAATTACCATGTTTATAACGCCGAACAACATAACTATTAAGTTCTTAATTATTAATCTATACTTACCATAAATGGCCAACGCTGTAACACAGTCCAGATGCCCTTCCAATGTTGCACTTTCCTTTGCTACCTGTAATACTTCACCAGGGACTCCACTGGACATCGCAATTTCTTTGTCACACTGTGTACTTATATAGGTTTCTTGCTCTGTAGCTCTAAAACAATAATCCTCTGGAGTTAATACCAAGACAGAAAGTAAGTATTGTAGGGCATCCCAAATTTCATGCACTTCAGGCCTTCCATTAGGATCAAAGTCCAGGCATCTTTCAAGAAGATGGTAAAAACACTGTCCTTTCTTGTCCTTATCCATAGAATTGGTTAGTCTGCTTTTCACATTGACCTTTGGAAAGGCCTGTAGCCCATTCAATGAGCTTTCTCCATAGAAAAGATGAATCAAAACACATCCTAATGACCATACATCTGCTTTGTGGCTAACAAGGGACTGCAAATCAGAGAAACGACAATGCAAAAGTCTTAACTCTGTTGCTTTGATAATGACTGACACTTCAGGACTCAAATACTGAGCATTAGTGTTGTGAACTCCATTTTCATCTCTAACTTTCTTCCCCAATTGTAAAGCTCCATTTATGTGAAACCATCCATGACCAAATTCATCAAAAAAGAGGCATTCTGGTCCAAATAGGCCCATTACAATCCCTGCCTTCTGAAATTCTAGGAAAATCTCACAAATTTCGAGGCTTATATGCACCACATGTTGGAATTTTACAACATCCACTCTTGCCGATGACAGTATACCTTTTTGATTGCCCTTTCCAAACAGATGGATAACATCAAGGACCTCCTCTGAGAGAATGTTATACCAATTAACATCAGACTCTGAGTTGCTAGTGTACTGCTCTTGAAGGTTCAAACTTTTAACTACTTCATAAGCATTATTGATATTCTTTTTCGTCGCTCGATTAACTAGAAATAATTCACCTTTCTTACTTGTCCAAATCCCAAAAACTTTGCTGAAATGAGGACAAAACATAGAAAGACTTAAGAAAAACTCAATTTCTTTGTAAAAATCCCTTTCCAGCAATTTCTCCAGCTCATAACATCCACATTCCCAATCTTCCAATACACCTTGTTGAGTTATGCCAATTTTAAGAAGTGAAACTTCATATGTTCCTTTTCCTAGCTCCTTGGGTAAAGTCAACTCTCCAAACAATAAGTCCTCTTTGGTTTCTGTTCTCTCTCCGTAGTTTAACTTGATTGCATCCCTTGGCAGCATCCAAAGATCTAATTTAAGGTCTTTAAGGCAGGTAATCGACGTAAACGCATGTGTCTTTATATCAGCTCTAATTTCTCCCTGTTCTAATCTAGAATCGTTGTTTGAATTCTTCAGTGCAGAGATCAAACGCAGAAGCTCAATATTTTTTGGCAGTTTCTCAGGACCCAACAATGGTAATCTCGTTCTTTTACTGCATTCTGGACATTGCAAAATTTTCCAATCGGATTGGCTTTGTGATCCCCACCTCTCTGCAAGGTCGGAAACGCAAATTTGGCAAAGAGTATGGCCACATGTTATAACTCGGGGCACATGGTCCTCCTCATCGAAAGGCTGAAGGCAGACAACGCATTCTGGAAATTGGTTCATTTCGTTCCGGACTCAAAAATCAAAAGTAACAAGTACCTCAAGCCAAGCGCCCAATGCATCTCCTGAACCCATACCACAAAAACCTAAATGGAGGAAGCTCCTCACCGGAATTCTTGCATAAAATTTGCCCTAAGCCACTGTCTTTCGTTCATCTCGCGCCATGATCAGACTGTTCAAAAGCTCTCTTTCTGTGTGCAAAAACTGAACTCTTTTGCTTGGAATGGCTGTTAACATTTCTGTAACATTTGTGTATGGGAAATTCGCATGAATTCAACATATCTTGCTCAATGTATAACAAACCTTTGAGCGAAGAACAAACCCTAGGTGAGCTTGTGGTGTTTGTGGAATATGCTATGAATATACGTAATAGATTAGAGTAGAGGGGGCATAAGAAGAGGATATTCCAAATGGACGGCCAGAGATAATAGCAAAAAAAAAGATGCCCACTTTGCTGTTTCTTTCTAGATCGGGCTCGCCCGAATATCCATGGGAACTCTCAGCTTACATGGAACGAGGGACTGATAAAATGGAGAGCATGCATCCCAGCCTCGTTCCGGTCTTTGAAGCTCAATCCCTGACTGCCTCTGCTTCCCGGCGTTGGATTAAATCCTTCGCTTCTTGCTCTGCATTCAAAGTTTTTGCCTCCACTTCTGATGCTCTTGGACTAGTTGAAGATCAAAGACAACATGCTTTCTCTGTTTTAACGGATTTTCAACGGAATTGTGGTACTCCTGTGACCAAGTTGCAGGCCTTGGTGGATGAAATGGTGACGGAAACGCAAGATGCTAACCCCGAGCCATTAGCGGATGGCCATTCCGCCGATGGAATCACAAATATCATGGATACAGCCCCGTGGAATCAAATGCGAATGGAATCCGCAGCGAATATATTCCGCCCGATTCTTCGAGATGGAATCACGACGACTTCATTCCGCCTTCGACGGTATCCATGGCGACAACAGCGAGTTCCGGCTCGACGAATCACAGTTTAGTGATTCCGCCGAGTTGAATCAATCCTAACGATTCTCGCCGGATGGAATCAACCCTCCGCGGATTCCGCCAGATGGAATCACGGATCCATGATCCCGCAGATAGAATCACTCCCGTGTGACTCCGTACAGTGATTCCGGCTGTGCGTGATTCTCAAGGACGACAAGTGGATGCATCCGGTCCGTCGCTGAAACCGGGCTGGACGGACGCTGTGGCGTCGTGAGTTCGTCCGCCTGCGGACGTAGGGTGTGCCGATTCCACCGGACGGAATCACCAAGGAACTCCTCGATCACAAATGAAAGCGTGAGTCCTCACGGAGCTTGTCATGGACCTCAAGAGAAGATTGAGGAGGCAAGCACTTTCCAGCCCATCTCTTTGTTGTGGCTAAGCTCTAATTACGCTTCATTACGCTTCTTGTGGCGTGCAAGCGTAGATTTGGCAAACAAACCCCGCAGAAGGGCATTTTTGACCACAAATGGCTGCCCCGACGGGTCTAGAGCACCGTGGTCCCCGACCGATGGAGGAGGCACTCAATTGGTGTGGGTTTCCTATATTCCCACCTCACGAGTCCCCGGATTTCATTGCCGGGGAGCAAAAAAATGGGGATGCACCCCAACTTCTATATAAGAAGCTCTCAAATGAATAAGGGGCTATCAAAACCAAAATTTTATTACATATCTTTCTCCTCAAAAGGTATGCGCTCTTTAGTTTTGTAGATTACACATGGAAATTAAAGCATGGCTGATTCATCCTCCATGGTGGAAAGCGTGTACCGGTGTAGTTTTGGGCCCCAAGACAATTCTCGGGAACACCCATGTTGTGGAAGATCGACCTCGGCCCCTCCGTGGAGGAGGAGGAGGAGGGTTCAAAGGGGGAGAGTGTTAGAAGGGGATGCCAATGTCATTTCACTTTGAGACAACTCTACCTTCTTCCGAAACCACTCAAATTACCTACCACAAATGGGATCATGTGAACCAAAGAAGGTCAAATTTGCCACCAGAAAGCTTTAGTCACCGAGAAAGGGTTGAGGTATAGGCTGGGTTCCGTGGCTCACTCTGATGAAAAGAGAGAATGGATCAAACAAAAGCTATTGCATTACATTGCACCTAGAATGGTGATGAATATCCACCAAGAAAGAGTGAGCTTGAAGAAGGAACTACTTGGTTTGGAGGGGCTTTCGAGAGATGACATGTTAAAGATGCATGAAATCTACAACATTGAAAAGGAAGTGACCCAAATGTTTGGAAGTTGCATGAAGATGAAGCTACAAGCACTCATATGTGGGTGCAACAACACCTTGACAATGTATTCCATTATGAGCAAGGTGAGATCTTCCAATTGGGTGTTATGACTCCCACCCAAAGAGGAGCCTTGTTGAGATTTGGAAAGGATAGGGCATTGTGTCTCCGACTCCACCTACAAGACGAAATCGGGATGAGGTAGGGTTGCACCTCTTGCATTTCAATGCTCATATAAGACTTTAGCTTCCTTGCCAACATTCTTAAGTTGTGTTGCTACTTTACATTAAAGGTACTACCTCTTCACTATCATTGGATTCGATGACTACTTCAATGGGATGCCTTTGGCTTGGATTATCACGAACTCCCGTAAGAAAGATGCAATTGCAAGATGGCTAGAAGCCATGAAAGTGTGGGTTGAACGCCATGACTCAACCTCGAAGCCCTCATGCTTTATCACCGATTCTTGTGATGCCAAATACATGCAATTAAAAAGGTAACAATGTTTCCACTATGAGCAATTTTAAGTGGTTCATTTTGCACACTCTATGAGCATGTGGCATCTCTACACTTCAGTTTACCCTAGCGCATTTGAACCTTTGCATCCGCATGTGAGAAGAGACCTGGTTGAAGTGGTTAGTCAAGAACGGAAGAACAAGGAGATAAGGAACCAAATGTTTAAGGAATTGGGTGAGATCATGTATGGAATCAAGTGTCCCCCGTGTAACAATGAATATGGAGAGGATTACAATGAGGTCAAGTAAAGTAGAAGCTTTGAGAAAGTTGGAAACCCCGAAAGGAAAGTATCCTCAAGATCCCGTTTGGCCTCCTACATGAGTCGAGAGGGACTCGCAGAATATATGTGAATGGGTGTTGGCCACAAGAATGTTCCCCATTCAAACCAAGAAACCAATGCTGCAATAGAGGGTTGGCACAAGATACTAAAGATGCTACCGGGCATCTCCAAATCCGTCTGAAGGGAAGGAGGATGGACTGCTACTACATATGCTTGTCAATGAAGTTGAGGCACATACAACATACTCAAGGTAATTTGCAAAAAAGATAACGTGTTTTGTATACTTACGCGTGCACTAACACACCACGTTGTTTCATTTACAAGCACAATGGGGATGAAAGAGGCTGGTTTTGTCATAAACACATCACAAGAGAAAATTATAGAATCGGCTATTCGAGGGCGAGGCGATTCGGATGATGCAAACCTTTGTAGACCTCGGCGAGGAGGCGAGGGCATATGTCCGCACTCTTGATCTCAACCGCCAACCGTTTCTTTGTGAGTGGGGCACACAGAATTGGGCGAAGTTGTGATTGCCCATGGGGTGCCAAAGGTAACCTTTGCAAAACACCAAGTTAAGGTTATTCAACTAATGGACAGCTTCAGAGAGCGTGACATCTTGAAGGTTCTAGGTTCCGATTATGGAAATGCAAGTGGTGGCATGGAGCACTTGCCCTTGTACACCTGGGTCCCCCCGAGATTCACTTGAAGAGATAGTTAGTCTAGAGGATGACATTCTCCCTATGAAGAAAGTTGGGTTGACCGTAGAGGAAGCTAGGGCCTCACTAGAATCGTGTGTTGCAAGGGTTATGGGATCTGCCTCCAAGATCCCAGCCTCCCTCATAGCCACAGAGGCGATGATGAGACAACTCGACACCGTGCTTGAGAGGATGGACCTAAGAGGATGGACAAGACACAACTATATCGCCTTTGTCGCTACCCGAGGAAGAGGAGGCATATGGAACGAGCCTTGCAAGGATGAAGCCACTCTTGGAAATAGGGAAGAGGGGCCAAAGGACAAGAAACCCGAGTTGGAAGGAAGTTGAGATGGAGAGCCTTGCTTAGATGGTTTGTAATATCTTTAGTTTTGCACCTAATACTATGGTTTTAATTTGATGAGTTTAGCATATGCACAAAATACTATAAGTATGAATACTCGTGTACAAGTACACAATGTATTAATACTCTACGATAAGCAATAAATTTGTAAAACTACTGTGATAAATACCATGCGCAAAAAATACTATAAGTATGAATACTCGTGTACAAATACACAATGTATTAATACTCTATGTATAAGTAATCTTTGTAATTTGTAAGACTACCAGAAAATTATGTGTAAAAAGTACTATAAATATAAATACTCATGCAAATACACAATGTATTAATACTCTATGTATAAGAACACTATTTTGAAAGCTACATGTCGCAGTACAAAATACTATAATATGAATACTGCGGTACAAGTACACAATGTATTAATCCACGATAAGCAATCGTAATTTGTAAAACTACCAGATAAATACCATGCATACAAAAATACTATAAGCATAAATACTTCTGTACAAAATGTATTAATACTCTATGTATAAGTAAATTTGTAAGACTACTGTATAAATACTATGTGTACAAAGCACTATAAATATAAATAATAAATACACAATGTATTGATAGAATGTATAAGTGCATGTTTTGTAAGACTACTCAGATAAATACTATGTGTACAAAAATACTATAAGTATGAATAAGAAATACACAATGTATTAATACTCTATGTATAAGTATAAATTTGTAAGACTACTGCAGATAAATACTATGTGTACAAAGTACTATAAATATAAATACTCGTGGTGCAAATACACAATGTATTAATACTCTATGTATAAGAACACTATTTTGTAAAGCTACACGTCTGTCTAGAGTACAAAATACTATAAGTATGAATACTCTGTGTACAAGTACACAATGTATTAATACTCTAAGTATAAGTACTGTAATTTGTAAAACTACTCGTATAAATACAATGAATACAAAATACTATAAGTATAAATACTATGTGTACAAATACACAATGTATTAATACTATATGTATAAGTAATCTTTTAATTTGTAAGACTACTCTTATAAATTCTATGTGTACAAATTACTATAATTATTAATACTCTGTGTACAAATACACAATGTATTAATACTCTATGTATAAGTACTGTAATTTGTAAGACTACTCGTATAAATACTATGTGTACAAAATACTATAAATATAAATACAATGTGTACAAATACACAATGTATTAATACATTTTGTAAAACTACTGGTCGAAATAAATCCCGAAAGTCGTCCAATCATCCTGGGAATCACCAATTCGGTGATTCCACCTGATGGAAACGCCCGCCATCATTGCATCTTGCAGTAAATGATGCTACTTCAAGTCGATGTCAAGTCGGTTGTGCACGCCATTATGCGGGGATGCTAACCGACGTGCAAATGTGTGGTGATTCCACTCAATGTAATCACAGTGGTGATTCCACCCCACGAATCAACCTTGGGCATCGGACCAAAGACCGCCCTCTTAGTATTCACTCATAATTCTCTGAAGACGCCCTGAGGCGCTCTTCGTCACTTCAAGTTATGGCCGACGCCCCCGGTAGCCATACTGGCGGTCCTAGTGGTGGACCTCGGTTTTCTGAGGCCCTCAAAGATTGCGTGCTCGAGAATCTGCAGGAGCCCTCAAGTCGAGCATTGGTAGGCGCCCCGCCCATTCCTATCGCCATACCTTTCTACGATGGTTGTGAATGCATCGATTCCCGTGGAAGGTTTCCAACGCTTCACACATCCCCGGGCACGAGACGCTTAATGAAGAGTGGGCAAAGAATCGCTTTTGCCTACGCTACTTTAATCAAGGGAAGAATCTGGCGGTTCAAAGCCGCTGAAGGTGGAGTGCAAGGATGAGCCGGATGATCTGAGTTTGCTTTCCTTCCTCGCCGCAAGGAGACAAGTTTTGGGAGGGTTGACCGGTCTACCAACAAGGTGTGAGTTCATACACCTCACCGTTCATTTGATGTTCTCAGTATTGTCGCTGCAACTAATGTTCTTTATTGCTGCTGCATGAACCACGCAGAAAAAACGAGCCCGCCCCAGTTATAGTGCATAGCTCGCGACTATCAATGATGGAGGACCGTCCTTTTTTTGGTTTCTGTTCAGACAGTTCTGTTGATTTTTGATTTCCTGGTAGCTACCTTGCTACACGCCTTCTTGTGAAAATACAGATTTAAGTTAATTGTTGTGCAATCTCTTCAGTTGGCTTCAAATACTATGCATATTGTGAATGTACATATGGTAATTTTTGATGAGTTTTGCACAATATGAGTTCCTGACATGATATGTTTTGCATAGATACTCAATGTACAGAATCTAAGGTTGAAGATGAATACTCGACGATAAATACTCAAAAATACTATAATGATACATACTATTAGTACAAACACACAATAACTGCAAATCACTATAGGTTTGAATACTATCCGTATAAAATACTAAAAGTATAAATACCATTTGTAGAAAATACCGCATGTATAAATACCGTATAAATACCATGTGTAGAAAATAATCGTAAGCATAAATACCCGCGGTACAAATACCATGTGTAGAAATACTACGTGTATAGCGGTGTATAAATCGCAAATTACTATAGGCTTGAATACTATCTCAGATAAAATACTAAACGATAAATACCATGTGTAGAAAATACCATGAGTATAAGTACGTGTATAAATAACATGTGTATAAAAAATCGTAAGTATAAATACAACGTGTATAAATACCATGTGTAGAAATACTCGTGGTATAAATGCGCAAAGGAGTATACATTTGAATACTATCTATATAAAATACTAAACGATAAATACCATGTGAGACGAAATACCACAAGTATAAATACTGCTTATAAAAACTTTAATATATTAATACTGCGGCGTATAATTCGAGCTCTATGTACAATACTTGAAGTATAAATACCCCATGTATATCACGCTTATATCGCCTATGGAATCACGATTAATCTGCATGGAATCACAAGAAGAAGCCATAATCGAGAAGCGTCGCACCAAAAAAAAAAAAGCAGTGTTTAACGGACAGGGTTTAGCAGCAGGGTTCAACCAAAAAAAGAAACACCAGGGTTTAACAGACAGTGAATATCAGACATGTATAGATGCTCAAAAGGAAACTGCCAAGAAGACGGCAGTGTCCGCTTCATTCGTTACCAGCAGCTAGCCAGTGGAGGTGTGGGAACGCTTCCTCCGCATCAAACATGCAATTAGTTACATCCAAAGAAAAAGAAAAATCGCGGAAGCAAGAGGGCCAGATGGTCGACCTTGACGCCGGTCCAGCTTAGTTCTACGGCGGAAGGGTCTTTTGCAGCAGTAACCCAAACACGGTCGCCATCTTCCGTTCATCGAACTCAAACGCCCCCTTGGAACATCCGCATGCGACGCTTTACCCTCGTTGAATGAAGAGATGCAAACAAATTCTTGGCCCAATCACCGCCACATTCTTCGCGGACTGTGAATTCGAACCCCTAGAAACTTTAACTTCGAATTTTCGAGCCATTGATTTCCTCAAAGGCACCCTCGCAGTCGTTCCTTGCCTCCTGCGGTATGGCGACCTTAAACCCACGGACCTCCGGCGACGGACTTCGGAAGATCCCTGCAGCTCTCGAGCCTGCAAATACGTGGAAATTATCCAAGTAACGAAGATCAATCTTGAGAAACCCGCCCTCTATAACAATTGGTGGACAACCAGCCATTCCTACATTTTCCAAGAACTCCATGTTAGAGCAGCTAAGAGCGCATTAAAGAAATTCCTTAACAACCACACGGAAGGAGAACTTCCTTATCAACAACAGAAACCACAGAACTATCGCCAAGGATATGGATCGGATCGGAGTCGAGCTAAGCACCAAACCAAAACATGATTGAATTGGAAGCGCCGAAGCTTGTCCGTCGGGGCTCTGAGAAATTCCCCCTGACGGAATCACCGAACTAGGCTAAATTCGTTGGGCCTAGGGGCCAACGTGGCACCCGCACATTCATCGACGCCACGTCACGCGGGGCAAGAACCATGCCATGCGAAGTACTAAATTCTTTGCCGCTGTAGGGGCTAACGGCACCCCGGCATTCGCGGAACGCCGCCAGCTCACCGCACAAATCCTAGTAGTGAGGGCAATAGATGGCGGCGACTTGGCATTTATTACGTGACGCCGCCCCACGCCACCGACTTCGAGCAATGATGATTCGCCGCAAAACCACGCCTCTTGTGATTCCACGGGAAAGAATAGCCTACATGTGATTCCACGGTATGGAATAACATACGAAAGTGATTCCACGGAGTTGAATCACGCATAGAGGTGATTCTCACGGAATGGACGCACCATGGAACCACATGACCTTTGTGATTCCACGGAAAGAATAGCCTAAATGTGATTCCACGGTATGGAATAACATACCGGTGATTCCACCGAATTGAATCACGGAGTTGAATCAGCAGATTCTACCTAATGGACGCACCATGGAGGTGATTCCACGGTTTGGAATCACCGTGGTGTGATTCAAGATAGAGGAATCGAGCATGCAACTCAAATTCAAATTCAAAAAGTTCCCGCTCCAAAATCTTTCAAATTCAGATTCAAAAACTTCATCGATCATATACAATGGTGTGGAATTAAAACTTCAAAGAAAGCCGGGAATTTTCGCTCTCTGTACAATAGCAAGGTTGAAATCATGGGCCATTTTTCCTCAGACGGGTAACCAAGCCACCCTCCTCGGTCCAATCTCCCCGGGTAGATGAAATGTGCTTTTCCTTTGTTTGGACGCAATCAAATAACTTCACAGGCATGACAAAGAAATGTCGACCTTGTCATGTCGATTTCCCTCCAAAACCATTTGATGTGTCAATGACCCGCAAGCCGGAAGTTTAGAATGAAACATCACGAAATTAAGTAAAAATTGCATACATAACACTCCAATAATGATCTTTCGAAAGTTGCAAATGTCCAAAGAAGAACCTCTTCACAAAACAAATTGTGTATATCCCACAACTCGGGTGTTCTCTGCAAAGGGCACATTCAAAGGGACACATGGGGCATTGTGAAGGCTTGTGGATTCAAAATTCCATCTCTTCATAATGTTCCGCTATGAAACCGAAAGCAAACATAGCAATCGGGAAGGCAAATTCGATCTCATAGCTGTAAAATTGATCTTACATGGTCGCTAAAGATCTTAAGTTGGAGTGCATGGGCCATTGAATCCGCGATGCAGACACCACGGGGCACGGGTTTGAAGCCTCCTCCTTGCCTCTTCGTTGGATACCAATATAAACAAGCTCCATGGTTGCCGCAAAACAAGTTTATGAAATCCAATGGCCTACCCGTTAACTCTCGAAATCGAATTGTATACCCGCTCATAAGCGGGAAGTAGTAGAAACCGACATTTTGCATCCGCCAATTCCCGCTAAAAGGTTTGGGTGGGATTAGATTACTGAAAATTTCATAGGCACTGACTGACCCTCCAAAGAGTTTTGCAAGAAGAGGCCGGGGATGGATGGATGAAACATGCCGCACCTCTTATTCGGGGGATGGCATGAATTAAGGCTCGTGAAGGGCATTCTACGATGAAGTGAATGATATTGTCAAACCAAAACGAAAAATCAGCTTTGAACTTACGGAAGATAGGCACCAACGCATTCCTCGTTGATTCTGCGGTCCACATCGTCTTCTACACCCGCACGCTTCATGAAAACTCGGCAAAATTGGCATAGATCCGAAATTCGGATCTTTGCCATTTTTTTCCCTACTCGATTGCCGCGGCTGCATTGTTAGTGGATACTTGAATGTAAAATTACAGGTCCAATTCACGGAAACAAGGCCTCATGGTAAGCAAAAGCGAGAATCAAAAATGTGGCCTCCGGTCTATGCATCATGGGAATCTCAATAATTGTCCCTCCTCTTCCAGACGAAGTAGAGGGGCTCGGGAAGACCCATTGTTTGAATAGCATCGCAAGAGACCATGAATGTAGACGGGCGTCTCAAAAACAATGTGATTAGGAGCTATGCAATCTTACTTTTTATTTGCACCCCTCTTTTTCCGGTGTTTTCGGAAGCCTCACGACCGACCGGAGCTTGCATGTTCTTTTGGGAGGGGATGGAAATTCCCCTCTCGCTTGTCATGACTTCCATCTTGAAATCATCTCTCATTAACTGCTCCTCGCTCTCTAGCCAAAGACAGTCGGCCCTCAACTCTTCAACAAGTAACATTGAACCTTCTAGCAATGTTATTTCTTATTGCTGCCCTCTTACGTTTCCTCCAAACTCTCCTCCACCATCCGCCTTATCTCCACCACCGCATGACCCAAGCGGCCTTGTTTGCCGGTTTGAGAATCCCATGCTCTATTTGCTCCTTCTTACATGGCTTCGCCCCCGCCTGGCCCTTGCCAAAATCCGCCTCGGTTATTGTGTTGCCACGGGTAATCCTCATCTACACTCCGCGGCCTTCACCAATTCAAAATCCCTCTTCTTCTTCCTAACTTCGGGGGCATTGGGTTTCCTTCCCCAATTCTTCTTTGCAGCTTGTAATCCCCCCATGTTGTGCTTTGGCTAATCCAGGATTTCCAAATCCCACTTCTTGAGTAACTTCCACACCGGTTGTCGACTTTGGCAAGTGCACCGACCATCACCGTGATCAATTTCCAGGTTGGGAATATCTGCCATGTTTCCTGGATTCTCCTGGGGAGCGTTCTTATGGCATCGCTGCATAAATCCACCAAGACTCTATGCCGGCTTCGCTTCATTGCAATCAACATCCTCTTGAGGCACCGGAACGGACCTTTCGCGGCATCTGCAACCCCCAAATATTTGGGAAAAAAGCGAAAGCTTGAGCAATGAGCTTAGCCTGAGCAGAATCGAAGAATCCTAGGTTATGCTCCAAACCCTACCGCTTCTACCGTCCCAAAACCATGAACTGCAAAAGCCTTAATGGAGGGGAGTCCACCTCCTCCCAATCAATAGGCTCTTCTTGCAAGGGATTGTTCCACCGGGGAACACAAAGGCCGAATTTGCATCTGGTTCAACACTCGAAGTTCTCCGCCTCCGGAGGTTTCAAGACTTTGCGCCATCTGGAAACGGGATTGAGCGACAAAACACAAGAATGTATCGCTTCTGGGAAGGAACGGGGGCCGGAAGAAATCGTGAGTGAGAGAAATCGTATGTTGACGCTAGCGAAAAAAGGGGCACGAAGCGAACCTGCGAGAAAACGAATGTTTTGAAAGATAGAAAGGAAATTTGGTGTGATTTCTTCCCGGATGGGCGCATGAAAATGCAAGGGCTTGGCGTGGAGGGCGATGATGCGGGTCGGCTTCAATCATGACATTGTCGGGTGCGATTACTAGAGTCATAATTATGAGTCGCCGAATTCAAAATATCCCAAGGACATAATTAAAATAGCCAAAATATCACGACAAATCGAAATGTTAGGATCGTCCGCGACAAATTGAGCGATCGATCGTCACCCATTTGCGCGATGATTCCGTCCGAATGGAAAATCAAAAATCGTGATTCCGTCCCCGAATCTTCATGTCGTGATTCCACGGAGTTGAATATCACGCTGAATGTGATTCCATCTTCGCGGAATCGGCGTTGGCGTGATTCCCCGTTGGAATCGAATTTGGTGATTCAGCGGTCGCGGTATCCTACGGTTGTGATTACGTCGGAATGGAAAATCAAAAACCGTGATTCCGCCCCCGGAATCTTCATGTCGTGATTCCACGAGAGTTGAATATCTGGGGCAGTGGATTCCATCTTCGCGAGAATCGTTGGCGTGATTCAACCATTTTGGGCGAATTTGGTGGATTAAGCGTTGATCCTACGGTTTGTGATTACGTGAATGGGGAATCAAAAAGCGTGATTCCATCCAGAATCTCTATGTGGTGATTCCATCTCTGAAGAGAATCGGCGTCGGTGATTCCTTCCAAAGGAATCGGGGTTTAGTGATTCAGCGGTATCCTAAGGTGGATTCCTTCTAGTGGAATACAAGAGTTGTGATTCTATCCAGCCCGGTTTCCCTGGGTGGTGATTCGTAGGAAGGTTTCAAAACCGGCGGGGATAGACCCGCTGACCGGTACCGGGATCGTCGAAGGCGCCACGGCGTTGTCGGTGTACTGATTCGGGGGTAGCCGAGCGGACCCACGTTTCGGGAATTAGTGATTACCGCGGCAAGGAATATCTTGCTAAGGAATCACAATAGCCGGGGTAAAAATATTTCGACGCATTTACTTAGCTCATTACAGGTAGAAACATACAATGACTCCCTAGTCAGATAATATGGGAGGTCAAGGTTAGGATATCCATGCTAGAGCTTGTGGCATTCTATATTCAATTTTACATCTCTGGACTGCGTTATGCAAGCAGCCATAGATGTATGCCAGCATTGATGAATCATACGGATATTTCAGACATGTTCTTGATGTCCATCATACAGTTCTAAAGGGTATGCTAATGTATGTTTGCTATAATTTGGTGGTGACAAGGCATGCTAGGAATTCCCTTTTAAAACTATCTCAAAGGGAAGCTCAGTTCTCCGCGCAAGGGGCTTCATTGGAGAGCTCAATGAGAGTTCCACAAATGATGTTAGGTGCATGTTTCTGAAATATCTACGGTAAGCATCTCAAATAAATAGAAATACATTTGATGTCTCAATTTGAGAGATGATTAGAAACATGACCATAACTCCCTTAAACGACCTCCATTTTTCGTGCAAGAACATGCGTTAAAAGATGAGAGGACACTACAAGAGAACAGTGATTTATTGTCACTTTTTTTGTCAGTAAAATAACATGTCAAAAAACTGATACAAAAGTGACAATAACTGTGACAAAATTAGTGACATCCAAATGACAATAGATATGACAATGGAGTGCCACAGTAGTGACAAAAAAAAGTGACAAAATGATGACTATCATATGACACTAGACTGACATGGTTCTGACAAAACCGTATGTCAAGAATGTGACAATAAATTGACCTAATAATGACAAAAATAGTGCCAAAAAAAGCGACAAAATGATGACTATCATATGACACTAGACTGACATGGTTCTGACAAAACCATACGTCAAGAATGTGACAATAAATTGACTTAATAATGACGAAAATAGTGACAAAAAAATGATATAAATCTGACTATAACGTACCATTTAGATGACAAAATTGTGACCATAGATTGATATAGTTTTGACAAAAGTATTTGCCAGAAATGTGACAATAGACTGACTTTATAATAACAAAAGTAGTGACAAAGAAATGATATAAATACTATCATAATATGCCAATAAAATGACCCAAATGTGACAAAAGAGTGAAAGTAAGTGACAAAAAAGTGAGTGTAAAGTGACAATAAAGTGATTTTGTAGATAATTTGATAAAAGTGTCTTCAAGAATGTAAAGATACCATCAACCATCTCCTTCATGCTCATCATTGAGCTCTAATGCAGTAGTATCAATAAGACGTCTACGCCTGGGTACAACATGAACCACAATCCACCACCTTGGGTTAACAGGGTTTTCAGTAAAGAAAACCTGTTCAACTTGTTTAGGGTAAACAAATGGTTCGTTCATTTCTCCAAGAATCTGTGCTGAATCAATCTCGTAGAAACCCGAAGGATGTGATCTCATGGTCTTATTTCTGCCTCTATAAATAACTTTGAACCACTTTGCCTTCAATATAGTTACATGAAATGAACGGAAGTCAACGTCAATAATATTGGTGATTTGCCCAACATAATTAAGATCACCCGTGGCGGTTGCCGATCCGTTGACTAGCTTGGCTTTTTGTTCAAATTGAGAAGCAATTCCACGATCATTTGTCAAACGACACATGACGACCTCTATAGTTCGAAGATGATTTCCATAAGCCCACATGGAATTGTGGAAACGGGCCTGCATTTTACAGGATATGAGAAAGCAAATCATATGTATGTAGCAAACATTACCAATAAATAGAAAGTTATACCTTCTTAACGCATCCAAGTGCGATATTGAAGTCATCCTTTGGAACATCCTCTCCATTATCTCGTGCATTTTCCATTGCTTCAAGCAACCAATCACGAGTCATATCCTCAGGCAATTCTTCCAATGATTCTGGATATAGAACACGTTTTCGGCTATGATGTATGCTATTATGTGCAAAATCTTGCCTGGCCATCTCCCTCTCTTCTCTAGCAAGTCTATACCTCTCCCTCCACTTATCAAGACTATCAGTATTACGTATTACAAACTTATTTATTTCTTCAAACATTTCCTCGTTCAATTTGTGTTGCACGCCATGACCTTGCAAGACTTCTTCTGCTACTTCCTTATCTTCCTCACCATTCCAAATCTTTGGTGCATCTTTGTGTATCGAAATTGTGGCTTCACTTAAAAGGAACAATGTTTCATGAAGCAAGTGACCCTCGGTCATGGACCCCTCAGGCCTAGCCATTTCCCGGATGTATCCTTTCAAAACTTTCATGTACCGTTCTAAAAAAAACATCCACCGACTTGGAGCTGGTCCAAGAAGCCGGATTTCTTCTGGTAGATGAACCAATAAGTGTACTTGAAGGTCAAAAAAACTTGTAGGAAGCTCTTTCTCCATCATGCACAGAAGCTCAACTATCTCAACCTCCATTCTTGAAATGTCATCTAAGCTAATCTCTTTCATTGAGACCCATCTATACACAAAATTGGTAGTTGTTAACAACAAAATTGAAAACAAACTAAAGTTTTTAAACCATACCTTGCAAACTTTCCAAGTCCATATATAATGTCACGTATGTTACTCGTAAGACAATTCTCAATTGCACAAGGAAGAATGTGCTACAATGCAGCAAACACACATAATGAAGAAATATCCAATAAGATAATTAATACAAAATTAATACCTGTATAAATTTGTGCCAATCATGGGACTTTAACCCACTAAGATCACCATCTTTTGTGAAGGCTTTACGTAGTGACGCACCATAGCCGGTAGGAGTGCGCATTTTGGATATAATATTAGTCACTTGCAACTCCTCTGATTTACTTAGAACCCACGGTGCCTTGGGTAACATAATGGCTTTGCCCTCCTCTTCAATAGGCCATAAGGTACGCATTATGTTATAATCTTGTAAGTCTCTTCTAGCACTTAATTTCTCCCAATCCCCAGTCAAATGTCTCCAGAGTGATTGTCCAACATCAAGGCGATAAAATATGGATAAACGTTTCATGCCTGGTGGTGGTATAACATCATCATCATTCGAAGCACCTTGTGATTCACGCGCCATAGTCCATGTTTCTAACCAATCCTTGGGTGTCCTACGTGTCGTTCGCTTAGTAGCATTTGATCCTCGCATAGGTGATTGCATGGTAGGTACTTTTTGTGTCCGCGATATATTTGCTTGTTAAGGTGCTTGGAGCGATAACAACTCAAATCAGTTCCACATGATGGGCAACCATTCATTCCACTTGTTTGCAAACCTATATGTAGATATGTGTCCGCGATAATATGTTTCAACTGGGTTCTGTGGTTTATCCTTTGCAAGGCCGACATAGTGCTGACGTGTTGTGTACTCGTCGAGCATTACTGACTCAGGCTTCATTAGCACGGACTGTCTAGTGAGAGGCTAGAAGTATCTAATTTCCTGGAGGCTGGGTAGGACTTTTCCAAGTGCATGCATCAGATTCGACCAGTAGTCAATATTCCGGAAGATCTACAAATGATCTTAGGCATATATTTTCCAAAATGGTAAGGTTGTTGCTTTTCCATTATTCTCAATATATAATGATAGGACCTAATTCAATGCATGTTGTGACAAGATTGATGAACTCTGGTTGCTATAAATTCATATATTTGCTGAATCTAAATCTGATGGGGTGAAATAATAATGTAATACCACTTTCAAAAGTAACGAATAATATAAAGGCTCTTGCAGCAGAATCCATGTCCTGCAGGTGGAGATGATGTGCTTGAGTGAAGGCTCTACTATATAACTTTATCCTTCATAAGCAGTCTTCACTTATCTACTACTTGTTTACCTCTATCTTACATCTACTTCCTTGCCTGCCATTCTTTGTATTTTTGATATGGTATCAAGGTCTTCTGCCTGTGAAAATCTGTCTGAATGTAACTTCTTCAAATATCAGTTTGTAATGGCATGGAAATGTTTAGAGTATCTGCATGCAACTAAGCTAAATGAAATCCTTACATTATAATGCTAATTCTGCAGGTGATTTGTGCAGATTTGCATTGTTGCTTTGCATTGTTGCTTTGGTATCGAATTGCTTTGGATCATTCTTTATGCATATTCTTAGCATCATCTGGCATGTAAAGATATAGCTTTTGAAGATTCTTATCAACTTGATACGCAATGTTTAAGGTGTTGCAAAGGCATTCTTGATGTGTTTCGTAAATCCATCTTTGAAGACAAGTGCATGGTAAGAATAGAATAAAATAGATCTTTTAACGTCCACGAAGACCAAGAGGCCATGGGACCCATACAATGGCCTAGTACAACCATTACCACTAGGATTAAAAAACTCCTGCCTCGAAAGGTTTTCAAGGGAAAAACCTTTGCAGTAATGATGATACTAGATAAGCAAGAAGAAAATATAAATAGGCCATACGATGACTACTGAGGGCTCAATAACTGAAGACGGTCATCGAGAAGCTCATGTAAAATGCCAAGTCATGCACAGATTGGGGTTCTAAGAAGTTGTGAGAGCGTGGAATGGAATGCTAAAGTCAAATAACGATTCCTGGCCATCTCAAAAGCAAGACATCTTAGCAGAGTATGGCTTTCATTTTCAATAACATGTAACTGGCAACATGCACATAATCTCACTTCTTGTGGCAATTGCAGTCGCTTCCATCTATCTGTCTCAATCCGTAGCTTGTGGGACCCTGTCTGAACTGATGCAATAGCTACAAACTTTTTCCTGGACAAGGAAGCAAGCAAATAAGTTTGTGGTCCTAGTGCCAAATTGGGATTTATATATGCATGATAGTGACCAGTTTTAACTTGGGCTAAGGTAACTGCATCCTACATCTTCTAAAGAAAACGACCATCGAGATATTGTTGCAAAAGCTCAGGATCATAATTAAGCAAGCACTATGTAGTATTCCAGTTGCACAGACCATCAGACAAACCATGCATTACAATTCTCTTGCCAACATCGTTTCAAACGCTGGGGAGATTCAACCATGGCAAGCGCGAGAAGAGGATACCTATCATCATCCATGTGATGCACCTTACTGATATAATGGAGTATTGAAGAGGCCAAACACATGTCTCTTGTAAAAGAATAGCATAGGGCACCATAGTTTTGACTCCTAGGCTATAAGCGAGAAAGGACTTTTGCACCCATTCCAAGCTCTTCCAAGCACTAGCACTAATGGCAAGCCCCTATATTTCAGAATCATACAGTAAAACAGATTCCACGGAAGCTCAAAACAAGTGGGCTTTCCATGACCAATCATAAATCTCTATGCGAAAACAATTGTTTTGCATTTCACATAGTGCTCTCCAGCCAGCAGTCACACGCTTGGTAATACACTGTTCTCAAAGTGTGTTCTGATAGAACTCTACACCAAGATACTTGTAGCTATCTACAACTTCAACTTCATGGCTAGCTTGAGTGCATGCTCTGCAACGGATCAAAGAGCAAAAGAAAAGTTGTAAAACATAAAGGGATGAACTTCATCAGCATGAAAGCAATTAAATCCAAAAATTTCTTAGTAAAACTCCTGTTCCAACTACTTTTGATGATGCATTCTTCTTTCAAAGTAGCTGCAAAAGTAGGCCAAACGTGTGTGGATGTGGATCCATAATTGCCTAATAATGGAGAATTTCCACTATGACTTTTTAATGGGAAGAAGCACTAGTGAACTGATTGCTCATCCCTCGAAAACACTTTGGGGTAAGGTTTTTTAAATTTTGGATTGTAATACTCTATTGTGCTTTTCATTTTAGATGCATCGGTCTATTGGTTTTCATGGATGATAAAAAATCCATTCAATCCAATTTAGTTCCAACCACAAGATCTCTTGCAAGTAAACTTTGATGCTGCAACATATCAAATCAAAAAATTACAAAGCAAAAACAGCATTGTAGAATCACGTTCTGGCTGAAAAGAGCTAGAGCAATAAAGAAACCAAAGCCTGACTAATTAAATTCGATGCGTGCAAACCTGGTAGCACCTGCAAAACTTTGCAAGGCAATGAAGCAGCGACAGAAGGCTTGAACCGAAGCATCAAGTCAATAGGGTCGGCCGGCTCAACCCGCTTCATGTCTGGTAGCAAAAATCTCGAACGAATGAAAAGGCATAATGAAATGCAAAAACCAAGTAAGATTACAGTAAAAACGCGATAAAGAGAGTAAAATTACTAAAACAAGCAGCGGCTCCTAACTGGATGGAGCTTGGCTGAGGCGTGTCACAGGAAAAAGAATGCGCAAGGCAACGACAAGGGAGGACCATGAGTGATCGATGGAAAAACTAAAGTGGGCATGACATATGAATACAAACCTATCTCATTCTCTAAAACCTTCTAAAATGTCTCTCGTAGTTAGAGAAATAGATTTATCCTCTTATCTTGAAAGAAGATACATTATCATGTAGTGATTACTTTCATTGAAATTAATGTTGTCTTGACATTTTAATCCATTTTGAGTATCATGGGTGAGGACTACTTCATATATCTTACCTAAATCTCAAAATTTAAGATTTTGATTATCCCTAACTATTTCACTTTTGAGGAAATCACATGGATGACTGGAGAGGTGCATATTATTTTGGGCCCAATGTTTGCAGGGAAGACTACAACACTGTTATACAAGAGGAAGGTTAGTTAAACAAATGTATAGTAGATGCAGTGGAAGATTTTCTTGTAGAAGTCACTATTAACAAATGTGTGTTTATTTGTAGGAGGGCACTAATGGTAAAATCTGTAAAGGATACCATGTACCACCACGTATGGTGTTGGAGCAATTGTGACTCATGATAATAGGAAGGAGTTGTATGCATTTGTCAAGATTGAGCGACTTGAAAGCCACGTATGGAAAACAATACAATGAAGTATGAATTCCGATACATATTTATGATTTATGGAAATCGAAGTAACGCATTGAAAATGGTTTGCAGGTATTGGAATTGATGAAGCATACTTCTTTGTAGCAGCTAATTCCAATAGCGGATACTGTAATCAAGTTATTGACATCGTGTGGTGTCTGCGAGAAAGCAACTGTGACGTTCCAGCAGCACAGTATACGGTCCCAGGACGTATACTGTACTGCCTCGTCACGCGTACACGCCACCCTGACTGACGTGTACGCCGACGTGTAGCCAGGCTAGTAGCCCCTAGGGGGCAACTTGCAAGGTATGTGCATTTGTCATTAATGTGCACATTTATTAAGGTGCACACCTTTCCATGTGGGCACACTTTGCCACCTAGCCATTAAAGGCAAGTGGGCCCATTCCCAATTATCCCACATGCCTAAAGGGATAATTGGAAACCCTAGCCCTAACCCTTGTCTATTTAGGAGGAGAAACCCTAACTTGCCCATTTTTCGTTCCTAGGGTTTTAGAGCTCTGTTTTGGCTGCTCCAAGAGCCAAAACCGCCTCCCAGACTCTGTCTGAGAGAATTGCACCATTAGTTTCCCTTGATTCGAGCAGTTCAGCAGGATGGTCGAACTCAGGTCAGGAGGAGCAACTCAAGGATCAGGTATTTAGGCAAATTAATAGCTTAAACCGTCTTTCAGTCATAGAATCAGTAGGTTTAGCCTATTAATTTGCCCATAGCAGCCCTCTAGATCTCTAGTTACCAGACTCTAACTAAAGAACCTAACTCTATGATATAGATTAGATCTAGTTCTTTAGTTCTTCTGTGATGTATATGGATGATGTATCTCTATGAACTCCTTGTATTGGGAAGGGGGGTAGAGACCTAAAGCTTGGTAGTAGATGCTCCTAGATTAGCCTCTCTAGCACACTGTAGATTCGGCCTGTGTACAAGAACCACACCTGGTTGTGGATGAAGGGGCCAGACTGGCTAAGAAGGAGGTTCGTGTTTCTGACTCTTGAACGATCCCTCTGGTGTGTAAGGCCTACCGGGGATCATTGTGACTAGGTCTAATGGCTTGCCACTGAGTGCGGGCAAGGCATGGGCTCGACACCCGTGAAGTGGTGTTCACTTTCCAGTGGGTTCAGTTGAATAAGGGCAGTGGCCCTCTAGTCACCTTGGGTCAGCACATAGATCTCTGGAGGGAGCGATCCCTACCTGCCCCATCGGAACTGGGGAGATGCAACCCAGGAGTAGCCCTTTTGGCTATGCATCCGGCGGGCTACAGTCAGGTCCCAACACTTTTCAGCCTACTCTGCAAAGTGTGCACAGGAGGGGGGGATGGATTGGACAACCCTATGCCATGTTCTCATGCCAGCCAAATCCATTGCCATAAATTTTTTGAGATCATAAATGAACTTCTAATCTGGCGACCCAAGCCGTATGATCCCTTCCAATCCGAGCCTTGGGTAGGACCCCCAGCATGCATGATGCTGATCATCATTGTCTATGCAGATGTTGATGCACCACCCTTCGAGGTGGATATGTGATTATGTTTGTTTGGTGCAATAATAGACATGTATGTTTACGCTTCCCTTGGCCTAGGTAGGCCCCGAGGGAGACGGTAAAATGACCCCTTCACTCTTCCCAAATCATCCGATGATTGACTCGTTACGGGTGCATTTGGCTTAGTGATATGTGGAGGGCCCCATCCCTTCGAAGCCCTTTGGTAGGACCCCTCGAAGTATGGAGCTGGTATGGGGATGAACTCTGTTAGGTATCACGGTGAGTGCACCGTATACGAGTAGGGGACGTCACAGTGGTATCAGAGCAATGTTCTTGGAGACCAAGAGCAAAGCACTGACCATGCTCCTAGTAGTACTAACTTGATAGGATCCTTGAACCTCGAAAAATGGGAAAATTTTTTCTCATTTTTGTAGTATATGCTAAGCTAGTAACAGTTAAAATGAATGAAAACATAAAAAGACTAAAATTAGTGAGCCAACCTTCAAAAAGTAGGATGGTCTCACACGTCGCGCCAGGACAGATAATGGAATTGTCATTTTCGGGCTGGGCGCAACGTGTGAGACATTCAGCTTGAAACACACTAAAAAGTCATAAATTACAGAAAAATAACTTGATAATTCTAATTTTGAGCTAAGAAGTAGTAGAATTGGCATGTTACATGCTTAGAAAGTATAAAATTTAGCATCAGAATTCACCATGTCTCACACGTCGCGCCAGGACAGAAAATGAACTTTTCATTTCGGGCTAAGCGCAACGTGTGAGACCATGCTTAAATTTAGGTGTTTTAAGTGTTTTAGGCGACCCAAAAAGGTAGTTTGAAATTTGACCAGAAAGCCCCACCCCGGCTGATCTTCCAAATACCATGACCCCCGCCTCGACACGTGAGAATACTTCAGATGCCTTTTCGTGCATGGCCAGTTCATCAAGTGAGGAGGCAGATTCTAATTTTTGAGCCAAAGTGAAGGATCCTAGCAGCGAGAGGAGAATGCACACTCCGACGCAGGAACAGAGGTCCTAGGCGAGGAGCAGCCGGATGTCATGCACCAAATCCTCGAAGAAATCGCCGAGGAGGAAAGGAGGAGGAAAGAGGAACAAGATCGGGTGGCTGAAGAACGTGAAGAGCAGAGGCAGCCAACCATCGAGGAGAAACTTGAAGCTTGGGCTCGTTTGAAGGAGGCCGAAGAGAGAGAGGAACAGCGACAGCAGAGGCTCGACCCAGCTGAAGAAGAGGACCTCGCGGCGTTTATCAAGAAGTATGAAGCCAAAGAGCGCCACCGAGAAAGGAAGAGAAAGAGGCAAGAGGAGGAGTCGAGCACAGCCGGCAAGCCGAAGAAAAGGAAGGCGAAGGGCATAAAGGCGGGCAAAAGAAAAGTCGTGAGGGTTGAACGGGTAAGGGGGTTAGTCATCAACGAGCCGCCAGCCGACCAGACCCCGCCCTCCACCGACGATTCACTACGTCCCCAACACTGAGGGGGCAAGCTCCTCAAAACCCCCGGTTGTGGAGCAGGTAGTACCGGAGCAGGTAGCACCCGAGCAGGAGCAGCCCGGGCAGGCACCGAAGCCCCCACCCTACCCAACGTGGGATAGAGTCAAAAGCCAGCGGCCACAACGGTACTTTTGTAAATAACAGAAATTTTGTTAATATAAAGAATTTTTTTGGTTAAATAATATGTTTAATCTTGCCTAATTAGGTTAAGATATTGAATTCTGGCTTTTGTTTTGGAAAAATTGGACTTTTTGAGCAAAATTGAGACGATGTCTCACACGTCACGCCAGGACAGAAAATGAACTTTTCATTTTCGGGCTGGGCGCAACGTGTGAGACCATGCCCCAAAAATGCCAAAAACTGTTTGCTAGTCTCTTCTTCGCTAGATCCATGGCCACTGCTGACTTCAGGCGATGGTACAGCGCCAGTGCCCATGCTGCCGAGGCGGATGTCAATGACATCTTCCGAGTCTTCAGGAAAGAAATAGATGTCCAAGCCACGGCATATAGGCAAGTTTTAGCAGAGTTCCAAGCTAGGGTAGGACCCTCCCTAGTGCAGCTAACACCTTGCATAGGCCATTTTGTTCCCCGCCCATCCCTTCAAGCAGCCCTGGGCGATGTTCCGAACATCGCCAAATACTTGACCAACAAGGCGCAGAGGCTGCCAGATTACATGGTCCTGACAGTTGACAGGACCAAGTATTTCTCCTACACCGCTGCCTTAGCCATTTTCCTTTCCCACCGTGCCGAAAACCCAATGGGGGCAACCTCTATTCCTCCCATGGAGGTGGACCCCATAGCAGCCCAAGCAGAAGAGCAGATGCTTTTGCAGTACCAGCAAGAGAAGAAGAGGAGTCGGACGACGAAGAGTATACGGAGCTCGACTCAGAGGAAGAACGGCGGCAAGCAGAAGAGGAGCTGGCCAACTTCGAGCGGAGCCGGCAAAACCTCAGAGTTGCTCCCCCACTTGGGCTAGGCATCACAAGCCTAGCCCCCATCATCATCGACGGTGAGGAGTATCTGCTCCTCAGCGACATCCGAATCTCAATGCGAGAGAGGGAGCTCGATTGATGAGTTCTTTGCGCACCAACTTCGGCGAAACCAGATTTGGACGACTTCATCGTCCGGGAGCCTCGAACTTTCCGCTTCAAGTCGAAGCCGACACACCTACACAGAGGAGTCGACTTCACATCCAGGCCTACGACAACATAAGACATGTTATGGAGGCCGAGAATTGCCATCATCGAAGAAGAGTTCCTCGCTATTCGGTGAACAGGATGGGGATCGGAGGCAAGACCACCAAATCTTGATGCCGAGCCCCTCGACACCACCTCCAAAGAAGAGGAGCGAGAATCAACATCGCGGTAGTCGACTCGACAATTGCGGATCACTAAACCGACCGAGGTAGAGGTCGGCGAAGTATCTTGGGACGGCATAGAGCTGGACACACTGACCCCGAATTTTGGTCCACAGTTGTTTTTTACTTGTACGGAAGTGTTGTTTTATGCCAAAAACAACACCAAAATGGCCCCAAAAGTCCACGTGGCCCGTTTATCCGGATTTGCACAAAGAGACAAGGTGGTTTTGCCAAAAATCCCACGGTGGTTTTTCTGGCACTTTTTTGTTTTTTTGTCAACGTGTCTTTTTTTTCACTGTTGTTTTTACCGAACTTTTTCGACGTGTAGTTTTTTTCTTGATTGTTGTTTTTTTGAGGAGCCACGCGTTGTTTATCTTCCAAAAAACACATGTAGGTTTAAATATTAGTACACGTGAAAAACCGAAAAAAAAAATAGTTGTTTTTTCCTTTTCAATATGTGTTGTTTTGTTTTCTCCACTTGTAGTTTTTTAAAGTCGACATTGTTTTCCCAAAAAATGATATGTAATTTTCAAGAAATTCATATGTATTATTTTAAAAATAATTGTTGTTTTCAAATGTTTCCAATTTTCTCTATGTTGATATTTTGTCTCCATATGTAGTTTTTAAAAGGTGCCATTGTTTTCCATTATTGTTTTCCTCATAAAAATATAGGTAATTTCAAAAAAAATCTACAATAGTCTTTTGAGAAAAAAATTCATATATTGTTTTTAGTTACTATAAAATCTACAAGTTATTTTTTAAATAAAAAAGCATTATTATGACATATAAGAAAAATAAATGTTGTCTTTAACCAATCATGTAGTGACACGTGGCATATATTTTCAAAAAAAAAATAAAAAAAAATCCAGTATTCACTAGAATCTAGAAGGCAATATAATCATATTTTATTTTAAACATGACATCAGACATCATTTTATTATTCTTTCTTGTTTATTCAATCTAAGCATATCCAGCTAAGAAAGTCTTTTTTGGAAATTGAACCCAACCAAGTTCATTAAATTTAGGCCTGTTTTAGAGGCCAAATTTCAATAATTGCAATAGAAGTTACAACGAAATTTAACAGAGTTTTGAGATCAAAATTTTAACACAAACTCGAAAAAGGAAGCTTTTTTATTTCGATCTTAAAGACGCATCAGAAAGACCCGTCTGAGAAAAGAGATTTTTATTTCCAATCTTAAGCCTATAGCAGAAGACACAAGTAGGAAAAGTGCAAAAGGCCTGCTTTGGCGAGCCTCTCCACCCATTTTTTGCAGCCTTGAAAGAAGAAAGCCACAATGTAAAGCAGTAGAAACATCTAAAGCCTTGAAGGATACCTGACCAGTAGAAACATCTAAAGCATCCATTTGTATCGAATGGCCTGCTGCATATAAAACAAGCAACCAATTTTAGACGTCAAAAAACCAAAGCGGATGACTAAGAACTTTCCTATATGGGCTGAAAGGCACCACTAACCAGAATAGGAGTACTGGAAGTCAGAGATGGCCCAGTAGCAGACAGAGCTATATATGAAACCCCGAGCATATAGGAGTTCTGTTAATTTTTAGCTCACAAGTCCGGTAAGAATCGCCTGTGGTTGGTAAGCTGAAACCCTAAACAGCAGTTATTTGTAATCAGATGGTAAGAATCAATTGTATACCGCGAAAGACACATGCTCAATGAATTCTCTTACCTCATCCAAATCCAAATCGGTTGTTTCCAATAATATTCCCTTTCAAATCACGAATCCAGGCGCTTTCGAACTAGCGAGTATTCATGGGCCAAAAGCATACTCTACTCCATGTGCCGCAGGGCGAGCACCATTGCCGGATTTGGTATCGCCATAGCCAAGCCGAGGCATTTTTCCGAGGGAACAAGGAGCGCCGATGTCTGGCCGTTTACGATGTCCGCTTTGCATCGCGGCATATCACCGGGACACCTAATCTTCGATTCGGACGCAAAAATCCGACGCGATTTGTTCACCGAGCGGATCCCGATCTGTGGGCGATCGAAACTCTCGCCATGCCCATGGAACCCATCGATCGATGCGATGCCCTTCAGTTATTGTCTCCTGGATTGTCACTGGGCCGCAGATATGGCTTACGATTAGAGCTCAACTTTATTTCTACCCCGACGCGAGAAAACGTCCATGGCGCATTATCTAAGAAATTTATGAGAGGCCCCGTGTTTTCATTCAAAAAAACCCGGCGATTTGGGGACAATATCTTTCTCGTTAACAATTCTCGAGTTTTAACTTTCACTCATCGCATCTATCTCTCGAATCATCATTTCCGACTCTAGGGCCACCAAAAGTGATCACGGTTAAAGGAATCTCCCCATTGTCTGATTTTTTTTCCTTTGCTTCGAACATGGGGTGTATGGCCTGGTCGAATCCAGGGAGGCCGGCCAGTGTGACCAGGGGACTGGATCTGTGGTCGGATCACCACTGAAGCAGGGCAGCATGCACAAGGTGCATGTCGGATACCTCTGTGCGCCATAGCCATTCGAGGGAAAGGAAAAACACAAGGCGGCAGGGAGGGAAAGGAAAAACACAAGGCACAGTGTTAATCTGAGGCAACCAATGAAATTACAGGACATGGATCGACATCTTAGCCATTGATCTCACCGCCAATCTCCACCGTCAATTCTAAGGGCCAATCAGAGAATAGGAGGGAGATCAAGATCTATGCCATCCATCTAAGCCATTGGTTAAACTACTGCTTGGATGCATATTTAAACTCAAAAAAGTTTTAAAATGTCCCATATTTCTTGATACTTATGAAAATGCCCCTATATTATAAGAAATTGCCAAATTGCCCCTAATGGGGAATGTCAAACTGGATGACGAGCAAAAGCGATGGAGATGGACAAGTTCTAGAGTATGTCCGAACGACCTTGGTTGCTGCAACAAAAACGGAGGGATTACTCCATACTCCTCCAATGAATTGACATTATTAAAAACTTTATAGCTTAGAAGCGGCACCACTGCTCATTTAACTTGTAGAGATTGTCGGAAACCTCTATGTATTGGCATCTTTTTTCAATTGAAACTGACAGCGGACCAATTTCTAAGATCAAGAATTATCATCTACAATGATAATCCTCTTCAAAACTCCATTATATTTCGATAAAATCCTTGATGCCGCCCTCTGAACAAGTGTTCTTGAACAATCTGCAGGAAATAAATTCACAAGGATCAATTACGTATATTGCAAAGATCGTGTTTTAAGCCTTTCTGAAACGGTGAACAAGATAATTTCATAAATGTTTATCATATTTTGCGAAAATTGGTGCGTGTCAGGCCTATTCCACATTACAAACTTCACTTTGGAACTGAATCATACGAATTAATATGGAAGTTGAATAATAACAAATGAAGCTCGTGCACATTTATTTCCTGAAGGCATAAAATGCAAATTTGACCTGGTGTGGAAGTAGACAATCATTAGTCGTTTTGAACAGGATCTTGCATAGTATATCACTTAGAGAGATCGTTTGACGCCTTTAAGATGGACCCTTAACACCTTCCTCGAAAGTAGTTTGTCTCAAATGTCCTCTCCATATGGTCCTGGCAACGAATGGGCATCTCCCGCAATCCATAAATTGGCTCTTCTAATAGACTCAGAACATCGACTTAGGTGGCATGTTGGAGCCTAGGTGGCATGTTTGAGCCACCTTGGCATGTTGGAGCCTTGGTGGTACGTTGAAGCCTAGGTGGCATGTTGGAGCCTAGGTGGCATGCTTGAGCCTAGGTGGCATGTTGGAGTCCGCGTGGCATGTTTGAGGCATCTTGGCATCTTAGGTGGCATGTTGGAGCCTAGGTGGCATGTTGGAGCCCTTGTGGCATGTTTGAGCCACCTTGGAATGTTTGAGCCAACTAGCTAGCATGTTGGAACCCATGTGGCATGTTTGGGCCACCTTGGCACGTTAGAGCCTAGGTGGCATGTTGGAGCCAACGTGGCATGTTTGAGCCACCTTGGCATATTTGGGTTCGAGACTATGTGGCATGTTGGAGACTAGGTGGCATGTTGGCGCCTAGGTGGCCTTGGGATGTTTGAGCCTAGGTGGAGTGCTGGGGCCCGCGTGGCATGTTTGAGCAACCTTGGCATGTTCGATGGCATGTTGGAACCCGTGTGGCATATTGGAGCCATCTTGGCATGTTTGAGCCACCTTGGCATGTTGGATCCTAGGTGGCATGTTGGAGCCCACATGGCATGTTTGAGCCACCTTGGAATGTTTAAGGCTAGGTGGCATATTGGAGACTATGTGGCATGTGTGAGCCTAGGTGGCATGTGTGAGCCTAGGTGGCATGTTGGAGCCGCTGGCATGTTTGAGCCACGTTGGCATGTTAGGTGGCATGTTGAAGCCCATGTGGCACTCCAAGTGGTGACATGGCATGCCAAGAAAGCAAGGCCAAGTTTTGACTAGGCCAAAAATGAAAAGATGTCCATCTCTGGTCTTTTTATTGGGTGATGTTGGCAAATTTTGGATGACATGGCTAGATGGTGGTGACATGGACATGATGACTAGGACTCTATGCAAGAAATATGATAACCTTTGAAATTTTTGGTAGAGGAGTTTGGCAAGGAATAGAATAAAGGGATCCAAGAACTTAAAGCTACCGGACACACTTCCCCAACTCGAACCAGGCCAGATCGGAAGGTTTTAGGGTCCGCCTTAAAGGCCAATGCCCTCCCACTACCTCATGACATTGTGCAAGATCCTGGTCCAATCTGGCTAGGGTATGGCCTCCAAAATGCAAACCCTGTGCCTTGCCAGGTTATTGTAGGGTTTACGTTGTGGAGGCCAAAACGTGGTCAGTTGCACTTGGGATCTGGTGTACCTTTTTCGAACATGCATGCAGAGCCATGGCAACTGAAATAACAGACTTTGGATCTATTGGCGATCCCGAATCATTTCAGAAAAATTTGCTACTACAAAATGTGTTCTTGACTTCTAATTGCGACACTGGGAGGAGGATAAATCCAAACCCCATTTCGCCAGTTTCTATTGCTTCTTGTTTTCAACTGCAGCTTCTCGACCATGCCTCAAGTGCAACTGAATAAAACTCGACCTCCATAACGTAAACCCTACAATAACCTAGCAACGCACAGGGTTGGAGGCCATACCCTAGTCAGATTGGACCAGGATCTTGCACAATGTCATGAGGTAGTGGGAGGGCATTGACGCCGCCCTAAAACCTTCCAGAAGCAGTTCGACCCAAAGGTCCTCTCTGGAAGGTCCCTGGCCACGGACGGGCAACTCTCCCACCCCGGAACTGTGATCTGACTCTGCCAACGGACTCGAAACATCGACATTACCCTGGAGACCAAGTTTCGTGGGCAGAAGACCACCCCTGCTCTAGGAAGCGCCAAAGTAGCTCATGTCCAACACGTTCGTAGTGAATTGGCCTTAGCGGAGGGTGCAGAATACTGCCATGTAGAGGGTTCGTGTTTCTTTTGCTGCAAAAATGACCGTAACCGGTTCCTAGGGTAATTTCGCTTTTTTTACCCGCATGGCTAAGTCAAATCTTCATTCCGGAGCCTTTGTAATTTTGCCTTAACGACAAAACACTTGGGTTTCTACACCTGGCCGACCGCAGGATGCTTTGCGGTTTGATATGTTCTCCGGATTTATCTTGATTTTTTTGAACCTCGCCAAGCAAGTTACTTGAAGCGTGGATTCAACGGCCGGATAGGGAAAACCGGTTCCGGAAGGGAGGCATTGGCATTTGCCCTCCCTGAGGAGCATTGGTAGGAAAGCCGCCTGGTAAAATCCAAACCCCATTTCGTCGGCTTATTGCTTGTTTTCAATCTGCAGCCTTCGACCATGTCTCAAGTGCAACTAAATAAAACTCGACCTCCATAACGTAAACCCTACAATAACCCGGCAAGGCACGTGGTTTACGTTTTGGAGGCCATACCCCCAGTCGATTGGACCAGATCTTGCAATAATGTCATGAGGTAGTGGGAGGGCATTGACGCCGAAGATCGGAGCCCTAAAACCTTCCGTAAGCGCTCGACCCAAAGGTCCTCTCTCGGAAGGTCCCCGGCCACGAACCCGGCAACTCTCCCACCCCTAACTACGATCCGACTCGCCAACGGACTCAAACATCGACATTACCTTGGAGACCAAGTTTCGTGGGCAGAAGACAACCCCGCTTCTAGGAAGCGCCAAAGTAGCTCATGTCCAACACGTCAGAGTGAATTGGCCTTAGCGGAGGGTGCGTATCACGCCATGTAGAGGGTTCGTGTTTCTTTTTCTGCAAAAAATGACCGTAACTTGGTCCCTAGGGTAATTTCGTTGATTCTGGACGACATGGCGAAGTCAAATCTCCATTCCGAGCCTTTGTACCGCCCGAACGACAAAACACTTGGGTTTCTACACGGCCGACCAATTGCCGGACGCTTTTAGGGTTTGATATGTTCTCCCGGACAGATCTTGTATTTTTTTGAACCTGCTCGAAGCAAGTTACTTGAAGCGTGGATTCAACGGTCGGATAGGGAAACCGGGTTCCGGGAAGGGAGGCATTGGGATTTGCCCTCCCGGAGGAGCACTGGTAGGAAAGCCTGCCTCGGTAAATCCAAACCCCATTTCGTCAGTTTCTATTGCTTCTTGTTTTCAACTGCAGCTTCTCGACCATGTCTCAGGTGCAACTGAATAAAACTCGACCTCCATAACGTAAACCCTACAATAACCTGGCAAGGCACAGGGTTTACGTTTTGGAGGCCATACCCTAGTCAGATTGGACCAGGATCTTGCACAATGTCATGAGGTAGTGGGAGGGCGTTGATGCCAGAAGATGGAGCCCTAAAACCTTCCAGAAGCAGTTCGACCCAAAGGTCCTCTCTGGAAGGTCCCTGGCCACGGACGGGCAACTCTCCCACCCCGGAACTGTGATCTGACTCTGCCAACGGACTCAAAACATCGACATTACCCTGGAGACCAAGTTTCGTGGGCAGAAGACCTAGGAATGTTGGAGCCTAGGTGGCATGTTGGAGCCCACGTGGCATATTTGAGCCACCTTGGCAAGTTGGAGCATAGGTGGCATGTTGGAGCCTGCGTGGCATGTTTCAGCACGTTGGAGCCTAGGTGGCATGTTTGAGCCATTTTGTCATGTTGGAGCCTAGGTGGCATGTTGGAGCCACCTTGGCATGTTTGAGCCTAGGTGGCATGTTAGAGCCACCTTGGCATGTTGGAGCCCAAGTGGCATGTTTGAGCCACCTTGGCATGTTGGAGCCTAGGTGGCATGTTGAAGCCCATGTGGCATGTTTGAGCCACCTTGTCATGTTGGAGCCTAGGTGGCATGTTTGAGCCACCTTGGCATGTTGGAGCCCATGTGGCATGTTTGAGCCTAGGTGGCATGTTAGAGCCACGGTGGCATGTTGGAGCCTAGGTGGCATGTTTGAGCCAACTTGGCATATTTAAGCCTAGATGGCATGTTGTGAGCCACCTTGGCATGTTGGAGCCTAGGTGGCATGGTGGAGCCCACGTGGCATGTTTGAGCCACCTTGGCATGTTGGGAGCCTGGGTGGCATGTTGGAGCCTAGGTGGCATGTTTGAGCCCACCTTGGCATGTTTGAGCCACCGGCATGTTTGAGCCTAGGTGGCATGTTGGAGCCTAGGGTGGCATGTTTGAGCCACCTTGGCACGTTGAGCCTGTGGCATGTTGGAGCCACCTTGGCATGTTGAGCCTAAGTGAGCCCTCGCATGGCATGTTTGAGCCTATGTGGCATGTTTGAGCCACCTAGGAATGTTGGAGCCCTAGGTGGCATGTTGGAGCCCACGGGCATATTTGAGCCACCTTGGCAAGTTGGAGCATGGGTGGCATCTTTGGAGCCTGCGTGGCATGTTTGAGCACGCTTGGGGCCTAAGTGGCATGTTTGAGTCATTTTGCATGTTGGAGCCTAAGGGCATGTTGGAGCCACCTTGGCATGTTTGAGCCTAGGTGGCATGTTAGAGCCACCTTGGCATGTTGGAGCCCACGTGGCATGTTTGAGCCACCTTGGCATGTTGGAGCCTAGGTGGCATGTTGAAGCCCATGTGGCATGTTTGAGCCACCTTGTCATGTTGGAGCCTAGGTGGCATGTTTGAGCCACCTTGGCATGTTGGAGCCTAGGTGGCATGTTGGAGCCCACGTGGCATGTTTGAGCCACTTTGGCATGTTTGAGCCTAGGTGGCATGTTAGAGCTACTGGGGGCATCTTTGGAGCCTAGGTGGCATGTTTGAGCCAACTTGGCATATTTAAGCCTAGGTGACATGTTGTGAGCCACCTTGGCATGTTGGAGCCTAGGTGGCATGGTGGAGCCCACGTGGCATGTTTGCCCATGTTGGCATATTGGAGCCCCGTGATGGCATGTTAGAGTCCTGGCGTGGCATGTTGGAGCCACCTTGGCATGTTGGAGCCACCTTTGTGGCATGTTTGAGCCACCTTGTGTATGTTTGAGCCACCTTTGGTGGCATGTTTGAGCCACCTTGGCATGTTTGAGCTGATTGGGACCTGAGATCATGTGCATATGCTCAAAAATGGATTTGAGGCATAAAAAGCAAAACTCTCTCTCTCTCTCTCTCTCTCTCTCTCTCTCTCTCTCTCTCTCTCTCTCTCTCTCTCTCTCTCTCTCTCTCTCTCTCTCTCTCTCTCTCACTCTCTCTCTCTCTCTCTCTCTCTCTCTCTCTCTCTCTCTCTCTCTCTCTCTCTCTCTCTCTCTCTCTCTCTCTCTCTCTCTCTCTCTCTCTCTCTCTCTCTCTACGACGCTACGCACGACGCGCATTAACACGATCTGATAGACTTGTTAGTTCCCATGGATGTTAAAGTTAAATTCAGTTCAATTCAATTTTGGGATCTTCATAATGCCTTTGCATTCTAGTTTTCTATAAGCATGAGGGGTAAAGGGACAATAGATGAGATATTGCATTTTTGCACCAGGTCCCGCACCCCTCAAGGATCTTGATGGTTTTGTTATGCAAAAATAGGTGTTAAGTAATTGAAGTAACTTGTCTTACATGGAATACTAGTATAAGGACATGTGATCGTGCGTGCATCACATGCAAAGAAATCAAGTACTCGTCCCTACCACCACTATAAAGACCTCATGATATGGAAGGATAGGACATGTAGAGAAGCAAGTATTCTTTCCTACTTCTATAAAGACATGTGACAATAGAAGTATTACACATGTCGTAATTCATGTATTCTTTCCTACAATGCCTTCAAGAAATAAAGTACTCATCCTACTACTATAAAGACATGTGACATGGAGGCATATGACATGTAGAGAATCAAGTATTCTTTCCTACTTCTATAAAGACATGTGACAATAGAAGTATTACACATGTCATAATTCATGTATTCTTTCCTACAATGCCTTAGCAAATAAAGTACTGGCCCTACTACTATAAAGACATGTGAATGGAAGTATAGGACATGTAGAGAATCAAATATTCTTTCCTACATCTATAAAGACATGTGACAATAGAATTATTAGACATGTAGAAATTCAAGTATTCTTTCCTACAGTGGATTGTATTATAAAATGACATGTCACAATAGAAGAAACTACAAAACAACAGTGGATGTTTTAGTCCACTGAAAAAAGAACACCATTATCGAACAAAACCATACCTCCACAAATCCACATGTAGGATTCTTTGAAAACAGGACATGTAGACCTACCAAAACTGATGTTTTCAACAGTGGACCAAAAACCGGGGTGAGTGTGGGAGGCCAAGCAAGTGGGGAATCATCTGCGACACACAACGACGGGTCGCTGAGGTACTACCTGCCCCTGTTGCTGGACGGGAGAATAGCGGAGATACACCGCAAATTCAGCCCCCGGGGCGAAGAGGGAGTGTTCATGCTCATTGCACTCTTTGGCTTTGGCAGGCATGCTCGAATAGCTGCAAATGTCGACTATGTTGTCTTAGTCAAGAGAGCGATGGCACTCGACCTCTTCGACTTCGCCGTGCCCCACCGACGGCAGGGAAGATTGGCAGTAACCGCGGCCTACACCTCCGACCGCAGAGTAGAGGAGTTGGTGACAAAGATTACATTATGGACGCCAACCAATGTCCTTAGGAACTTGGGACGCTCCATAGGAACGGCCCAAGTTAAAAAGTTCCTTGAGGACAACCCATCTTACCGGCGATTTCAAGATTAGTAGACTCTTGATCCCGGAGATTTTGTACTAAAATATTATATAATATAATTATAATTTCTTTTGTACTTTAAATGTTTTGTTGATGACTTTTGTTCCCCAACTATACCAACAAACATAAATAATGCAAGAGAACAAGTAAAACTAACCATACAGCCATGAATTACTTGTGTATGCAGCTAGAGGCCTAGGCTCAGGGGAACGACAACGCCGAGACCATATGGAAGAACAGAGTCCGCCTGCCACCCCTCGCAAGGAACCCCAGATGAGGAATTTGGGACCCATGACCCCGTAAGAGGAAATATCACGATGAGGACGCACCTTGAGCAGATAAAGGCTTTGTCGGGCCACAAGCAGAGTGGGTTCGAGGGCAACGCCACTAAGCCGCAAGCATCACCGAAAACAGAAGGGACAAGAAGAGGAGCAAGAGAAGGAGGTCTTCCAGCTCAGAATCCTCCGACTCAAGCTCAGATTCGGACTCCGACTCCGAGGAAGAGGAAGAGCAGAGGCAGAGGGATACCACAGGTAAACGACAAAGGGACACAAGAGCCTCTGACTACCAGAAGAAGGTAGACTCTGCATTGGGAAATGTTTGGAAGGCCAGGAAGCTCGAGCAATTCTCAAAGCGAAACAGCGTCGCATGGAGGCGAGGCTTGGTTCGATGAGATGAGCGAATATGGCAATGCCTATGGTATGAAGGACAAGGATAAAGGCAGGGTGGCAACAGCCAACCTGAAAGGAGCAGCACGCATTTGGTGGAAAGGGTATGCAAAGGCCCATGGCTTGAGCAGGGATGCTTGCAGGTTCAGAAATTGGGAGCGCCATTACGTCCCAAGAGAGCATAAGTCCAGCATGATGCAGCAGTTCTACAGATTGCAGCAAGGCAACAAATCAGTCCAGAAATATATAGAGGAATTCATGAGGCTAAGGTCAGATGTGCCAAAGTTGGGTGAAAAGCATGCAAAGGAGAGCTATATTGAGGGGTCGAATGATGAGATCCGCAAGCTTGTAAGGGCAATAAACCCTAAGACAAGATTGTCGAGGCGAGTCCAAGGCAATAAGCTTGCAAGGGACAGACCCTCGAGAATAGCCGCGAGGCAGCAGTATTACCAAGATAAAGGCAAGGCAACAGGAGTTATAGCCCTAGGGCGCCCCAGTCCAGCCCCAAATAGAGCCCCATATGGTGGCAAACCGTGGGAAGCAAAGACGAAGAAGCGGTGTGTCCTTCAAGGACAAGCGAAGGGTCAAACTACTCCAAAGCAAGGCGGTCCTTTTGCAAGCAATGCCCAAGGAAAAGAGGCGCAGAGTGCATAGAAAAGCAGCTTTTGCTTCCGTGCTTCCAGCAATAGGGCCATCTGGACAAATGAACCCGCCCCTTACGCCATGAGTGCAAATAAGCGGAGTTGGGAGATTGGGACACTCTATCCCGACGACGACGACGCAGGCAGCCCGCCACTACATCCGTGGTGAGTGTCATATCTTTGCCGCAATAGACACAGAAAGCAAGCGTGAGAGCCAAGATAAGGTAATTTCTACAAAGGGGAAGGCCAAGGCCAAGTCTTTCATAGTCCTGATAGACTCAGGAAGTAGCCATAACTTTGCATCCCCCAGAATGGTTGAAATGTTGAAGTTGAAACCACTAAAGTCGAAGCCAAGGCCCGTTGTCTTAGCAAGTGGAGCAGTATTCGACATCGACTTGCCAGGGATTAATATCCAGATGGGGGCAGAGGTAATGGGCATTGGCAAGTATGACCTGATCATAGGAATGGAGTATCTTGGACCAGCAGGGGCCATCATCGATTGTGGGAAGCGGAAGGTGACCTTCCCAATGCCCGACGGCAAGATCATTGAGATCACAGGTAAAGAAGTTGTTCCCATCATGCAGTGTATGTCTTCCAAACGGATGCTCAAGTGCATAAAGAGTGAGCAGGTAGCTTATATCTTCAAGCTTGAGATCCAAGAGACTGAGCCAGAAGAAGGTAAGGAGGATGAGGGGCTCAGCATGTTACCTAAGCAGGTAGCTAACTTGATCACGGAGTTCCATGATCTCTTTCCAGATGAGATCAAGCAGCTCCCTCCTTATAGGGGAGTCGAGTGTGAGATAGCACTCGAACTGGGAACACAGCCGACAAGTAAGGCTCCATACAGAATGACGACGTAGGAGTTGACGGAGCTAAAGAAGCAATTGCAAGAGTTGCTCGACCTAGGCTTCATTAGACCTAGTGTCTCACCATTCGGAGCGCCCATTCTTTTTGTCAAGAAGAAGGATGGCAGTTTGAGGATGTGCATAGACTATAGGCAGTTGAACAAGCACACCATTAAGAACAAGTATGCGCTCCCAAGATCAGACGACTTGATGGATCAGCTGCAAGGGGCAAAGGTCTTCTCCAAAATCGACTTAAGGTCAGGCTATCACCAAATCCGGATAAAAGAAGAAGATATCCATAAAACCGCCTTCAGAACGCGGTATGGGCATTATGAGTTTACGGTAATGCCTTTCGGCTTATCGAACGCCCCCGCAACGTTCATGAGGTCATGAACGACATTTTCAGGGAGTTCTTAGACACCTTTGTGATTGTATTCTTTGACGACATTTTGGTGTATAGCAGATCCCTTGAAGAACACATACAACACTTAAGGAGAGTCTTTGGAGAAGTTGAAGAGGCACCGGTTATGCGCCAAGTTGTCGGCGTCACTGCAAATCGGAGAGGGTGGAATACCCGGTCATGTGATATCAGCCAGAAGGAATTTCGACGGACCGCCAAGATTGAAGCCGCCATTCAAAGGGTCGGCAATCAAGAATATGCATGAGGTGAGAAGTTTCCTTTGGCCTAGCAAAGTTACTACAGAAGTTCGTGGAAGAACTTTGCTAAGATAGCGCCCCGCCAACGCACTTGACGAGGGGCAGAAGGTGAAAGATTGGGCGAGCATTGGCACAAGAAAGCACAAGCCGGGTTTGAATTGTTGAAGGAAGCTCGACGACCACCGCCTTGACCCCGCCGCACCCGTGAGAAAGATAAGCTTGTAGCCACGATGCGCAGTAAGATAGCTACAGTGCAAAGCGTTCATGCAAGAAGAGCGGGTGGTAGCGTATGATTCCGTGAAGATGAACGACGCCGAACGCTGGGCCACCCGACGACTACCAGGAATTGCTTTGGCGTTGTCGGCATTAAGAATTTGGAGGCACTATCTTTTGGGAAGGAAGTTCTAATTGGATACAGACCATCAGAGCCTCCAGTATGTATTCACGCAACCACACCTTAACCTGAGGCAGAGAAGGTGGATGGAGTTCCTGGAAGAGTATGACTTTGATATAGTCTACAAGCCAGGGGAGCTCAATGTGGTAGCGGATGCGCTTTCGAGGCATCCCCTGACAACTAGAGTGCATTGCAATGCAATATCGACGCTTTCCAGCGACTTCAGGAAGAAGATTGAAGAAGCCTTGCCAACGGATGTGGACTTCAGGGAAGTATGGGCAAGCCTATGCAGAGAAGCGAGAACAGATAAGGAGAGAGAAACCTTCAAAAATTTTAAGAAGGAAGGCAATCTCTTGTATCATAAGAACAAGTTGTGCGTGCCGGAATCATCGGGTGTAAGGAAGCTGATTCTCCACGACACGCACAACAGTCCAATAGCTGGCCACGCGGGATTCATGAAGACATATTTCGAAGTGCGCAGCAGCTATTATTGGCCGGGAATGAAGAAGCAGGTAGCTCGCTACATCAAGGAATGTCAGCTATGTCGCCAGACGGCGGCGAGCAGCTTCAATTCGGGGGCATTAGAGCCATTAGCGGTGCCAAACGCTAAGTGGGAGGTCATCAGCATGGACTTCATCACAGGGCTTCCAAGGACAGTAAGAGGGAAGGATGCCTTGATGGTAGTGGTCGACAAGTTGTCGAAGATGGCACATTTTGTGCCTTGCAGGACCACAGACACCGCTATGGATACAGCGGAGCTCTTCACCAAAGAGATCTTTAGGCTTCATGGCATGCCAAGGGAGATTATCTCCGACAGGGATCCGAAGTTTATGAGTGCCTTTTGGCAAGACCTCTTTGTGACCATTCAGACGAAGCTATCCATGAGCACGGCATATCATCCTCAGACGGATGGCCAAACGGAGCGGACCAACAGGATTTTGGAGGACATGCTACAAAACTATGTCTGGAATAAGCAAGGTATGTGGGAAGAATTTATTCACTTAGTGGAGTTTGCATACAATAGCACCAAGCAGGAATCATCCCAAATGTCGCCGTTTATGATCAACTACGGCTATCAATGCCTAACTCCAGACACTTGGCACAATCCCATGTCAAAGGTGGAACTTTCGCAACAGATGTTGGCCGACATGCAGCAGCTCGTGGAAGAAGTTCGAGGATATCTGCTAGCAGCAAGGAGTCGACAGAAGAGCATCGCCGACAAGCATCGAACAGTCAGAGAGTTCCAAGTTGGAGATGATGTATGGCTCAAGATCAAGGTAAAGCAGGCGAAGCTCCGCATCGGTAATTGCAAGAAGCTTGCTTCAAGGTGGACTGGACCTTTCAGAATAGTCAAAAGAATAGGTAATCAATCCTACAGATTGGATCTACTAGCACACCTAAAGATTCATAAGGTCTTCCACGTGAGTTTGTTGAAGAAGCACACTCCAAATCCAGACGAAGTCTTGGACACTCCAACGTTGTTGGAAATGATGGAGGAGCAGCTGGAAGTAGTTCCAGAATTGATTCTTGATAAAGCCTTCAAGAAAACGAGGAGATCAGAGTTTCTCCAATACTTGGTCAAGTGGAAACACTTGCCAGTAGAAGACGCGACATGGGTACTTAAGAAAGATCTAATAAAGCAGTACCCACAGTTCATGGAGCAATGGGATGGCAAGGTCATCTCCGAAGAAATCGGCTCAGGCATGTCGATTTGTATAGATTAATTCTATGTGTAGTTAAGATTAATCTACGCATGCAACCTATGCTAGGTATGGGTCGCATGCGTTGTTACCGATGATGAGACCACTACGGTGATCTCTAGGGCGTGGTGTAATGTCAATGTAGGCATGACCGCGTTTCCGCTTGGACGAGTGGAAGGTAGATTAGAAAGTCTACTTCTGTTCCACGGAAGTAGACGACCTCGAGAGAAAGGTGGTCATTGAGGAATGCATTGATAGGAAAGGCACCTTTAGCCCCATATATGCTTTGATAGGAGGAATCTATCCTTCACGCCCCATATACGGGAAGGATATCCTCCACGCTGGGCAACTAGAGGTGTAGGCATGAGCGGCATATAGGCATGATAGGACGCTGTCTCCACGGCCACGATGGAAGAATCATCCTCTTCCTACGCCTAGCCATGCATTCATGTAGATAGGTGGGGTGGTATCACCATATAACCAAAATTTTATTAATAATTAAATGGTACTAACGTAGTGTCGACCTGCAGGCCAATAGAGCACTCCGGAGGGCAAGGAGGTCGAGCTACGAAGACTTGCAACACAAATTTTGTTGGAATGTGTTGCAAGGAATGAAGAGTACCTCGAACATTAATTATATATATGAAATATTAAAATTTTGATAAATTAAATTGTCGTGATAAGTAAGTTTTTGAGTAACTGTTTTAACGATGTTATGAATTGATAAGTTAATCCATAAGTTAAGGGCGTAATAACGATTTAAAAATATTACCTGGAGGTAATCTTAATAAATGTGTAAGTATTATAGTATATTGTATGCATAAGGTTGATTGCAGGTTAGGAAGATTCCAAGGTGGGGAGACCCACGATGCTGCGGACAGCATCATTTCAAAGTGGGGAGAATGTGACGTTCCAAAGATAGTATACGGGCCCCGGGGCGATATCTTTATCTTTTCGTCATGCGTTACATACCACGGACCGGACGTGTGTCTGTGACGGCGTGTAGCCCGGGCTAGTAGCCCCTAGGGGGCAACTTGCAAGGTATGTGCATTTGTCATTAATGTGCACATTTACCAATGTGCACATTTATTAAGGTGCACACCTTTCCATGTGGGCACACTTTGCCACCTAGCCATTAAAGGCAAGTGGGCCCATTCCCAATTATCCCACATGCCTAAATGGATAATTGGAAACCCTAGCCCTAACCCTTGTCTATTTAGGAGGAGAAACCCTAACTTGCCCATTTTTCGTTCCTAGGGTTTTAGAGCTCTGCTTTTGGCTGCTCCAAGAGCTAAAAGCGCCTCCCCTGCACTGGGTCGAGAGAATTGCACCATTAGTTTCCCTTGATTTGAGCAGTTCAGCAGGATGGTCGAACTCAGGTCAGGAGGAGCAAGTCAGGATCAGGTATTTAGGCAAATTAATAGCTTAAACCGTCTTTCAGTCATAGAATCAATAGGTTTAGCCTATTAATTTGCCCATAGCAGCCCTCTAGATCTCTAGTTACCAGACTCTAACTAAAGAACCTAACTCTATGATATAGATTAGATCTAGTTCTTTAGTTCTTCTGTGATGTATATGGATGATGTATCTCTATGAACTTCTTGTATTGGGAAGGGGGGTAGAGACCTATAGCTTGGTAGTAGATGCTCCTAGATTAGCCTCTCTAGCACACTGTAGATTCGGCCTGTGTACAAGAACCACACCTGGTTGTGGGTGAAGGGGCCAGACTGGCTAAGAAGGAGGTTCGTGTTCTGACTCTTGAACGATCCCTCTGGTGTGTAAGGCCTACTGGGGATCATTGTGACTAGGTCTAATGGCTTGCCACTGAGTGCGGGCAAGGCATGGGCTCGACACCCGTGAAGTGGTGTTCACTTTCCAGTGGGTTCAGTTGAATAAGGGCAGTGGCCCTCTAGTCACCTTGAGTCAGCACGTAGATCTCTGGAGGGAGCGATCCCTACCTGCCCCATCGGAACTGGGGAGATGCAACCCAGGAGTAGCCCTTTTGGCTATGCATCCGGCGGGCTACAGTCAGGTCCCAACACTTTTCAGCCTACTCTACAAAGTGTGCACAGGAGGGGCGGATGGAGTGGACAACCCTATGCCATGTTCTCATGCCAGCCAAATCCATTGCCATAAATTCTGTCTGCAATGAACTCTGGAGACCCAAGCCGTCAGTCATCCCTTCGAGTCTGAGCCTTGGGTAGGACCCCTATGCATGATGCTGATCATTGTCTATGCAGATGTTGATGCACCACCCTTCGAGGTGGATATGTGATTATGTTGTATACTGACATATATGTTTACGCTTCCGCAGCTAGGTAGGCCCTGAGGGAGACGGGGTAAAATGACCCCTTCACTCTTCCCACTGGGACTCGTTACGGGTGCAGTGATATGTGGAGGGCCCTGTATCAGTATGGAGCTGGTATGGGGGATGAACACCTGTTTGTATACGGTGAGTGCACCGTATACGAGTAGGGGACATCACAGCAACAGCTTTTATGGCAAGGAAAAGTCGGGACCAGAGTGTTGAATTAATTGATGGCAGATAAGTACATATCTTTATGCAGATAGCATTATTTATGTAAAGAAATTATTTGAGAATTGTACAGAAAAGAAAGGGCCTTTTTTTTTTATGACAACAATATATGCATGCTATACTTTTATGACAACAATATATGCATGCTATACTCCATAGCGAATGAGCTCTTACTTAAATGTTGTTATCTTAAGTGGAATTCATGGCCTATGACTTCCTATATTATATTGCATTATATTAAAATATGCACTCCACACTGTAATTCCTTGAGTCTTTATCTGCCCCTCATGTGATGACATGTGTATGTAGAATGCAATGACACAGAGCAACAATGAAGTGCTTCGAGCAAAAAGTAATAGAAAAATAGTCTCAAAGACATAGGAATGGTAATAGTTGTACTTCAAATGTGGTTGACTTATTAGCGCAAGAAAAGTCATTCATAATATTGTGGTTGTATACGTTGTATTGTGGTATCCAATCATTAAAGAACCTGTGTGTAACAAAGTACATTTACTTCTCTTCTTGGAACACGTTGCCATACAATGCAGTTCGTGGATACTTGCTTTGTTTAATCCCTGTAAAATATATGGGGTAGTAGAAGTAGGAGCGAAATGGTTCAGTGTATTGTAGACTTTGCATTTTGCAATGTTGCTTGCTGATAAGTTGTGTTAGATTGGTTACAACTACAACATATTCCCTCACATTTTTTTCACTCACACTAATTAAACAACTTCAGTTCTGATTCCAACATTAGATGCTTCTCATTCTAGGAATAATAACAAATATGCCTATCCAGACCCATATTTCTTAGAGATATGTGCCTACATCATTTCACGCCAACCTGCATCATCTTTTCCAAGTATTTCGCAATTTCATAGCATTGACTGTTACACAATCTACATACTTCCGTAGTACATTTTGCTTTAGTCTATGCATTATTCGATGGACATATGAACCAATAGTTACAGAGAGGCTAACGTAGTACATTTTGCTTTAGTCTATGCATTATTCGATGGACATATGAACCAATAGTTACAGAGAGGCTAACCAGTTATCATTTATTTATATTTTTATATTCAATATGCATGTGTAATATTTATATATTCCCCTCTCTGGATCAATGCCTCCAATAAATCCTTCGTTTTATTTCTTTTCCACTTATTTAATTTACCTTCTCTTGTATTTCACTTCGTGTTAAAGGGCCTTCGTTGCCTGAGCAACTTGTTTAAATAGAAAATAAGCCTTATGTTCACAAAACAAATAGGATTATATTAATCATAAAACATAATCGCTTCATCTGTATAATCGCTTAGTCTGGACCGTTGCTTTATGGAATGTTCCATCTCATATTCTATATGGAGCAACCACAACCTTCTCCCCAAAATCAAGATGGGTCAAACCTAAATTTCCATGCCACCCTATGAAATTAACACTTGGCAAACAAAGAAATTAACACTTGGTCAACCAAAGAAATTAACACTTGGCAAACAAAAGTAAGAATAGAATAGAATAGAATAGAATAGAATAGAACAACAGAAGAAAATTGCATGCAAGAATGGATATTTGAATCCCATCGAGTTAAATCGGTACCACAATGCCAGATTTAAAGAACCATACTTCGATTTGAAGAATTTTGCTTCAAAAACATGGAATTATGTCATTTCTACAGATATTTATATCAGATGCTGCAAGTAAACTCGGAATTAAACTTGAGATTAAACTGAAATGCAAAATTGTGATCTGCATCACTTAATCTGTTAAGCAAGAACAATGGCAGCAAAGCTACCAAAAAGAAAGGAAGAAGCAGTTCATGGGGGAATATGCCCTCAAATCTGGCCTATCAATCTACTAAAAGAACCGTGTATAAGGATGGCAAAATCGTGCAAAACCATGCAGAACCCTGCAAAACCCTAATGGCGATTCTAACATCACAACTCCCTTTTTGAAAGGTTTATACAGAATGCCATGTCATGAATCCAGCAAAGTGCTAATAGTAACTTGCAACCCTCGCCAAAAGTTGAGAGCCCAAATTTAATCATGTCGAAGCTGCTGCTTTTGCCCAAATAATCGATTCCCAGAACATAACCAAAAGCAGAACGACGGAAGAAGGGGCTGAATGGTCATTACTTTGCTTGAGAGGATTTTAGTGCTTCCCCTACCCTAACCACAAACATCTATCAACTCATCTATGGTGCCAGCATACAAATTCACTCCAATTTTTTCCCTCCCTTTCCTCGTCTGTCTCTTAAGATTTCCAGCAACTTCCCCAAAGCTTGAAAGAAGAGGACATAATCGACTTTACTGTGGCAAACTTGCTTGCAAGAGCAAAAGCAGAAACAAACCAAAGAAGAGGGCAGAATCGACTTTACTGTGGCAAAATTGCTTGCAAGAGCAAAAGCAGAAACAAACCTAGACTATGGCTTACCTGCAGCCGGGCATGATGTTTATACCTGCGCCATGCCGACCATCTTACCAGAGCGCCTACGTGCTGCATCCCAATCGACAACTGGAGCAGACCATTGCCTCCATGATTCGGCATCCCCTTCGTCACGTTTTCTCCTACAAAAACTTCGACTTCACATTCCAGCATCACAATTCTACCTATAACTATACGAATACATCCCATTGACCTTCAAAAATCTTGAGTAATATTATACGCATTCCACAGTTTTTTAACCTTATTGCATCACCGTTATACAATGAAACTATATTTGGAAGATGTTAATCCTATTTCTCTTTTGCATGTCATGCCTTTAGTACATCAAATGCTTGTAGTTAGATTTATACTCTCCACATTGGAACCTTATGGTTGATGGATGCTCTAGTGTATTCCCAGCCGCAGGATGCAAGAATATTCCCTCTAGGAGCACGTCATTCAGAGATGGGGTCAAACGCTTAGTTGGCCCTATTCTTTAGGGCCCTTGTTGCAGAAGCAATTAATATTGCATTGACCCCAGATTAGAAGAGGGCCTGAAATAGGCAGCAATCTGAAAATAGAAGAAAGGCTAAGATAAACTTTCTATGTTTGCTACCACAAACCTGAGGCACACGTTTGCAGCCACCAAAAAGGGTTGCACCAACTGAACTCCCTACCTTCTGCTGCGTCCACCAGGCTGCTGCAACTACAAGTGAAATGAAGAAACAGACTGGGGGATTCGAACCCCCTGCGCAATGCGCAGCTCCAAGCAATCTGCCCGCCCTTAAAGGGCAGGGGCTATTCCCATGCACATGCACATGCAATCACACCATGCTTTTCCCTTTATTTTTTTAGTTTTTCAGTTCTTTTTTCCACAGGCAATCATATGAAGCCACAAAAACACACCAATCTGGTTTTTCCAATCAGAAACACACTTTTTTTTCTCACCTGCAATCCATTTTCACATCCCTTTTGCATTTTTTATTTCCTTTTCTGATGCATAACACCCGTAGCACACAAAGCACACACAGAAAGAGAGCTAAGCAAAGAATCATACAAGCATACTAGTATCTAGTTGTTGTCATAACAGCATTGTTTTTTGCAACACAAACCATTAACATCCAACATATAAAAATTAAATCCCCCAACACATAACAACCATTGACATTAACAACCAACACATAACTACCATTGACATTAATTAACACAACCATTGGGTCCAACACATTTAAATTAAAATCCCCCTTAAACCCCTAATAACCTTATCGGGTCTTTTTACCTTCCCACACAGAAGATAGTAATTTGAATCAGATTGGCCCTTCTGTTACAAAATCTATTAGGAACAATAAAAATCAACTCAATTCAGTTCAATTTTTAGCAGAATTTACAAAGATTCAGGGGAATTTACAAAGATCCCAAGGCATTATGTCGCTCCCGCCTGGCGCCTTAGGTACGTATGCCACCCAAGAAGAAGAATGGGTCACCAGGTGCGGGTGACCTGCTGGAATATGATGGTGATTCCGCTCACCTGATATCTCTGATCAATGAATTAAGTTCAGAGAGCAAGGGGCTGCGATCTGAAGTGGTTGCACTTCGGGAAACGGTTGAAGAATTGGTCGCGCAGAAGGAGAGGCCGTTGGTGGAACCTAATCCACCAGTAGACTATACAGAGCAAATTCGTACTCTTGAATCCAACCTGGCCAACCTGATTGCAGAAACAACACAAGAACAAATGAAGCTTCATAGAGAGCATGTTGCATCAGAGCAGGCTGAGGCAGATTCACGGGCAAAGAATTTGAAGATATCCGGCATTAGTGAAGAGGAAGATGAAAACACATCAGAGGTAATCCAGAAATGTTTCAGGGATACCATGCACCTGCATGAGCCAAATTTTATTTCTGGAAAGAGGCTAGGTAAGCCAGGATACCATACACGCCCCATTTTGGTTAGGTTCCCAAGCAAGGAAGCAAGGGATAGGATCATGCTTAACAGGTCAGTCTTGAAAGGAGTGAAAGGAATATGGTTAGATCAGAATCTGACTCCATCACAAATTGAAATAAGAAAAAGGGAATGGGCAAGAGTGAAAGATGCTAGAAATTCTGGTTATGTTGCCTACTTAGACCAGAATGGCAAGGCTGTAATCACGAACAGGAAACGTAGTTAGGGAGATTGGGCCCTGAATGTCAGTCTATGGAATGCTCATGGCTTACATCAAGCCAAGATCAATGCAACCTCTAATTGCTGGAACAAAAAGGATATCTTAATCTTTACTGAAACGTGGGAGCACCAATTCCGTTCACTTCCTGACGTGCCTGGATTTGTATTAATAGGGCATGTATGGAATGAGAAAACTGTTGGAGCAGGCCGAGGTTATGGAGGGATTGCAATATACAGCAGGGAGCACATTGCCTCCAGCTTACAAATTGTTTCGGAGGACACAAATAGGCAATACCTGTGGCTGAAAATTAAAACAGCTAGCAAGGATATATATGTGGCAGCGTGTTACTTTGCCCCTTTGAATGCCACTCCATACCACAGCAAAACATTTAACAGAGATGATCCTTTTCAGAGGCTTTGTGCAGACACTTTACAATTCATGTTACAGGGTGAAGTTTTCCTCCTTGGAGACTTCAATGCGCGGACGAGTAGTGAACAGTCAAAAAGGTATGTTGATGTATCTGATGTCCAGATGCAGGAGATTACAGAGCCCTTATTTTGTAGATCCTGGCACTATTTGCCATTTGAAAATTGTTAATGGTATATCGAAATTTCCAGACTCTGGAAGTTTCACCTGCATGAATCATTCAGGGGCAAGTACCATTGATTATCTGCTGGCAGGTAGCTTGGACATGGTCCACTCTTGTCATGTGGGCACAAAGCTGCCTGAGTCAGATCACCTCCCTTTGCATGTCACGTTAAAATCCAACCATGTTGCCACTGCTGCTGCACGCCTCCCTTTTCATCCTAGACTGAAAGTAAACTATAAATTATGCATGCCATACCGGGTGTTGGTAGAGGAAATGGTCGCCCAGTTCCATTGGACAGATACGATGGCCATAGATGCCAAGCACTTCACTGATATAATCCGCCAGGCTGCTGGGAAAGTATTTGGTTTCACCAGGCAATTTGTAAAAGGGAAACCATGTAATTCTTGGTGGGATAACGAGTGCAGAGAAGCAAGGTCTAAGCTGCCCACCGGATGCATAAGGAAACCAAACTGGTATAAAAAGCTCTTGAGAGCTAAGAAACGCTCATTTATCCAGGCCAGGCAATTGGAGCTCAAAGAGCACTTGAAGGAATCGCCCAAGGCCTTCTGGAACCTGCTGAACAGAAGGAGTGACCAGCATGTGCTTGATATGGACGATCTGCTAAAAATGGTCCAGGATATTTACGCCAAAAGTAACACTGAAGGGATGCCTTTATTATCTTGGGATGCTGATCTTTTTTCTGAGGCCGATGTTAGAGAAACTATTTCTGGCATGGAGAACAATAAAGCACATGATTTAGATGGGATATGCATCGAATTGTTTAAATGGGGAGGAGATGGAACAATTCAAATTCTGACACGCCTGTTGAATATGTGCATCAGACAAGGGCTGCCAACAGAATGGAAGATGAACAGGGTGCACCCTATTCATAAATCTGGAGATAAGAGCTCAGTACACAATTATAGGACTATCTTGCTTGGCAGTACATTCTCAAAAATCCTTGGTAGTCTGTTGGAGAGTAAGTTGAATGCATGGGCAGAAGATAACATGAAACGTTCCATATGTCAGGCAGGTTTCCGTGAGGATCATAATACTTTGGATCATGCTGTGACTCTTCGGGTCTTGGTGGATAAGGCGAAGGCTCCTAATTCAGCACTCTACATAGCATTCATTGATTTTGCTAAAGCGTTTGATACAGTGCCTAGAAAAGGGTTGAGCGATAGAATGATACAGCTTGGAGTTCCAGAGGAAGTTAGAGCTGCAGTCTCCCAGTTGTATGCAGAAGTATTGGTTACGTTGTCATCTGAAATGGATACAGTGGTTAAGAACACAATAGGTGTTCGTCAGGGGTGTCCACTTTCTCCGACGTTATTTGGCCTTTTCATAGACGAGCTGGATGAATGGTTCAGGGCACGTTCGCTAGCAGGGACCAGGTTAAGCTCATATGCTCTTCAATTGTTGTTATACGCAGATGATGTGGTACTGTTGGCCAACCGAAAACATGTGCTTCAATCTCACCTGGATCTGCTGGGGCTGTTTTGTGAGGCGAGACAAATGACAGTGAACACTGCTAAATCCAAGATCATGATCTTTGGCACGAGGGATAGGCCAGCGTTTTTCTATCAAGGACAGGAAATCGAGGTAGTGGAGAGTTATAAATATTTGGGCATTGATTTTTCTGCGAAGTACACATGGAAAGAATGTATAAAATGGAGAGCTACAGGGGGGAAAGCGGCATTGTACAGTATGCAAGTCAAATGTTCCAGAATCTCCTTGCATGATTGGGCGCTTAAGAAAAAACTTTTTAAATCCTTGGTTCAACCAGTGTTGTTGTATGGAGTTCCGGTTTGGGGGCCGACACAGATTGAAGCAGTCCAGAAACTGTTCCTGCGAGAAGAATTGGGCGTCAAAATCCAAATACCGTATGCAATAATATTAGCTGAGGCAGGTATGTTCCCTTTGGAATTAGAAGCATTATTTCAAACCATCAGTTATGTTAACAGGATACGTGAGCACTCTGATGACCGCTTGTCTCATCAAGCTATGATAGCTTCGGAGCAGCAAGGCTGGTTGCATGACGTCATGGATTGGGCAGGCCGGTGGGGGGTGCAGGAGAGTAACTGGCCATGTTGTAAAGCTGATGCCCGAGCTCTTGTAGAAAGGTTAGCAGTTAGTAGACTGTGGCAGGACCCTGGCAGCAGGATGAAACTTTATCGCCTCAATGTGAATTCAATGGGAGAATATAAGCACCAAGAATACTTGTTGGCTGACATTCCGAGATCCATGAAACACCTCATTGCCCGTTACAGGACTTGTTCACACAGATTAGAAGTGGAAACTGGCAGATGGTCGAAGACTCCAATGGAGGAACGGTTTTGTAAATTGTGTGACACAGGCAGTATTGAGGATGAGAACCATGTGTTTATTCACTGTCCGGCATACAGCGATATACGGGCTAGAGTTGATTTCCAGTTTTCTGATTTTCAAACATTATTGTTGTTGCCATCATATAGTTTAGGACTTTATATCAAAGCGGTGGATGCACACCGTAGTTTCTTGCTTAAGAACAGTTAAGATCTTGTAAATGAGCGCTCCATGGCCTTTTAGGGCCCCAAAGAGCTTGATCAAATAAATAAATAAATAAATAAATAAATATTACGTTAGATTTGCCTGCAATGAGCACTCTTTTTCCAAGCATGTAAAGCAGTAACAAAGTCAAATTCTTCTATTTCGGGCCCTTTTAAGGAGATCCTGGCAAGCTCATCAAGTGTTGTAGTGGGTAACTTATTTTTGAATTTTGTTGTCACCAAGTTTATTCTACAAAAACCACGCTCACAACTAGTTGTGCTACAACATTGTATCATGTCAACGGTGCCCACTTGCTTCGATGCAAGCGGTGCATGTAATGCGAGCACTATATGATGATAAAATGTTTAGGAGATGGTTGTTCAACAACATTTAATAGGGTAGGTGTATATTAAATATAATATTGGCATTCCCTATGTATCAGTAGCTTAGTAAATAAGAATAAGAATAAGAATAAGAATAAGAATAAGAATAAGAATAAGAATAAGAATAAGAATAAGAATAAGAATAAGAATAAGAATAAGAATAAGAATAAGAATGATTTTTTATCGTAGAAAGCCTACTAGTGTCAAATATAACCCAAAAAAAAAAAAAAAAAATCCTAAGACTTATGGCTTCCACTGGCCAAAATTATTATATGCCATTTTTTGGATCGGCCATATATCCCAGAGTATTTCATGTGGACCAGGAGTTTTTAATTTGAACAGGATTGTTTGGTTCAATCCTAGGATTTTGTTGCACATTGATTGTGCTTGTAAACCGTGAGCAAATTTAATAATTGTGGCATTCATCTTCAACGGCTTTCATATGGCAACATTATCTGAGTCATCTGGCAACATTGGCATATTCTATTTTCACGCTCCTCATGGCCCATCTGTATATTTCAATTTTGAGGCCACGTGTGCCAATACGAATGGACACAATTATTCTACGTCTCCTTATGTGATAACAGGTACTGGTATGGGCTACGGGCAACATGGGCAAGTGAAGGATTAATCTGGCCAAATTGTTTCCAAGAGCAACTTCTCACATTGGGTCTTATAAGTTTCAGCCTTCCTGTGTGTCAATCTAATCTTATTATACCGAGGAGGGGGATGCCTTTTTCCCTTAGAAATACTACTTACATAAACCTCAATAAAGAGTGGCACATGATCCGATTCAGTATGCACATCTCCAACAACCATTGCTGCAACCTGATCGACAAATGAGCACTAGCAATAACAAAATCCACTACACTTGCCCCCCTACATGTACATTTTTCCGTGCCAGGAAATTTAGAAATGCCATTAAATATTATCAGATTAAGGCCGCTGCACATGTTAAGCAGATGGTTGCCTTGGGGCATCACCCATCGGGAAGTATCATGTGAAGTCCGGTTCCACCCATGCATGCTTAAAGCTTTCTCGTCCATCATTTCCATCCACAAAGGGTCCCCATCTGGACTTAATACAGTTGCTTGCCTTTTTGCTATGCGACGATTAAAATCGTCTATCAACAAAACATTGTCAGTATTCATCGGTTCAGTTGCATCCTGTAAGGGTCATCTTTATTCAAGTTCTCAATATCATAAACTGATAATTCTCTAGGTGGGAAATAGCACCCTGCAACAAATATCTTACCCTGCCTCCCTGGTATCTCTATCCAAAAATACTGCTTAGAATCATTCTTTACTATTAAAGAAACAAGATTTTTATATTTTTGTACGAACGCAAGCCATACTCCATATCCTCTAAGTCTCCATCCTTTATGATGCCAAAGCGAATGAACAATATGAAAATCAGGAATATTTGGTAATCCGCATTCTTCGTATTCCCAAGTTTCAAGAAAAAATATTAAATCAAGAGATTCGAGAACATCACTCATTGTACTAAACTTTTCAATGTTTAATTTCGTAATGTTCCATGCCTCGATCCTGATGGTCTCACACCCCTATGCCGAAGAAGATGCCTCTTCTATCACCACCTTGCCATATTTCCAGTAAGCTTTATTCTTGCCTTCCCGCCTTGCCATCTTTATTTTCTGCATGTCCAGTTTATGTTGCTCGTATTGCTCTTTAGTAAGATCTTCATTAATCCATATTTTCTCATTCTTCAAAAGTGCACGCTTTCTCAAAATATTCATCCTGCTTTCCCTGTTTTGAAATTTGACCACTATATGCCTTGGTCTCTCTGTCCTTTTCCCCACTCTGAAAGCATCAACAATGCCTGTCTCATTGATTTCCATGGCCCTCTTAAGAATTGTGTCAACATTTTCTTTAACATTTTCTTTGGCTGTTTCTGGAATGCCCACTAATTGAGTAGCCTGCTCTTCTTATCTTGTTCAGGTAAAAAGTCTGTAAGCTGCTGCTTCATATCTGCAATATCGTCAATGGAGCTTCCCATATCATGCTGTGCGGTATTCCCATGCTCCGGTGCATTGATTTGTTGCCTTAGGCTCTCAATTTCACTTCTAATTTTAGATCTAACCTTTTTAAAATCTGTCTTAAAGCTTTCAGACAGCATTTTTCTGATATCATTCATCATCCCATGAACTTCTTGCATGAAAATTCTTCTAAAATCTGAAACCATATCCCTGACAGAAGTTCCTATCATTTGTATTAGACCTTCAGCATTTGGTACCTGTTGCATTGAGGATTGTTGCCACAAATTCGAATATAGAGGTAGCCCTCCTTCTTTTATCTGGTGCATTGGTTGCTGCCATGAATCCAAAGACCCAATTGTGACAGCAGTAGCAGCATGTTGCATTGGTTGCTGCCATGAATTCAAAGACCCAACTGTGACAGCATTAGCAGCATCTAAAGACCCAAATGTTACAGCAGTAGTATCCCCAGCCATGACTCCCTTGTTTGCGACATTAGCAGCCCCAATTGTACATGAATCCAGGGACTTCTGTCCAGTTGTGACAGCTGAACCAGCCCCAACCATGACCCTGCCCCTATTTATTTATTGCAACAACAGACCCAATTGTGAAATCTGTACATGTGCCTTGCCCTGTTTCTGCACCTGTTTTTGCTCCAGAAAACACTATATGTGATGCCTCCGCCTCAGAAGTTTGGTCAACTGTGTCTACATCCACACATTTTTTGCTGCCTTTTCTCCATTCTTTTTAGTTGTCCCATATCTGGCCACCCTAGCGTTTGCAACAGAGGTGGTCCCATCATGTTTTGTGTCAGACTTCCCTTTCCGCGCCTTGGTCTTCGGCCCCATTCGAAAGAGATGCTGCTCCAGAAAAACTCGATATAATTTCGAGGATTCTGACCAAATGGGCAGTGGGAATACGATTTCAGGGTCCGAGCTTGTCGGCCTGTATAGACACAAGTAATAGCAGACAAGACAGACTGATTTGCCGAGATTTGGCAGCAGTGATTGATGGCCTGCACGGTATTGGCCGGGTTGGTCCCTTTGGCCGAATCGAGATGCAGTATCCCTGTTGGATTTGAACGAAAAGACTAGCTCTGATTCCTACCAAGCACAATAGCATGTGCTAAAACTAGCGCCTTGGGAGTAGAGAGAGAGAGAGAGAAGTGAAGTGAAGTGTTTATTACGTCCTATAACACGACAAAAAGCAACATACATCATAAATTTCCATCGTCATCATCGATGGATGTACTACTCTCACTCTCTGAGTGTGAATCACTATAGTAACTGTTATCAGATCTCACTCTCCTGGTATAACTTTCTCTACGCTCAAGTACATCAGATATAAAATTACCTATTTTCTTACTCGGGAGCTCAAACAGATCAAGCAATGATACCGCACATATGTCATATCTACGCCTGATATCCTCGTAAGATGGACAACAGAGCAGAGTGTGGTATTCATCCTCTATGTGTTCTCCAGCACACATTTCACATATACGCTCTGATCTAGGTACCCCATGCTATCTGCCTGTCTCTACCTTCAGATAATGTGAACTGAGCCTCATACATGCCATCACGTGCCTGAAATGCAACGATACCCCATCCGATAAATATCTAGCTCCTGTAAGTTGTGGATTTAAAGATGTGCGCCTATTACCAGCTTACGGACATCTTCTTTACTGCCCAATAAATCTTCCACTTTAAGATTCCATTTTCTCAGCCACACTTCTGCATCATGGTACCATCCCTTTTCCTTACTGGCTCGCATAGCAACATGCGGTAATCGGTCCTCTCCCCCACGGTGGACCTTAGCAATGTACCCTGCAAAGTGCAATATCGCTTCGCATTCTAGCGGAAGCAAGCCTCCTTCTGCTAACATCATAGGATAGGGCGTCTGTAACTTGACCCCTAGCTCAGAATGTAGGAATCTTTTTTGCAGCTTCTCAACTAAGAGCCACAGATTAGCTGTAATACTGGGAGCCCACACCTCACATCCATAGAGTACAACGGTTTGGACCAAAGTCTTAAAAAGTGTCTTCTTCATGTCCCAATCCCACAAGTGATTCTTCTTACATAGCTTTTGCAGCGCGCAGAAGGCTTTAAGCCCATTACTGTACCTTTGCTCAATGCACATGTTCCATCTATAGCTGCTATCAAATATAACCCCTAAATATTTGAAGGAAGTTACTGTCTCCAGCTGGTGTCCCTTATAATAGAAAACATGTTTTGCACGGGTGCCAACCACCATCACCTTAGTTTTAGATATGTTCACCTCCAAACCTGTTCTATCACAAAATGCACTCAGAATTTCAAGATGAGTGTCCAACCCCTGTTTAGTCCTAGCTATTAAGACCACATCATCCGCATATAACAGGAGGGAGATCACATGCTCAGCCAAAGGAGCTCCTGAACCACCATTATACACAATCCAATCCTCTAATTCGTCTATAAAAAGACCGAATAGAGTAGGGGAAAGAGGACATCCCTGCTTTACTCGAATATTACTGTGTACCTGATCCTTGCAGATATCATTCCATGGCCGAGATAGCTCTACTAGGACTTTATCGTACAAACATCGTACTGCTGACCTCAATTCCATTGGGACATTTAAAGCATCCATTCTCGCCCACAGTTTATCACGCGGCACCGTGTCAAATGCCTTAGTATAATCCACAAATGCCAAGAATAGTGGTTTCTTCTTTCCTTTCACATTTTCTACAATGGCATGTAGAGTCACCATCTGGTCCGTGGTAGAATGATGTGGCCTAAATCCTGCTTGCCCCTTGGCTCTCACTTTATTCTCCTCTGCCCAAGAACTCAATTTCCCCTCAACAACAGTAGCAAATAGTTTTGCCCACATGTTACTTACCATAATTGTTCGGTAGTTATTCACATCCGAATTGTTCCCACCCTTAGGTACTGGTACCACCCTATTGCATTGCCATTCAGTAGGAAATCCCTGCAGTAGCACTTTATTGAACATGTGAGTAATATACTCTACAATGGAATCCCCGGCCCACTTTACTAGTTCAGCCACTAAGCCCATACTGTCTGCTGCCTTACCATTAGATAGGCGCCTAATACCATCACAGATGTCCTCCACAGAAAAGCTGCCCACACTGCCATTTTGCAAGGATGAAAGCTCATGTATTCCCGGTTTATGGTACAACATATGCACATGATTAATCAGCACATCATATGGCAAACTAAATTCCTGTTTTTTCTGCACTTTCATCTTATTCCAAAAGCTTTTTGGTTGCGTTATCCATTCCCTGAGAAGTCTCTCCTGCCTAGCTTTCATATAAGCTCTCTTTTTCCTCCTGACCATCCTTCTATATTCTAACAGCATTGGTTTTTTATCACATTCTGGTGCCTCAACAAATTTTTGGCGTGCTTGCTTGCAATCTATATCAAACCAGGAATTACACGGTAACCCCTTTGCTGCCTGTTTGGCGGAAACATAAGCGAGTACATTTGCAACAATACTTTGGTAATACAATCATTCATATCAGAGACATCATCATGATCTTGCAGAGTTATTTTCTCCATCATTAACCTGAACTTCTCTTGTTTTCGGCTGTCTACCCTGTATCCAAGTGATGCAGACAATTCCAAAGGCTTTTCTGTAACTGTCTTCTTTGTTGAGAGAGAGAGAGAGAGAGAGAGAGAGAGAGAGAGAGAGAGAGAGAGAGAGAGAGAGAGAGAGAGAGAGAGAGAGAGATGTATTTTTACGTCGTAGCACAAGCCAGCATCCTTTAGGACATACGACGCTCCCTCTTCAAGGAGCACCACCCCCTACAAGGATACCAGGGGCCAAAGGTCCTAGGATGCCAAGATCCAAGGGTCCTAGGATGAGAGAGAGAGAGAGAGAGAGAGAGAGAGAGAGAGAGAGAGAGAGAGAGAGAGAGAGAGAGAGAGAGAGAGAGAGAGAGGTGAAGTGAAGTGAAGTGTATTATTCCGTCTTTTAGAGACCATCAGGTCTATGAGACGTCTAGAAAAACATTTTCAAAGTTAAACATAATTTCATGCGATGACCCCTCATACAAGAAAGGTTCATCGTCAGGCTCTCCCTCCTCTTCATCACTAAGAATATCTCTACAATTTTTTACAAGTGTTTCTCTCATTTGCAGTACATCTATCAAAAAGCTCGCAACCCGGGTTGCTTGCTGGCGAAAGAAAGTCTGGATACTCATACTCCCAAAACCAAATCTATCGCGTATAGCTTGATATGCTGGACACCAAAGAATCACATGCTCTTCGTCTTCAACCTCGTTTGCCCCACAGGCACGACAAAGTCTATGTTCGTGTGCAATTTTCATCCATCTGCCGACCTCAACATTAAGGTGGTGGGCACTTAACCTCATCTGGCAAATTACCTGTCTCTTCCTCATGGAAATATTGTCATTCAAGTACTCCATCCCTTGCAGCATCGGATTCATCTTTTCCATGTAGTGCATCATTTTCGTACCTGGCCTAGCCCAAATTCGGTTCATCACTGTTTCTGTAATCCATTCTCGAACCCTTTTCAAGTTCCGCCCTAGCTCTTCAATGTCTAGCCCCCACTTTCTCAGCCACACTCTACCATCTGAGTACCAACCTTTATCAAACGTCTCCTTTAGAGCCAAACGTGGGAAGCTACTCTCCTCAAGGCCACCTAATTTACTTAAATATGTTACATATTGGCATAAGGCACATTCTAATGGTAGCATGCCACACTCAGCTAACATCATTTCGTATGGTGTCTGCATCTTTATGCCAAGCTCAGCATGTAAAAACTTCTTTTGTACCTTTTCAATTTTTTGCCATAGTTCTAGTGATAAACCTGGCCCCCAGACCTCGCACCCATATAGCACCACTGCTTGTACCAGAACCTTAAATAGCATCCTCTTCAGGCTAAAATTCCATATATCCGCTTTTGCACATTTTCTTTGCATTGCAAAAAAGGCCTTAAGCCCGCCATTGATCCTCTGCTCCACTGTTTGATTCCATCTAAAATTTTTATCTACCATAATCCCCAAATACTTATATGTTGCAGAAATCTCCACTGGATTACCCTTATAGAAGAAAGCATAATTCTTATCAAGCGTTGTCCCAAAAATTACAACTTTGGTCTTATTCAAATTCACTTGTAGCCCTTTACTATCACAAAAAGACCCCAATGCATCCAAATGTCTCTGCATCCCTTCTTTGCTTCGTGCAATCAATGCAATGTCATCAGCATACAAAAGCAGCAAAATAACATAGCCACCAAGTATAGTTCCTTCCCCCCCAATATTCCCTATCCACTCTTCCAGTTCATCAATGAATATACCAAAGAGAGTAGGCGACAAGGGACACCCTTGCTTAACCCCGATGTTACTGACCACTGTCTCCTTGCATTTCTCAACAAATGGAGTGGATAATTGAACTAACACACGTTCATACAACAGTCTCACCGCCTCCCTATACTCTTCTGGCACCCTTATCCGTTCCAAGCTAACCCACAAATTGTCTCTACAAACTGTATCAAAAGCCTTAGTGCAATCCACGAAAGCAGCAAATAGAGGTTTCCGCGTTCCCTTAACAGCATCTATCATGGCTCTAAAAGTGACAAGATGATCTATTGTGGATTTATTTGGTCTGAATCCCGCCTGCCCCTTGGCTCTAACCTTTTTCTCTTCTGCCCAAGTGCTAATCTTATGTTCTACAATAGTAGCATATAGCTTAGCAAACAAATTACTAACCATAATCATTCGGTAGTTGCTAGGGTCCTCCTTATCACCAGCCTTGTGTATCGGCACCACCCTATTAACTTGCCATGACGTAGGAAATCCTTCTTTTACGGCTGCATTGAACATCTTTGTGAGAATCTCCACCATACGAGGGCCTGCCCACTTCAAAAGCTCGGCTACCAGACCTGCGGAGTCAGCCCCCTTCCTGTTGGCCAACTTGCCAAGTCCCCATTGTACATCATCCTCTACAAATATCAGATTACATCGCATGTCTTGCCCATCATCTGAAATACCTTCCACGTGATATAGTTTCTTTACGTGGCCAATCAGATCCCCAACTTGCAAGGATGATACATCATGCTTGCCTTCTTTAAGTTTCTTCCAAAACTTAAAGGGATTAGTCAACAACTGTCCAACCAATTCTTCCTGTCTTTTTTGCAAAAAAGCCCTTTTCTTTGTCTTGACAAGTTTTTTAAACTCTTTTATTAGCTGCGCTCGTGCTTCTCCCACCGCTCTTTTATACTGCCTCCTCTTTTCTTTACACTCCAGATCGAACCACCCATTACAAGGTAGTCCTTTTCGCCTGCGTCCCGAGGAAAAACATTCATGTGCAACACTGGTAACTATGGCGGTCAGAAGAGAGCTTATCTCTTCCGCTCCCTCAGGCCAAACAACTTGCGCATATTTATCTTCAAACATGCTAAGATAGAGGTCCTCCTTCCTCTCCACTATATGTATACGCTGAGATCTCATGATCTCTGGCTGCTGCTTAGCTGAACCTGCAATTCTTATAGAAGCAATAATGGGGACATGATCTGATTCACTCCTTTCGTCCATAATACTTAAGGCGATGACTTCATCTACTAGATGAGCGGCTGCAATGAAATAATCCACTACACTCTTACCACGACATGTACACTTGTCAGACCCCGGAAATTTCCTTGTCCCATTATACACCAACAAATCTAAGCCATTGCACATATGCAATAATGCTGTTCCCATAGGTGTGGGCCATTGGTCTGTGTCCATAGATACTCTATTCCAACCTATATCATTCAGCTCGCTTTCATCTAGTTGTTCCATCCACAATGGTTCCCCATATGGACTTGTTATGGTAGCTTGTTTCTTCGCAATTCTACCGTTGAAATCCCCCATAATCATCACCTCTCCCATACCCATAAAACTAGACACATCTTGTTCCAGTTCCTGGAATGGATCATCCATATCCAAGTTATACATACTGTATGTTTGCCACTTTAAAGGCGGAAAATAGCAACCTGCCATGAATATCTTCTGACCCCTTCCTGTCATCTCAACCCAAATGTACTGTTTAGTGACCTTCACCACCTTTACTAAATGCCCCATCTCCTGTCTAACGTAGCAGGCAATCCCCCCATAACCTCTTCTTCTCCAACCCTTTATATTCCATACTGATTGTAGAATACAAAAACCCGGGATATCCGGCAAACCGTATTCTTCATGCTCCCATGTTTCAAGAAAAAATGCCATGTCTACTGATGCAAGAACATCTCCCATCGAGTAAGTCTTTTCAGCACTCAACTGGTTTATGTTCCACGCCATAATCCTGATGGCCTCCACTTCCTAATCTGAGACTTGCACCTTCCCATTCTTCCAAAATGCTTTTTTGTTATTCTGCTTAGCTGCTTTGAATTTCTGGATTTCCATCTTGTGATTTTCATATTGCTCCTTTGTAAGATCCTCGTTTATCCATATGTTTTCTCCTTTCAATGCCGTTCTATTCTGCAACACCTTAATTCTGCTATGGCGATTACAAAACTTAACAATCACATTCCTTGGTTTAGACCCTTTTGGACCTGCCCTGAACGCATCCTCGATTTCAATCCCCTCTAGTTTCATTTTTGCAAGAAATAGATGAGCAACCTCACTCTTAGTATTTTCATTATCAGTCTCTGGTAAACCTGCAATCCTTAAATTCAACTCACGTTTCTGCCTTTCCTGTTGCTCTAGGATGTCATTCATCCTCAAGTTCAATTTGTCCACCATTTCTTTGATGGTCTCATTACTATCTCCGTCCTCATCATCACTGAAAACTTCTGCTCTCTGTTCCTTTAAGATCATAATCTCATCATTAAGATTTTTGTTCTCCTGTTTCAATTCTGCTCTAAGAGCCACAATCTCCTCTTTTAAGCATCGGTTCTCTTGTTTTAAATCAGACAATGAACTCGAAATTTGCTGCAGAACACTTACAGTTTCCAAGTCCTTTTTTGCTGCCTTCTTGCGTATCTGGTCCAGTGTCTCTATCAATCGCATCATCACCATATTCAAATTTGCCAGTAAGTTGCCAAAATCCTGCTGTGGTAGCCCATTCTGCTGCAACATGCAAGACCCAAACGCCCCTGCATTACAAGAACCTCCCTTGGGCACACCTTCAGATCTGCCAGACTCCTCTGCCTCTCCTGTAACAGAACCAGATTCACAATCCGACCCACCACTCTCAATTTTTTTAGTGTTAATTCTGACATCAGAGGCAGATTCGGCACCGACATTTCTACTTTTTTTTATTATTTCTGGAAGCTCCAGATTTAGGAGCTCTCTTTTCGAAGCCATCTGCATCAGTCCCAGTAACTAGGTCGGCCTCACCTGCGTCAGCACATTTGGTCTTCATGGTTTGAGCTACAATAACAGAATCGGCTTCCCCTGCAACAACAGATTTAGTCTTCCGAGTAACAGTTTGTGCCTCAGTAACGGGGTCAGCCTCCCCTGCATTAACAAGTTTAGTCTTCCGAGTTGCCATCTCGCATCGCACAAAGAAGGCGAACAGCCTCGCATTGCAAAGGCTTCATAATCCCAAATGCACAAAGAGAGAGAGAGGTTCTGAGAGAGAGAGAGAGAGAGAGAGAGAGAGAGAGAGAGAGAGAGAGAGAGAGAGAGAGAGAGAGAGAGAGAGAGAGAGAGAGAGAGAGAGAGAGAGAGAGAGAGAGAGAGAGAGAGAGAGAGAGAGAGAGAGAGAGAGAGAGAGAGAGAGATGTTGTTGTCACCTCGAAAAACATTATCAATTCAATCCTGAACCACAATAAATGCAATTATGTGGGTGAGAGAAATATAGCATCCAAACACACTCGTATATTTTTTTCTTTTTATTTTTTCTTTGTGGATATGGAAGTGTCCTTGCTTTCAACTAGTTGTATGTCCTTATTGAGTGATTTTTATATTTGATTATCGCCTTTGCCCAAATGGGGGTTTGTGATATGCATATCTAGGACCACCCTCCCCCACACCTCCTCCTTTCTCACATTTAAGCGACAAGATTGAAGTAGCTTTTTGTGTTTAAGCTTAATGGTATCAGTTCTAGCTGGTATGTCCTTACAAATGTGGAAGGTTTGACAGATTTTCATTAGCTGCTCCAAAATTCTCTCAAAGAGAAACTTATCCGAATGTTGAAGCCAAATATGAGTCTAGCATTAGAACAATTAGATTCAACATCAAACTTATTCTTGTTTATGCATTGTTAATATTTACACGTTGTATTTTTAGGTTGCAAGTCACAATACACCACCAATAGCTATAATTATTTGTATTTACCTAAAGGTCTAGCCTTAAGCTTAGAGAGTTATATTACATGTATTTCCAAACTTCTTTTGTCATATTGCATTCTTCTTATCACCAATTGCCGGCATGAAACTACTGAAATATTGCATCAATGTGTCCCCTAATCTTATTCCACTTGTTATAGTCCATTGGCTTGATACTTGATACTTTAGTTTGACCCTACAACTTGTCATTTATTATTGTGACGTCCCCTACTCATATACGGTGCACACACCGGATACAAACAGGAGTTCATCCCCCATACCAGCTCCATGCTGATACAAGGCCCTCCACGTATCATTGCAACCTTGACGAGTTCCAGTGGGAAGAATGAAGGGGTCATTTTACCCTGTCTCCCTCAGGGCCTACCTAGCTGCGGAAGCGTAAACATACATGTAAGTATAAATACATCAACATCACATGACCATCACGAAGGATGGCTCACCACATATCTGCATAGATAAAGATCAGTACATCACATATGGAGATCCTACCCAAGGCTCAGACTCAAGGACCCAAGGCTCAGACTCAAGGGGGACGACTGACGGCTTGGGCCTCCAGAAGTCATTGCAGACAGAATTCATGGCAAATGGATTTAGCTGGCATAAGAACATGGCTTAGGGTAGTCCACTCCATCCGCCCCTCCTGTGCACACTTTGCAGAGTAGGTTGAAAGGTCTTGGGACCTGACTGTAGCCCGCCGGATGCGTAGCCAAAGGGGCTACTCCTGGGTTTCATCTCCCCAGTTCCGATGGGGCAGGGTGACTAGAGGGCCACTGCCCGTACTCGACTGAACTCCATGAAAGGTGTACACCACCCCAAGAGTGTCGAACCCATGCAAAGCCCGCACGCAGTGGCAGAGCATTAGGCCTAGTGCACTGTAGTCCCCGATATGCTTTACTACCAGAGGGACGTGATCATGAGACACGTTAAACCTTTAGTAATTTTAATGTGAGGCATTTGTAGAATTGTTCCCACTATTTTAAAGGTGGTCACATCTTTATATTCTAGTAATAAGTCCTCTGAGATTAGCATGTACTTGTTCGGAATGTTTTTTCGCAGCATCGGAGAAACAATTCCAAAGCATATTGCCTGATTAAATATCTATTTTAATTTCTCTCTCACCTGATTTATTAAAAGAAAGTGCTCTTCTGTTGTTCGATAAACCTAAATTTGAACAAATCATGTTATACTAAATGGTCCTTCACAGCTTTATTTATTCCCTTGATTGATATTAAACTCTATAATACAGAACAAGCAACCCATGGAGTGATGAAACCTGAATAAACCCACTTTATTGGAAGCATATTCCTCTATATGATAATCTATAAAGCATGAGAAAGCTTAGAGAACCACCTAGAAAGTGCAAGAATTGGTAGGTGCATCTTACCTTTTATTATTTGTAGCTCCAATAAAGTATTCACCCTAAATGTGGTTAGAATGTGAAACATCAAAGCCTAATCCCAGATGTGCTAAAAAGCCACAAACCAAAGGCAACTTAACTGTTAAGTATGTGGATCTATTTGTTTTTATTTGACTGATTTATTGAGAAGATGCTTTTCTATAACGTCCGAATCTGCATATTCTAAACAAGGTGCACCCTGAACTACCACAATCGTCGGATTCGCCGACCGATCCTACGACCCAGATCGTATGTTGGAGCCTCTGGGCACCTCTCGTTTCGCTTATAGTCGTTTATGATTGGAGGCGCCTATGATTTTGAAATATGAAATACGATTTCGCCTAAGGTTTTAAGGGAATATCGAACCTCTATACGAGTGTGCCTAAGATTTTAGAATATACGGGGGTTTGAAATCTCGACCAAAATAATTCAATGTCCTAATAAGACTACTTTAACCAATGCACCCAGTGAGTTAATATGATTATTTTTTATCTTAAATCTATGTTTTTTTTATAACAACCCATTCAATTGTTTTAGGAATATATGGTCTATAGTTTCAGGAATTATTATTTTTACATCCATATCAAATCCCCCTGGAACCCCTCTCATTTATGATTGGAGGTGCCTATGATTTTGAAATATGAAATATGATTTTGCTTAAGGTTTTGAGGGAATATAGAACCTCTATACGACTGTGTCTAAGATTTTAGAATATGAAATACGGGGGCAAAATAATTCAATGTCCTAATAAGACTACTTTAACCAATGTACCCAATGAGTTAATGTGATTATTTTTTATCTTGAATCTTTTTTTTTTTTTTTTTTTTAAACAACCCATTTAATTGTTTTAGGGATATATGGTCTATAGTTTCAGAAATTATTATTTTGACATCCATATTAAATCCCACTGGAACCTTTACATATTCTAAACGAGGTGCGCCCTGGACTACCACAATCATCGGATTCGCCGATCCTACGGCCCAGATCGTATGTTGGAGCCTCTGGGCACCTTTCGTTTTGCTTATAGTCATTTATGATTGGAGGCGTCTAAGATTTTGAAATATGAAATACGATTTCGCCTAAGGTTTTGAGGGAATATCGAACCTCTATACGGTTGTGCCTAAGATTTTAGAATATGAAATACGGGGGCTTGAACCTCTACCAAAATAATTCAATGTCCTAATAAGACTACTTTAACCAATGTACGCAGTGAGTTAATGTACGCAGTGAGTCCACTTTAAGGGCTCCAAAGACAATCATTTTGGTCTTGGCCATATTCACCTTCATACCCTTATTATCACAAAAGTCAGCTAAAGCCTCCAGATGCTTCTGCATACCTGTCACTGACCTTGATAAAATTACTACATCATCAGCATAGAGAAGTAGCGACATCACATACTGGCCCAATGCCATGCCATCTCCCCCGTAGCTCAAAACCCACTCCTCCAGCTGGTCAATAAACAAACCAAATAACGTGTAAGACATAGGACAGCCCTGTTTAACACCAATATTACTGACTACTACTTCTTGACATTCTTCGTAATAGGGCAAAGATAACCGAACTAGTACTTTCTCATATAACAGTTTTGTTGCCTGTCTCAGTTCATTTGGCACTCCAAGTTTATCCATTCTTTCCCATAAATTATTTCTGTCCACCGTGTCAAATGCTTTGGCATAATCCACAAAGAGGGCATATAGAGGTTTCCTTGTCCCTGTGACCAAATCCATCATCGCTCGCAGTGTCATTAAATGGTCTATGGTGGATTTTTTGGGCCTAAAGCCTGCTTGTCCCATGGCTCGAACATTAGTTTCTTCAGCCCAACCACTGATTTTGCTATTCACCATAGTTGCAAAAAGTTTTGCAAAAAGACTACTAATCATAATCATTCTATAATTACCTGGATCGCTTACGTCTCCAGACTTATGTAAAGGGACAACCCTGTTCATTTGCCATGACCGTGGAAACCCATCTCGCAGGACTGCATTCATCAGCTTGAGGAGGATTTCGCGTGTCTTCTCGCCAGCCCATTTAAACATCTCTGCTACCAAACCAGTTGCATCTGCAGCCTTCCCATTAGCCAGTTTCTGCAGTCCCATATCAATATCATTTATTGAAAAACCCCATTTATCATCTGTGAAATGTTGTATGCTAACACTATCTTCCAATCCTGGAACATGATACAATTTTTGTACCTGGCCTAATAACTTCTCTACACCCAAAACAGCAGTCTGGTTCAATTGTGGCTTAAGCCTATTCCAGAACCTTTTAGGTTCAACAAGCAATTCTCGAATCATATGCAAATGTTTTTGGTAGAGCCATCGTTTCTTTTTTGATTTAACAAGTTGCATATATTCCTTTTTAAGCTTCTTCCTTCTTTCCCCATGTGCAGTTTTAAACTCCTTTCTTTTCATTTTGCATTCCATATCGAACCAGCTGTTGCAAGGTAGCCCTTTTAGCTTTCTTTGGGAGACAAAACATCTGGTGGCAGATTCGAGGACCAGTTCACCAAGCAAAGTGCTAAGGTCATCAGCTTTATCTGGCCATATCAATGTACCTGCATGCAGTTCACACATCGCTTCATATTCGCTAGCTTTATTGTATCGCATACTTATTCTAGGTGCAACTTTGACAGTATCAAGAATAAATGCATGCTTCTCCATGCTCTATGATCAGATTCTGATCTATCATCACCAATGCTAATATCTGATATCTGATCCATCAGTTCTGGCTTTGCAATAACCAGGTCAACAACACTAGCACCCCTACAAGTAAGCTTTCCAGATCCAGGATATTTACTTATCCCATTATATATTATCATGTCCAAGCCAGTACACAAATTCAATACGTGATTCCCTTGAGGTGTGGGCCATCGTATTTTATCATCAGAATCCCTAGACCATCCACATTGTGACATCTCATGCCCATCCATCATCTCCATCCATATGGGTTCCCCTTCAGTGCTTGCTACTGCTGCTTGTTTGTTCCCAATCCAGCCATTAAAATCTCCTATCAAGAGCACATCTCCCTGCTGTGCTAGTTTAAGAACATCATTTTCTAATGCAAAAAATGGATCATCCCTATCTAAATCATTGCCATTATAGCTAGGGAATTCCCGCGGTGGATAATAACATCCTGCAATGAAAACCTTCCCATTCTTTCCTGGCATCTCAACCCAAATGTGCTGCTTAGTTCCTACGCCATCCACTGATTGTACCAAATGCTTAAGCTTATGCCTTACATAACATGCAATACCACCATGACCTTTTAACTTCCAGTGTTTAAAATTCCAACCCGATTGCAATAAATAAAAACCATCAATGTCTGGCATTCCTCGCTCTTCATTCTCACAAGTTTCCAAGAAAAATACTATATCTATATCAGCCAAAACATCTTGCATTGTTCCTACTTTAGTTGCATTTATACTATTTATATTCCAGCACATTATCCTGGCGGCCACAATTTCATATGCATCCATTTCCTCCACAATCACCTTACCACGACGCCAATATGCCTTCTTCCCATTTTGGTTTGCTTCCCTGAGCTGTTCTTTGTATTTCTGTAATTGGTTTTTTGTGAGATCATCATTTATCCAAATATTTTTCCCCTTCAGCAGTGTTTTCTTTTTCATCACATCAAACTTATCCTGTCTGGATCTGAATTTCACTACAATCTGTCTTGCCTTCTCACCCGGCTTTCCCACGCGGAAGGCATTCACAATACCTGCATTCACAATCTGAAGCTCCTGCTCGCAGAAAGATGCTACAACCTCCATGGTTTTTTCATTAGTTTCCTCCTGTATGCCACTTAATCTCACATTCAATGCCTTTTCCTTCCTTTCTTGTTCTTCTATATACGATGCCAGCTGGTTTTTTATTTCATGAACTTCACTATTTCCTGTTGTTTCACATTCAGATTCACTATCTTCACTTTCTTCATTGTTCCTGCTCACTAATACTTCTTGCTTCAATGCATCAAATTCAGATCTCAGCTTTACCTTGAAGCTTTCAAATTCATCAAGCATCTGTTTCTGACATCTATCTATTTCCAATTGCACCTGAGAAAGCAGAAAGGTTTTCAGATCATTGACCATACCTTGGACCGAGTTTTCCATCGAGATCTTCATCGTCAGCATTGATTCATCCATGGCTGTTCGCATATGACCAACGGCTTGCAGTAGATCATCTTTGGTGACTCCAGCTTCCATGCTCCAACCAGATTCTGCATCAGACTCATCCTCCTCAGATCCAGAAGCTGCTGCAGTGCTTACTTTTTTCTTATTGTTTTTAGGGACTCCCGATTTGGGAGCCCCCTTTTGCTCCGATTCCTGCTGCAACTGGACCCCAGGGGGCCCGGATTTGGCATCCGGCCCTTGTTTCTGCTGGACTTCCGCTTTTGGGGACCCGGATTTGGCATCCGGCCCCTGCTGCAGATGCCCTGACGTGACTCCAGGGGGCCCGGATTTGGTATCCGACCCCTGTTCTTGCTGAACGACAACTCCAGTTTCGATCTCTGTGTCAGGTTTTTCGTGTCTCTTTTTTTTTGACCTAGTTTTGAGTGCATGTGCCAGCGACTGTGCCATCGAGAGAGAGAGAGAGAGAGAGAGAGAGAGAGAGAGAGAGAGAGAGAGAGAGAGAGAGAGAGAGAGAGAGAGAGAGAGAGAGAGAGAGAGAGAGAGAGAGAGAGAGAGAGAGAGAGAGAGAGAGAGAGAGAAGTGAAGTGTGTATTAAGTCTTTGGGAGGCCTAAAAGGCCTAAAAAGACATACCCAATTTTAAGTACAATTGTAAAAGAGCAAATGAGTCTCAGAATCCTCATCTTGCTCGTCACTCTCACTAAATACATCTTCTTCATCTAGAAGACTATTCAATCTTTTCAGACAAATCTCTCTATATTGTAGAAGTTCTATTAAATAAGCTCCTGTTTTCTCTCCTCCCAATGAGAAGAAACTTTGGAGATCATCAGCTAGTATACCATGTTGGGCCCGGAGCAAATGGTATGCTCCACATCTGAGTAGTGTATGTGCTTCATCTTCCACTTCCTCCTCGCCACATACTTTGCACCATCTCTCAGATCTTGGGACTATATGCCCCCATCTACCTGTTTCCACGCCCAGATGATGTGAACTAAGGCGCATCCTGCCAAGAGTATGTCTCTTTTTTATCGAGATGTTATCTTCCAGATAATTTGCAGCTACTAGACCTGGATTCATGTATTGCTTGTATAGGATCATCTTTGTTTTAGGTTGAGACCACATTCTCCGTTGAACCTTATCATGAACCCATTGCCTTAGATCAGTATCTACTGTTATCGCCTCTTGCCAACTGATATCCCATCTATCCAACCAGCATACAACATCATGAGACCATCCTTTTTCCCTACTAGCGTAGAGAGCTTTGCATGGGACCCTAGTGTCATCCATTTGAAGCACTTTTTTCAGAAATCGGATACACCGTATCATGGCTTCTCCCTCTAAAGGTAACAAACCACATTCTGCCAACATCATTGGATAGGGAGTTTGTGATTTAACCCCCAACTCGAGTCTTATGAACTTCTTCAAAATCTGCTCAAGATCATCCCACAAACCTTGTGGAAGACTGGGCCCCCATATCTCACATCCATATAATGCTACACTTTGCACTAAAGATTCAAACAGGCTTCTTTTGAGTGGCCATGACCATAAATGAGCCTCTCTGCACAAGCTTTGCATGCCATAAAGCGCCTTATGGCTCCCATCAACCCTTTGAGCAATGCAAGTATTCCATCTGTGATTTCTGTGAAAAATCAGCCCTAGGTATTTATAGGAATCACAAATACTTACTGGATTATTTTTGTATCTGAAAGAGGTCACTTGCTTGAGCGCTCCTACCGTCATAACATTCGTTTTTTCCAGGTTTACTTGCATCCCGGTTGAATCACAAAAGCGGGCCAGCCCATCTAAATGCCGCTGCATACACTCCGAGGAGCGAGCAAAGATGACCACGTCATCTGCATACATCAATAACTGCACTACAAAGTCATGCAGCATAACACCATCCAGACAATTCTCCTGTAGCCAGCTTTCCAATCCATCAATGAATAAGCCGAATAAGGTAGGGGACATCGGGCATCCTTGTTTTACTCCAATATTGCTCTCAATGTATGCTGGATTCTCTAGTGACAATGGGAATGATAACTGTATCAATACTTTCTCATATAAGACCTGTACTGCCTCTTTATATTGAGTTGGGATCATAAGCTTATCCATCCGCTCCCACAGCTTCGATCTAGGCACTTTATCAAACGCCTTTTTAAAATCAACAAAGGCCACATAAACAGGTTTCTTTGTTCCCTTCACCGTATCAAATATCGTTTTCAGTGCTAACAAGTGATCCAGAGTAGATCGCCCAGCACGAAAACCAGCTTGTGACTCGGCTCTTTTGCCATTATTCTCTGCCCATGTGCTTATTTTAGTTTCCAGGATAGATGCCAGGAGTTTAGATAACAAGCTACTGACCAAAATTGTTCTGTAGTTACTAATATCTTTATTTGATCCACCCTTATGAACTGGTACAACTCGGTTGGTCCGCCACTCAATGGGAAAACCATGCACAAGTGCTTTTGTGAATAAACTAACCAGAATTGGATGGATTTCCGGACCAGCCCATTTGAGATGTTCTGCACAGAGCCCTTGGTTATCTCTTGCCTTCCCATTTGCCATCCTTCTTATTCCTTCTGCTACATCCTCTAAGGTGATCTCCAAATCTGAGCTTATCCCCTTTCCGATGTCAGACACTACTCCTGGCTGGTTGTACAAACCTCTGACATACTCCCACAGTGTATTCGCAGGTACCGGGCAATCATTTGGACGGCTTCTCCTCAATGTACACCAGAAGCCTTTTGGATCAGATTTGTATTGATTACACAAGTCTTCTTGTTTACACTGTACAAACCGTCTCTTTTTAGACCTTGCGATTTTTCTATATGCCTTCCTGTATTGGTCTTTGGCAGTCCCATTGCTATTCTTCCACTGTGTTTTGGCATCACGGCATTCCTGATCATACCAGGATTTGCAAGGGAGTCCTTTCAGAACTCTCCTTGGTGTAAAGATATCTCTGGCCGTATTAGAAAGTAAATCGCTTAACTGTCTGCATGCTCTTGATAAATCATCATCCCATATCATTGCGCGCATAGCAGCCTCAATTTTCACCTGATACCCCATGCGCAGGCTTTCTCTCATTCTATAACCACTGCCAACCTTTGTGTTTGGATGAGGTGATATCCTCTTATCATTCAACGTGACCACCAAAGGACAGTGATCCGATTCAATCTGCTCTGCCCCTACTTGAAAATTCTCAATTGTATTCCAAGGTTTGGTCTGCCATGATCAAATAGTCAACTGTACTCCGTCCTCTGCATGTATTCTTCTTAGTATCTGGAAACCTGGATAGGCCATTGCATATGATCATATTTGTACCACAGCACAAGGTAAGCAATTGTCTGCCCGATTTTGTGATTATGGTATCTGATGAACATCTGTCCCATCCTTCCTTCATCAAATCCTTCTTGTCCATTTGATCCAACCAGAGGGGATCCCCTGTATCTGTGTACATGGAAGTCTGATTATTTCCTGTTCTACTGTTGAAATCCCCAGCAAGAATCACCTTCCCTTTGTTCTGAAAATGCATTATATCTTGTTCTAATGTGAAGAACAAATCCTCCGGTGATGCATCAGATTCTATGTAAATCTTCTTATGCCTTGGTGCAAAATAGCAAATAGCTAAATAATATAAGAAGAGGGATCCACGTACCTCAATCCACATGAATTGCCCGTTTGTGTCCGCTTTGATTCCCTTCACATGCTCCTTGTACTGTGGGCGCACATAACAAGCTAACCCGCCATTACCGCTGTCCATATTTTTAAACCTCTGATTTTTAACTGAATAAATCATTTCATACCCAGGTAAATCTGGAAGAGAATACAAATCATGCTCTTTGGTTTCAATAAAACAGATTATATCTATGTCAACAAGTAGTTCCTGAATTGTTACCACTTTATCTCTCGTTAGTCTGTTAATATTCCAGATTATCATTTTGAGACCTCCCAAGCTCCCTATTCTGATACAACCGCTTTCCCTTTCAGCCATTTAACTTGCTGATTTTTCTGCTTTGCTTCTTTAAACTTTTGGATCTCCATTTTCTTCTCCTGCAGCTGCTCCTTTGTGAGGTCTTCATTAACCCAAATGAATTTCCCTTTGAGAGTAAACCTCTGCTTCAATACTTGATATTTTGCCTCTCTGTTAGGGAATTTCAGCAAGATATTGCGGGTGCCTGCTTCTTTCTTCCCCAACCTAAAAGCATCGGAGACCTCTACGTTCTGTACCAGCATCTCATCTTTCAAAAATTGCTTAACTGTTTCCTTGGTGTTCTCATTTTCCTTCTCCGGCAATCCGACAATCCTCAAATTAAGTGCCCTTTGCTTCCTCTCCTGATTTTCTACATAATCATCAAATAAATTGCGCAGGTTCCCAATCTCGTCCATTGCTGTTTCTACTCCTATATCAGAATTTTTCCCTTTCAGATCAGTAATATCTTCCTTCATCAAATTGATTTCCTCTTGCAATTTTCCGAGATTAGGTGGAGGGCTTCGTTTTCCCCTCTGAGACCCTTGATTTCCTCCAGTAGTCTAGTTTCCCTAAGTGCAGCTTCATGTCGAAAATGAATCAGTTCTGTCATGATTGTGCTCAAAGAAACTTCCGCTTCCAACGGCTCTTCATCAGATTCAAGTTTTTGGCTATCAACGATTGGGATTGACCCTCTTCCTTCCTTCGTTTGTATTTTTTGTCATTTGTTGCTCAGGTCTCAATCACGAAGATCTGTATCTATGGCTTTCGTGGGCTTCTTAGCAGGTTTCGGCCCTTTAGGAATGGCCATCTCCGTTCAAAAAGCAAAAATAGACAAAAAGCGCTCACACCAAATGGCCCTCACACCGGGAGAAGATATAGAGAGAGAGAAGAGAGAGAGAGAGAGAGAGAGAGAGAGAGAGAGAGAGAGAGAGAGAGAGAGAGAGAGAGAGAGAGAGAGAGAGAGAGAGAGAGAGAGAGAGAGAGAGAGAGAGAGAGAGAGAGAGAGAAACATTATCGAAAAACATTATCAATTCAATCCTGAACCACAATAAATGCAATTATGTGGGTGAGAGAAATATAGCATCCAAAAACACTCGTAAGTTTGAATAATATTTTTTTCTTTTTATTTTTTCTTTGTGGATATGGAAGTGTCCTTGCTTTCAACTTGTTGTATGTCCTTATTGAGTGATTTTTATATTTGATTATCGCCTTTGCCCAGTCGGAGGTTTTGTGATATGCATATCTAGGACCACCCTCCCCCCACACTCCTCCGCCTTCTCACATTTAAGCGACAAGATTGAAGTAGCTTTTTGTGTTTAAGCTTAATGGTATCAGTTCTAGCTGGTATGTCCTTACAAATGTGGAAGGTTTGACAGATTTTCATTAGCTGCTCCAAAATTCTCTCAAAGAGAAACTTATCCGAATGTTGAAGCCAAATATGAGTTTAGCATTAGAACAATTAGATTCAACATCAAACTTATTCTTGTTTATGCATTGTTAATATTTACACATGTTGTATTTTTAGGTTGCAAGTCACAATACACCACCAATAGCTATAATTATTTGTATTTACCTAAAGGTCTAGCCTTAAGAATTCACCTCGTTGACCTAGACTTCTAAAGTTGATGCTTAGAGAGTTATATTACATGTATTACCAAACTTCTTTTGTCATATTGCATTCTTCTTATCACCAATTGCCGGCATGAAACTACTGAAATATTGCATCAATGTGTCCCCTAATCTTATTCCACTTGTTATAGTCCATTGGCTTGATACTTGATACTTTAGTTTGACCCTACAACTTGTCATTTATTATTGTGACGTCCCCTACTCATATACGGTGCACTCACCGGATACAAACAGGAGTTCATCCCCCATACCAGCTCCATGCTGATACAAGGCCCTCCACGTATCATTGCAACCTTCACGAGTTTCAGTGGGAAGAATGAAGGGGTCATTTTACCCTGTCTCCCTCAGGGCCTACCTAGCTGCGGAAGCGTAAACATACATGTAAGTATAAATACATCAACATCACATGACCATCACGAAGGATGGCTCACCACATATCTGCATAGATAAAGATCAGTACATCACATATGGAGATCCTACCCAAGGCTCAGACTCAAGGACCCAAGGCTCAGACTCAAGGGGACGCGACCCGGCGGCTTGGGCCTCCGTAAGTCATTACGCATGCGAATTCATGGCAAATGGATTTAGCTGGCATAAGAACATGGCTTAGGGTAGTCCACTCCATCCGCCCCTCCTTTGCACACTTTGCAGAGTAGGTTGAAAGGTCTTGGGACCTGACTGTAGCCCGCCGGATGCGTAGCCAAAGGGGCTACTCCTGGGTTTCATCTCCCCAGTTCCGATGGGGCAGGTAGGGATTGCTCCCACCAGAGGTTGGCATGCTGACTCAAGGTGACTAGAGGGCCACTGCTCGTACTCGACTGAACTCCATGAAAGGTGTACACCACCCCAAGATTGTCGAACCCATGCAAAGCCCGCACGCAGTGGCAGAGCATTAGGCCTAGTGCACTGTAGTCCCCGATAGGCTTTACTACCAGAGGGACGTGATCATGAGACACGTTAAACCTTTAGTAATTTTAATGTGAGGCATTTGTAGAATTGTTCCCACTATTTTAAAGGTGGTCACATCTTTATATTCTTTATATTCTAGTAATAAGTTCTCTGAGATTAGCATGTACTTGTTCGGAATGTTTTTTCGCAGCATCGGAGAAACAATTCCAAAGCATATTGCCTGATTAAATATCTATTTTAATTTCTCTCTCACCTGATATATTAAAAGAAAGTGCTCTTCTGTTGTTCGATAAACCTAAATTTGAACAAATCATGTTATACTAAATGGTCCTTCACAGCTTTATTTATTCCCTTGATTGATATTAAACTCTATAATACAGAACAAGCAACCCATGGAGTGATGAAACCTGAATAAACCCACTTTATTGGAAGCATATTCCTCTATATGATAATCTATAAAGCATGAGAAAGCTTAGAGAACCACCTAGAAAGTGCAAGAATTGGTAGGTGCATCTTACCTTTTATTATTTGTAGCTCCAATAAAGTATTCACCCTAAATGTGGTTAGAATGTTAAACATCAAAGCCTAATCCCAGATGTGCTAAAAAGCCACAAACCAAAGGCAACTTAACTGTTAAGTATGTGGATCTATTTGTTTTTATTTGACTGATTTATTGAGAAGATGCTTTTCTATAACGTCCGAATCTGCATATTCTAAACAAGGTGCACCCTGAACTACAGTCGTCGGATTCGCCGATCCTATGACCCAGATCGTATGTTGGAGCCTCTGGGCACCTCTCGTTTCGCTTATAGTCGTTTATGATTGGAGGCGCCTATGATTTTGAAATATGAAATACGATTTCGCCTAAGGTTTTAAGGGAATATCGAACCTCTATACGAGTGTGCCTAAGATTTTAGAATATACGGGGGTTTGAATCTCTACCAAAATAATTCAATGTCCTAATAAGACTACTTTAACCAATGCACCCAGTGAGTTAATATGATTATTTTTTATCTTAAATCTATATTTTTTTTTTATAACAACCCATTCACTTGTTTTAGGAATATATGGTCTATAGTTTCAGGAATTATTATTTTTACATCCATATCAAATCCCCCTGGAACCCCTCTCATTTATGATTGGAGGTGCCTATGATTTTGAAATATGAAATACGATTTTGCTTAAGGTTTTGAGGGAATATAGAACCTCTATACGACTGTGTCTAAGATTTTAGAATATGAAATATGGGGGCTTGAACCTCTACCAAAATAATTCAATGTCCTAATAAGACTACTTTAACCAATGTACTCAGTGAGTTAATGTGATTATTTTTTATCTTGAATCTATTTTTTTTTTTATAACAATCCATTTAATTGTTTTAGGGACATATGGTCTATAGTTTCAGAAATTATTATTTTGACATCCATATTAAATCCCACTGGAACCTTTACATATTCTAAACGAGGTGCGCCCTGGACTACCACAATCATCGGATTCACCGATCCTACGACCCAGATCGTATGTTGGAGCCTCTGGGCACCTTTCGTTTTGCTTATAGTCATTTATGATTGGAGGCGTCTATGATTTTGAAATATGAAATACGATTTCGCCTAAGGTTTTGAGGGAATATCGAACCTCTATACGGTTGTGCCTAAGATTTTAGAATATGAAATACGGGGGCTTGAAATACGATTTCGCCTAAGGTTTTGAGGGAATATCGAACCTCTATACGGTTGTGCCTAAGATTTTAGAATATGAAATACGGGGGCTTGAACCTCTACCAAAATAATTCAATGTCCTAATAAGACTACTTTAACCAATGTACGCATTGAGTTAATGTGATTATTTTTTATCTTGAATCTATATTTTTTTTTATAACAACCCATTCAATTGTTTTAGGGATATATAGTCTATGGTTTCAGGAATTATTATTTTTACATCCATATCAAATCCTCCTGGAACCCCCTATTATTTTGCTACATATTCTAAACGAGGTGCACCCTGGACTGCCACAATGGTCGGATTTGCCGATCCTACGACCCAAATCGTATGTTGGAACCTCTAGACACCTCTCATTTCGCTTATAGTCATTTATGATTGGAGGCGCCTATGATTTTGAAATATGAAATACAATTTCGCTTGGTGGGGAATATCGAACCTCTATACGGCTGTGCCTAAGATTTTAGAATATGAAATACGGGGGCTTGAACCTCTACCAAAATAATTCAATGTCCTAATAAGACTACTTTAACCAATGTACCCAGTGAGTTAATGTGATTATTTTTTATCTTGAATCTATGTTTTTTTTTATAACAACCCATTCAATTGTTTTAGGAATATATGGTCTATGGTTTCAGGAATTGTTATTTTTACATCCATATCAAATCCCCCTGGAACCCCCTGTTATTTTGCTGCATATTGATATGAGCACGGGGAGTGGTCTACAGTGAAAGTACTATAGGAATAAAGTAAAGTTATGCGAATTATTATCCCTGAAGTAGCCTAGTAATATAAGGGCAAGGAAATTAATATTCCTAAGGGAGACATTTGTCAATATAATATTTATACAACCATTGTAATATTTGAAAGGGTTGTGACCAAGGACAAAGGAAAGAAGAGATGTATTATTAAAGACCATTGATTATTTTTTGAAAGGGAGGGGGAGGAGAGGAGGGGGTGCATCTTAGTATTTTAAAGATGGGCCTTTGCCTTTTAAAAGTGCCATTAATATTAAAGAGATGCAGCATCGAATGTAAAAGGTGAAGCTGCAACTATATGTAAGAACGTGCCAGGAAGCTTGCAGTTCAAATACTAGCTATTCAGCCCATTCCAACATTCGATCTGTTACAGGCGACCATATTCAGCAAGATCAACTAGTAGAATCAAAGTAGATAATTGAAGGAATTTTGACTTCTTGAATGAGCAAAACTTAAAGCTTCAACAAAAAATATATGAACTCTGGACAATCTGGATCTTTATTTTGGAAAATTGTTAAAGTACAGTACTTCACTGCCCAACCGGATACACTTCTGAAAGGCGATACAAAAAAAGCTAGTCACTAGCTTAACTGGCTATTGACCATTGATCATCACTCCTTCATCGCAGCCACGAATCAAGGGAATTTATACTGGCTTTGAGGATAGGGTAGGATTTAGAATTCAGTATTCACAAACTGGCTTGGCTTCTTTGATAGACGTGCAACCCCTTTGTATAATTCATAGGCCCTGGCATATCTGGACATTTAATAGTTGGTTTCCTGGTAGCCAAAGTCTATCTGCTCACAAATTATTTGTTGATTCTCTATATCACGTTGCAGCAATAAAATATTTGGTTGCCCACCCCTGTATATGTTGTCATAGCATCCTACGATTGTCACTAATCCTAATAATTGGTTGTTTACGGCTGTTGGCCCCCTGCCCAGTTCGTTGTCGCCTGCTCTATATGTTCATTGCTAACCCCTTTTTATCAATGGATTTTCTCCCTTGTTTAACATTCGTTGTCCACCTTCTTTAAATATAGTTGATGTCCATTTCATGAATCATAATCTCCCCATTTCTTATGTTGGTTGCTTCCTTCTTTTTATATCCGGGACTTTACCCCTTCTATATAATTGAATGTCCAATGAAGCTCTTCCCAAATAAAAGGTAAATATACCCTTAATTATACTTGCACGGCCCCTTCTTATCTTTGGTAGTCTTTAGTAGTCTTTGGTTGTGGGTCAGGCGGGTTGAAAAGCACTATATGCCATGCAGAACAACAGCCACAAGGCAGAGTTGTATGCCAGGGGCCACCAGTCAAACCTGTTTAGGGCCTTGGTCGAGCCGGTCCTCCCGTACGGGGCAGAAGTATGGGATCCGGTGATATCCCTCACCACCTGGAATAATCTCGAGCAGGTGCAGAAAGCCTTCTTGGTACGAGCCCTTGGGTTAAAGTCCACAGTTCCATACCAGATCTCCAGGAGATAGGTTTTCTACCCCGTCAATGGGTTGCATTGGAACGCCATATTGTTTACTTCCAGAAGGTGGTCACTATGGGTGATACATGTTTGCGCAACCTTGCTTTGGCCGTAGCAATGGGTCCCCAACGCCTCAAAGCATGCTAGAAGGACAAGCAAGCTCAGTGGTTCTCACGTTGGGATGTACAGGCAAACAAATGCGTACAGGTACGGACAAAGAAGGATCACAATGCACTAAAGCTACACCTCGATGCTACTTTCCTTCACAAGCTCTGGGATGCAGATGCTCTGACGCACGTTAAGATGGCACATTATCAGCAGCAAGTCAATTCTAGGCTCACGAGAGGCCCACAGCAGTACTTGTACACCCATTTGCCCATGAAGAAGCGCAGACTTATAGCTTGCATTCGCATGGGTGCACATCGTCTCCGCATTGAGACAGGGCGTTGGGCTCAGGAAGCACGGGAGGAGAGGCTTTGTCAGTGTCGCCACCATGGCACCATTGAAGATGAATGTCATGCCCTCCAGATTTACCCAGCGTTTGCCGATGTTCGAGCGCGGTATATTCGGTTAGTAGTGCCTGGCCAGCCGCTGCATGAGTTATTGAATACGACGTCCGTGGGCTTGTTGGGGTCATACCTAGGAGGTTATGGTTACACAGACTCAGTTGTGTCCTCCGGGACAGTATTGAATTGTCCTATACAATTGTACAGTGTACCAGCATTTACTGCTAAGGTCTTTCCCTCGAAAACCCTTCGGAGCGGGGTTTTTTTTAATCCTGACAGTATTACGCTTGCCGCTCTCTTTTTCTTTGGGTTCCATAGGCCAATTGGTCTCCCTGGACGATAAAAAATCTATTCTATTCTATTCTATTTATAATAATTGTATATGGAAATGGGTTTTGATTAATATTATCCCTTGCTTTTCTATTCTTATATTACTAGGAAACATTGGAAATAATATTTTATATCTAGCTTTGTCTTATTTGCTATAGGACTTCCATCGTGGACCACTCCTTCATGCTTGCACTATAACAATCCTTCCATTCTCACAATTGATCATCCTCAATCTGAAAAGTGTGTTAGTCCATCCCTTCTCGCGGTAAATGTTATTCCTCGATAATGTTCTCTTTCTGATATATTTAATGGGGTATGGAATAAAGCCTTGAAAAGGTTGAGGCTGGCCCATTAGATAACGACTTTTATGAAGGATCCACCCTTTTGGTATGTTGGTTAGCACTAGGGGTTCTAATGCTTAACATTTGGTATTAGAGCTAAGGCTAACTTCCTTGTGGCAACATTGATATGTTCCATATGCTTGAGGGCAAGTATCTCGAGGAAGGGGAGGCATTGATATGGTCTATGGGGTATGGGATAAAAGCCTTAGATGGGGCCCACTAGATAACGATTTCCATGAAAGATCTGCCCTTTTGGTGTGTTGGTTATCACTAGGATGCTAGTGCGTAACAGCTCAAAAACCACTGCTTACCATCAGATGGTGCATAAGAAAAATCACAATCATCAAGTAGAAAAATAGTGAGAATTCTATTCTCATCGACCACAACATCCATGCATACTATGGGCATGCGACCACAAGGCAAACATATAGGTTCAAATCCCCCCATGCTCTCAAATTAATAGATGATCCAAGCAGAATCTTAGCCTGTAAACAATGAGGGTAGAAGGATTAAGAAAGAGAAATGTTTGTTGTGGCCTTGGCTACCATGATAAATCTCTTATACGACATATGAGATGTGTGTTATACATGAGATATGAATATGTTATATTTGTCACTATATTGACACTATATGACATATACTTATGATATATGATTGATTAGCATAAATATGTTATATACATCACTATCAAACTATATACATTAGTAGTAGTGTTATTACGTCCGACTTATGACATATGAGACGTGTGTTATATATGACATATGAATATGTTATATATGTCATTATGTTATATATGATGTTATGTCAGACTTATGACATACATATGAGACATATAGTATATTGAGATATGAATATGTTAAGCATGTTACTATATTATATAGTTTATATAAGTGTGTGTTTATAGGGCTGATTAATGACATATGAGACGTGTGTTATATAAGACATATGAATCTGTCACATTTATGTTGTTTATATTGTTAGGTCTGACTTATGACATATGAGACGTGTGTTATATATGACATATGAATATATTATACAAGCAGCACTCACCTTCGACCATTTTATGCCTCTTCCATTGGCTGGGACAACTCTTGTTGAATTGGAAACAAATCCAAGGTGTAGTTCACCGGCACTCCAGCAGGAACCCCTCCAACTCTTATCCCAAAAACTCTGGCTGAAGGGAAAGTAAGAGTATAAAAAGGATTACCAGGTACATTGTTTGGTGGCCAATTATTCCCTACACCCACCCCCCCTCAAACGAGGATCATGTGCCCAAGTGGCATTACGTCATAATCCATCAGTCCCGAAGGAGATTATATCTACCGGATTGGCCGGATTTCCTGCCCCTACTGCCCTATCATAAACAGTTGCCACTAGACATTGCAAGCCATTACTTCGGATGTCGTACCTTACAATACCAACGTAAAACTCACACCATGGACACTCGGGACCTATATAAAATAAAGCCTGTTGTGCTATGTCCCGAGGCCTCTGACTACACGCCACCTCAACTATAATGGTTGGATACGTATTTACTGCACCTCCCGGAAGATTGCTGGCACCTAACGCAAGAAGAACATTGTCAGGTGCATAAACATCTCCCGTTACTCTTCCTCGTACATGAAGATCAGAGGCTCCTCTTAAAAATGCACCCCTTTGAATAAGAAATTGATGGAAAATTTGCACTTGAGCACAAGCATGAGGAACGAGAAGGATTTCTCGAATAATTATGTTTTTGTTGATATAATCAGCAGCATATCCCCTATTCTGCTCTATCCAGCATATAAATGCATCACCATCAGTGGCGGTTCCAACTTTCCTCCATTCCTCCAACAAAACATTTGAGTCATCTCTAAGACTTAACCTACTCAACCTAAGTATTCTCTCTCTCGCTGTTTTGAGAGCTTCACTATCTACATAATAAGAGCTTCTTACATTTTCACTGCTGGCGTTGGTGCTACTTCTCCGCCTTCCACTAGAACGAACGGCTCCTCCTGAGATACTAGCCATGAGAACCAAGATTTATGAGCACTTGTAGGAGGAAGAAAAACTAAACGAAGAATGAAACGCGAGAAAGAAAGAAAAAAACTAGACTGAAAAAAGCCCTTACCCTCCTTCATTCACAACAGTTGACTGACAACAGTACTGTTGTCACAGAAATCCCTTACGTTATGTGGAATGCAAAGAGGTCGGCGGTAGCCAGCTGCCCCTGCCAGGGCCGGAATGCACGACCTCTTTGCATTCCACGGCGTCAAGGAAAGCAGGGGTTTTGGCTATGGCGAAGCAGGATTCAGGTTTCAGAAAGAGTTCCTGAGTTTTGAAACGGGTTTCAGGTCAGCCAAACTTTCAAATTTTGAAGTGGGATTCAGGGTTGAGCCGGAGTCTGGCTATGGAGTTCAACCGGAGTTTGTTGCGGGCAACTTTCCTTGACGTATTCAGAGGGGACAAAATAGCAATGCTAAAGAGTCTTATGGAATTGGAAAGGCTAAAGAAAGCCACAATAATATATGTGACGAATTAGAAAGATCAGAGATAATAAAGATAATAATTACAACGGTGGCCCGACTGATCAGAAAACCTGAAACTGTATATGTTTCTATTTCCAGATTGCTTTTTGGATCATTCCATTTCTTCAAGTTTAATTAGATTTTGCTAGATAGCTAAACGAATGCAATTTTATAATGGTTTTATAATGATTTTTGTGTGCATGATTTTTTGTGCTTATTATATAAGCGCCTTGAACAATAGATTATGTATCTTTTTGCCAAAGAGGCCTTGGGGCCTAAATGGCTTGATTGATACGTTACATTACATATATGCACAAATTTTCTTTATTTATGTCTTTGTGGTGCAGTATGTGCAGGTAGTTTTTTTGTTGAAGGACGTCAGACTTTATTCAATCAAAGAGTCAAATACAAGTATAAATGCAGAGACAGGAATAAAATCTCAGCGGATAAGCGGAGACCCACCGAGTGAAGCAACCTGCCTAAGCATAAGAGTGCACATCCAAAAACTCCTAAAAAATCAATCGCCTCTTGCGAGGGGCAAGTGAAGAACAATGATACGACTTTACAATGTAACCTTGAGCTTCTTGGAGAACACGATTATGTGCAGGTAGTGATAAAAGGCAGAGTACCAAGACCTTTAGTGGCACTGAAGACCTTTGGTGTTCCTAATTTTAACTACGTGGCAAGTTAAATGATGTTTTTGCTTTGGCAGGGGAGAGAGCTCGACATGAAATTGAAAGCAGGATTGTTCTAGGGCCAAGGATCCCGCTAAAGATTGAGGACCAAGGGATAGTTTTTGTGTAATTTTTAAATACAATTAAAGAAAGCTTGTTTCATGTGTCTGCATGGTGTACTTGGCAATTACATCAAATATGGGGCAGTGGAATGCTTATTCTATACTAATTAAATAAAGCAGAAATTAGGTGATTATGTAATGTCATAACAACTGAAAGCAACTATCATCATGCATTGTGAAGACAATTTACAGAATAACAATAACAATTTTCCTGTCATGTATTAAGGGCTACATTTATGTGTTATCATGGTCCAAAGTTCTTGAATGTGTGTTGTTAGCTTGCTAATAGTTGCATGTCCTTGCACTTTGGCAAGAAGTGATCAGTTTTAACCCTCACGTTTGGACCCATCAATGATCACATTACACCATAGTTCTGTTGCTACACCCAGATTGGAGCTGGGATATGAAGTAGATGCTAGGAAATAGCTTATAAGAATTGATGCATTTAGACCTTCTCACAACTTAAAGCTAAGTCACAGGGATGATAAAAACTTTTTCATTGTACCGTTCCTCATGTAGAAATATGTGGTCTAATTAGAATTGTATTTGACCATATAACTTATTACCTTAGCTTCATATGGATGTGGAATATGTAGTTTGGATGCATTGTTTCCTTATTCCTTACATGATGACAACTTATGCCCACCAACGATGGGCACCATAATTAGTAGAGATTAGAATCCCCTCTTCTACCCTAAATCCTCTGCTTTGAAGTTGCTCCCAACTCTCAGCCACTGCATGGATGAAACCACATAACAATTACTAAATTTATTATAATAATCTTCGAATACTGGAAACAAACAACAATTTTAAAATAGCCTACCTCATTCGGTCATTTCTCGCCCTCTCGGCCCTCTTGTTCGCAAGTTCTACATCACACAGGATAATTGTGACCCTTAGTATCTGCAGATAGCCCAAGCAAATCTCTACGCAAGGTTCAGTCTATCATCTTGAAATGAATTTGCTTAGATATTGGATCTGAAAACGAATTTATCTTTCGGTTTGAGCTTCAGGGTGGTGGTACTATCCTCTGGAAAAGGATCATAGCTGCTGTAGTACTATGAGCAGGGGAAGAGGATGGATCAACCGGACCTTCTACCCAGTATGGACTTCCATTACCTATGACGAGACTGCTCCTCTAGGTAAATCATTTGGGCTGTTCTTCATGATCATGAGTAGTAGTTTTTGAGGTGCTCCGTAGTCATAAGCAGCTTTCCATAGTAGCTGAAGCAGGTGGGAAGATGGTAATGCCTTACAGTACTGTGGAGACTGAGAAGGGGATGCCCATATCTACCTACAATTATAGTGAAGAGGTTGAGGGGGCTTGCCATAGTACACAGTTATTGCTCTACATCGACCTCTAGCATTGTGTTTGTTTTGCATCATGTGCTAATTCTTCCGATCTGGTGACCATGAAATGAATTTTCCTATCTGGCCTATTGTGGAGCCTGAATAAGGTCAATGTACCCTTTTTTATCAATAAAATAAAAATATCTTGCCTTCAAAAAAAAAAAAAAAAAAAAAAAAAAAAATTTAGCTTTGTCTAATTAGAATTGTATTTGACCACATAACTTATTATCTTAGCTTCATATGGATGTGGAACATATGTAGTTTGAATGCATTGTTTCCTTATCCTTTACACGATGACAACTTATGCCCACCAACGATGGGCACCATAGTTAGTAGAGATTAGAATCCCCTCCTCTACTCTAAATCCTCTGCTTTGAAGTTGCTCCCAGCTATGGCGGATTCCGGCAGCGATGGTAGAACAATGAAACCTTTCGGTGTCTATGCAGAATCTGGAAAGGAGCCCACAACATCAACTCAAACCCAACCATAAGTAGGTGCAAAACAGAGCTATGACTGTAATGAGGGGATTATCACAGATGCATTCATCTATATTTAGCAGAACAACGTTGCTTTTGAATCTGATTATCCATACATGGAGCAGAAGACACAGTGTCAACGGAAGGCAAGGATAAATTCCATCAAACCCAGACTTTGTAAGCAATCAAATTTGATTCTTTGCCACACCCTCGATTCATGGAGCTTTCTTGTCATCAAATCATAACTTTTAGAAGCAGCAACGGCCCTAGCTAACTCCATCATTGATTCTGCCCTTTCTTATTAAGATATGTCTCCAAAATCGCCTCCAACTTCTGTTATAGAGCCCTTTCTTCATGGAATCCAAGAAAACTGATCATTTTGAGAGTCAAAATGCTCCGATAGATGCAAAGACGAAACCTGATAAGTGGAAATCCAGAATTAAGATTTTAGTTCCTTTTGTTTTAGGGCTGGAAGTATGGTATTTAGTTTTGTTTCTCTCATTGTTATGGTTACTGGTAAATCGGCCACAAATGTAGCTACCAGAAGGTGAAGCTTTGATTATTCTAACATCGAAGAAGAATCTGTTTCAGTGAGCTATGAAGATTTCAAGTCTGTAGCGTAAGCTATCATTGGCATCATACACTTAAGAATATTTTGTTTCATAAGTTAGAATTAACAGAACTAGCTTGCATTCATTTTGGCCTCTTTATCTCTTCATTTGGATGTTCTATTGCTTGTGTAACAATTAGAAAAAGGATATTAAGCAGTCTTATTCCCTAGCAGTTTTCATCATGTTCTTCTGACGAAAAATTTGAAAAAGAAAAAGGAGCATCATCTATTATATCCAAAACTAGAATATTTAATTCAACATGATTCAAATCGATAGCAAGGGCAACCCATAGCACATTAGCACTTTATTTATTGAGGATATTTGTTGAATTGGTTTGGTTGAATAGTGATTGCAATAGAACCAATGGAACATATTTTGTTTGGGCATAAATTGTTGAGAGTAGTTTGTTTTTGAGACTATTAACAAAAAATAATTGGATATATTGTGCAGTAGTACATATTGTGTGTGCACAGTATGTAAGGTTTCCCTTCATAACGGAAAAGTCAATATACCTGATCCCTGGCTTGCTCCTGTTGTTATGACCTTTTCTAAAACACTAGCATCCAAAAGCTTACCGAGGAAGCATGTGTTACCAAGAAACCATATGTTGAGATCTGTTTCAGGTGATTGTGATCTTCATTATTCTGCACCTGCACACATCCCTGCTCGTGGACATTCCATCTGTAGAAGCGAGCTTGGATTGAAGTCAAAGGTATGTACAGCTGGAGTAGAGATATTTCTTTAACTCCATGAATCCTTACTTAATTGGGGAGGATAGCAGAGACTGCATGATCAGGAACTTCCTTGGGCAAGCCAAATTTGGCAGGAATACGAGAGTAAATTTATTACAGATTTCTTTCATGATGACATCCCAATCTCCTATGAGCAATCAGTATGAAGAAGGGGATTCAAGTAGGAATTTTTATGCTATTCAAACTTATATATCCCAAGTCTACTGGAACAATAGCAATCTCACCTGGCATTATAAGTGCACTTTTTAAGTTCAAGGTTAAGCAAGCTTACAGTTTTTAAATGAGAAATCAAAAAATGACCATGCACTCCGAGGTCTCTGAAGATAGATGCAAAATGAATCGTCAACACTGCCTAATATTAGAGCTTTTATCTGGCAGTTATGGCACAAGAGTTTAGCCACTAACAATAAGAGATTTTCTCTAAATTTTACCAAATCTGGCATTTGTTTTAGATGTTTACCTTTTCCAGAAACAGAGGATCACGTTTTTAGAAAATGTTTGCGGTCTGAATGGACTATCAAAATCTCATCTCAGGCCCTTACATTGATATCTCAATTGAAGGAAATGAAAAGGATTTCTTCATGCTGAATTAGCCGACACATTGAAGCTTCTACATTCTTCTATGGAGAATTTGGAAAGGCAATATTAAAATTATATGGCCACAAGCCATAATCTCAAATTAACTATGATGTGTTTTGCCACAAAATTTACTCATAACTATTCTATTTCTGCATGAAAGATATTATACTCTGCATAAAAAATTGTATGCCCCAACAAAACTTATGAAGACATGCACAAATGGATGTAACCTTTCTAACTAGTCCAAACTCTCATCACATGGAAGATAAGATAAGATGAATTTTTACGTCCACGGGAACCCAACGGGTTATGAGAAAGATGAGTGTGACTGCAACTGTTCGTGCAATCTTGATGTTGACTCTAAGTGGGAAATAATATGCACTGCAAAAGATTCTTCCAAGAAATATAATTTTGCTAAGACCCAAGTTTGTCCTTGCATCTACTGTGATTTAACCAAGGTTACTGGAGGTGACCCCTTGAGATGGTAGATTATGAAGAATTCGATGACTATTTCTGCTCCAGCAAATTACACTTCACAGCAGACTTTTTTAACTTATTATGCAAAAGTTTTTAAGCGAGTGGTGATAGCTTTATTAACCTTTTTCTGATGTTATGAATTTGTTTTAGCCTCCTTTTGAGAATATCTTGGCTAAAAATAGTAGACGCTCCCCATTAAGCAGTCACTTTTTGTACTTTATTATGAAAATATAAATACAATACTCTACCTTCAATTAAAAAAAAAAACATATAAAAGTAGTCTAACATGTATACAAATGCATATTTGGGCCATCCCTTGCATCCGTGAATGTTTAAAGATCATGTTCCCTTCCAGTATCACCCTAGGGGATGTTCACATTGGTGCATTGCCTGTAGAAGTGGCGTCACAATCTTGTGTTGTACGTATAATGTGCATACAAGCGTCGGAAGTGTTACATTGCCCTTCATGGGCTGTGGAGCAAGCTGCTCAAGCTTCCATTACACATGTATTCATACACCAGAATTTGAGTGCCTCAGCTTCAATTACACATGTATTCATACATCAGAATCTGAGTGACTGGAACAGCTTGCCAGAAGCTTGAAAATATTCCTGCGCTTCAACATGCCTAGAATCTCTATTTCTACAATAAAGACGTTCCTTTCCTTTCCAAGCTTGTCTTTTATATGAAGTCTCTTGACTGCTATGGCCCGCCCCCTAGGACTATAAAAGTTTAAGGGAAATTTACCAAAATAACCCTAATTGTTGATTTAATTCCCAAAAAGCCCTTCGTATTTGTGAAATTCCCAAAATGCCCTTAAATCTTAAGTATTTTCCCAAATAGCCCCTTGTAATTTTAAAATCACCAAAAGCTAGAGATAAACCTATCATTCTAATACTAGAAATGATCGAAGACAATTAACTTAATGCTTTTATGAAAATCGTATTGAAGGGAAAGCTTTGTGGGTATCTTGTGGAGAAGCTGCTTTATACCCATATATGTTACTTGTAGAGCCCATTTTGCTATTTATATGATGTCCGTATCTATCCTCCAAATATTGAACAACTTGAAAATAATAAATTGCTACCTCCTGCAACATGTCATCCATGTTGCATCCTCCTGGTAGGCCTAAAAGAAAACGGGATAGGACAGAAGACAAGGATTGAAAAAAGTGTGTGTATAAGTGCACCTTGTGGTAATGTCGGGCATAATGAAGGCACTTGCAAAAATTCTATTTGATATTTCTGTTGCATATTTTTGTCATAATGAATTTTGAAATTTATTCTCCAAATAATTGTCATCTGTAAGAACCACTTCGTCTTAGAAAATGATCCTCTATTGTAAACATGTGTATTTGAAAAAATACTTAAGAATTAAGGGCATTTTGGGAATTTCACAAATACAATGGGCTTTTTAAGAATTAATTTTTTTTTTTGTTTGTTTAGCAGGGTTGCCTAACCCCCCCTGCACAAAAGGCTGCAATTCTAGCTATGCCACGTGTCGTGCCACGTCACCCAAAATCAATTTGGGCCGTCCGATTATGTAATTTCGGATCGTAGGGCCAGGGAAATTAGAAAACCCAAGAAATTCTCTGCCCGGAGTTTGGCGCTCGATCTCGATCTTGGCTGGCACTCGCCTTGGCTATGGCGGCCCGTCCTGGCTGGCTATGGAGGCTTTTTTATTTTTTTTTTGGGCATACCTGTTCTCCAGAGATCGAGGAACCCATGGTCAATTTTCGTCGGGGCCTATCTTGGCAAATCTGGAACTGTCTGATAGCATTTTGGTGAGTTTGTACGCCGAAACTGGCAATACATGAGTAGAATGATCGAAAACTGGGGATCCTATCGCCATGAACTGTTGGTGTTGTTGGCCGTTGCAGCCGATTAGGGCATCGATGTTCGCTTCCGATATTCAAGAGCGTAGATGGAGTTTTACATATGATATTCAATGGCTAGAGATGTTGCTCCGGTGAAAGAGTATAGTATAGGTATGCGATCACAACTAGAATTTTGTACTCTATGCAAAGATTCAATAGAACAACTAGATCACAACTAGAACACTTGGTGGACCTAACTTCTTACATGGAAATGAAAGGTCTTGTAAATGAATGATGCACGGACTTCGCTTATGTTTCCATTGTTTTGTAGATGTATGCTTATGATTCTACAATATTCTTTACAAAAGCATATCTGCTAGGATTCTACATACCGATGGAATAAATTCACATTTAATTACCTATGTGAATAATTGTTTGTACACATCCGGGCCGGTTCCCATGTGAGCTTATTAAGGTGATTTCGGCGAGGCCAAGTCTACCAATCTGAAGGTCATGTTGTACCAAGTCGTGTAACAAGCGAAGATCCCGATGATGGTTTTAAACCAACAACCCAAGTTCAAGTATTAATGCTTTAGTTGTAAAAGATGCTTTTTCCGGATGATTAATTAATTAGGTTGGTTTGCGGTTTCTAGAAATCTTCAAATGACTTTAACATCTTAGCATCAAGTCTCACGGCAAAGAAGGGTCTTAGACTACATTGGTTATCTTGAGAAGTGCCGATTCCACCAAAGGTGTGTTGCAATGTGATTAATTTATTTCAAATCATGCTTCAGATAGATGCACACCGCTGATTGTAGGGTTGGGATTCTCGCAGAATCTTTCCCTTCGAGATGGGCACGTCCAATGGAGTTCTCGAGCCAAATCGAGCCCGCCACGCATGAAATATTAGGCGATTCTTTAAGGTACATGCCATGCATTGCGTATAGACTACATTTGAAACAGATATTAAAAGCAAGGAATAGTAATGTGTACAAAAGAAGTTTTTTTTTTCTTAAGTAGATGTATAATGACCCTTGTCTATGTTGAACGATCTAAAATGCATCTTTGGTTAGATGGTACTATCGTGTGCATGCATGCATCTTTGTTCTATTATCAAATGCTATGCATTTATGCTTTCATTAAATAAATCACGTTTTGTCTGCTTAAACATGAATATGATTTCAACATGAACATGATTTCGTTAAGATATCCACAAATTCATAACTATAGCTCGCTTTTGGAGCAGGATAGAGGAAATTGGGTATACAAATCCACCGTGAGAATTCATTGGAATTCATCCCAGCGCATAAGGATATGACGCCCGGATGGGTAACCCGAGAAGCACAAGTTGGCACATGGTTCCATCAAGTAGTGCTTTTATGCCGTGTTTAATCCTCTGTTTTTGTTGCTCGGATATTTTCCTTCAACAAGACATTACGGGGCTCTTAGGCGGCGACATGTTTGCTTATGATCTACCCGCAATGATAAACTTAGCGGATAGAAAACAATGAAGTCTCAAATTTACTACATTGGCCATTCTGCTCAAATCAAAGTTCGTAATTAACTTTGTCCGATAACGGTACCGGTATGGGCAAAGGTCAGTTCATTCTATCTACCACTATAACCAAGGTGAAGATCTATGATACGATCTTGCAATAATCGAATCATTTGCGCCTCTTTGGCATAGAGCTCATAGTTGGAACGAAAGATGAAAACATCCGGTATATTGCTTGATGCGCATAAGGCCCCAAAATGGGTGGAGTAAAATGTTGCGAATGACATGCCTACATCAAAGATCAATATAATTTCTGTAAGGAACACTCAACTAGTTCCTGCCATGCAAAACATTCATGCTGCATCCTGGACCTAAGGATTGACAACCTAGTGAAAACTTTACACCAACGAAACTAATGATCCAGCTTTACAGGGAAACAGACCCCTTTTATGGTCAATAAATATTCATATTTTGCTTACAAGCGTGAGTCTAATCATATCTCTCTTGCTTATGCCATGTTCCTTTAAAATGGTAATAGGTGTTCATTATGCCAATTTGCTCTACGCAGCATATGCCATGAAGAAAATGGGATTCCCCTAATGTGAATAGTATTGTGTCTAAAATCAGAAATTTGCAGCCTATCATTAGGTTAATTTGGATAGCATATTATACATGGTGGTACCACCACTCTGAAACATCATAAATTGAGGTGGCATTGCTGGCTTGGCATGTGACAAGGCTTGCCACATAGGGTATCTGCTTGGGATACTGCCACGTGGAATGCATTCAATAGCCTTTGGGGACGTTAACATGACCGCCATTTAGATTATTTGCTACGTGACCAATGGACACCCCTCCCCTATGGCTTCTCCCCTCGTATCCCCGAGACACCATATAGCACTTACCAAGTATGCCTTTTTGAAGGTTTCAAAATTCTACCACAAGACCCCCTCCACAAATAATAACCCCGACTTTAAGCCTTGTATGGTTCCATATTCATAAGGAACGTGTTTGACTTCTTGGCTGCTAAATGCACTATGGTAGCATTACCGGCATTTATCGCCCTTATGAAGGGTGAAGGTGCCACCTCATCTTTACTATCGGCAGAATTCTTTTTTACTTTATGGGATCTGGCCTGTATTGATCGCATCTCTTCGGCCCATCTTTCTCGATTAATTTCCAGGCTGTGCATAAATGTTCGATAACGTAACAAAGGCTCCCGCTACATCTTGATAAGTCGATCACAAAGTCCAAAACATGTTCGCTAATTAATTAAAATCAACCCTACATGCCCGAAGAAAAGATTTCCATACCACAATGGATGCTTCAAATGGCATTCCTTGAATAAGGTTTCGGCTGATCAGCCCATCCAAAGATGGCCAAGGAGATCGATAACACAAGCATAATGAAGCTCACGTGGGGCGATGCCATGTTCGAAGCCATGGTAAGAACCCGGTGATATCCTTCATCTAATAATCCTCCATGGTTGCACGCGAAAAGAATGGCGAAGAAAAAGTAACTTCATTAGGTTTTGCGCCTTTTTGCTGCATGCTCTTGAACAGCATAATGGATTCTTTTGCATCCCTATGCTGACAGTATGCAGTTATGATCGTATTCCATACAGCCACATCACATGAGGATATCCTATCAAATAATTTACGTGCATCATTTATACCCCCACATTTTGCATACATGTCGGTGAGTGCACTATGAATAAAAGTATCCGTTTCACATCCATTTGTCTTGATCGGTCGTGGATCTTCTTTCCTTGTTCCATATCTCGAATGCTAGCACGTGCATCGAGAACACTAATAGAAGTGATGCTGTTTGGCAGACACCATAATAACACATTGTCGCTATAATGGAACTTTTATAGGAAAGTAAACAAGATAAATACAAAAAACACAAAGAAACCCCAAACTTGGGTCCGATTCCATATTATGGTACGAGTTCACGATAGAAGGCAACGCGATCATGGTCGTGAGGAGGGCGCTTCACGCCGGTCTGCCGTGATGCTCTCGTGGATCAAGGGACGTGAAGCAATCGTCGATCGTGTCGCCGATCACGACGGCGGACTTCCAGCCGAACAAGACGCTGCAAATGTAGCCGGTTCAAAACGTCGCGCCGGAATCAACATGTCAATAATTCACAGCCTTTCAGACCGATTTCTATCTTTCATTACACCATCGAAGCACAACACATTCGAAAACATAATTTTGCTCTTCTTTGTTTTACTCTGAAAAAATGGATAATTATTGAGCATCTCTATTATTAAGTAGCCGGTTCAAAACGTGCCGCAATCAAGAGGTCAATAATTCAGAGCTTCGCATTGAATATTTAAGGTAAAACACCATCGAAGCACAATACATCTGAAAACAAAATTTTGCTCTTCTTTGTTCCTTCTGTGGACATACTAGCACGCATTAATATTTTATAATTCTTTCCTTTGCCTCAACCCTGCCCTTCTGCTAGTTTTTTTTTAGCAGGGTTGCCTAACCCCCCTGCCCACTTTCCTGCGTTCTGAGCTATGCCACGTGTCCTGCCACGTCGGTTATTTTCCATCTCAACCATTAGTTTTCTTAATTTCGCATCGGACGGCCATGAAAATTAGAAAGTCCTTGAAAAATCTTCTTCTCTGTTCGCGCGCGGCCGATCCGTTAGGGTATGGCAGATCTGACTCCCTTTGGTGTTTATCTTGTGCAAGCATAGATGCATCATTCGGCAGGGCAACGGCTATAGGATGGCGAATCAGAGGATGGGTTTGGAAGGGCAGATGAATATGGCTATTCTTGGATATGGCAGAAGGACGAATATGGCAAAGGTGGGGTTTTTTGACGATCTGCAAGATGTGGGCATCTGTAGGAATGCTTGCAAGTAATTTGCTTGTGGAGAGGCCGAGTAGGTACGATTCTAAGCTGCTTATGGAGGCATGATTTTTCTTAGCAAGTCTGGCATGATCGATTGCAAGCTCGTTGAGCATTAAAAAGCTTATTAGTTTGATCTTGTTTGGGGCATAGGCGGGAACCACAGCAAGTTTTTGGACTCCCACTTCTGGATGAAACCCCATGAAGCTCAATCAAAGGCCCTGAAAGGCTCTATAGAGAAATATCTGGCAATTCCACCAAGGTATGCCGTTATTTATTCTGTCGTTTAAAACAATACAATAAGCAGTTTCTTATATAAAGTATGTTTGATGTTAAACTTCTAGTGTCTCTGCGCATATGAACCTAACTTATATGGGATGTATGGACACTATCCTACAATATCTAATCAGCGGCAGTTATCTTCTCGAATCTAAGAATTCTGGTAAGCTCTTTTACTGTCCTTTGTTAAAGGAGGTGAACATAGACTCTACGAGCAGGTAAAGCCCAGGTGACAAACAATCCATTTACCAAGCTTGCAAAGATGTTAGCCTCCACAGAAAATAGAGGGGCAATGCCAAGCATGTCTGCACAATCTTAAAAGTCCGAGAAGGAAATATCAAATTTAATTTCAAGTATATCACGCCTGCAAGACTAGACTTTTAAGTGCTCTGCCATAAATCGTATATTATTCTTGAACTACTTATTTTGAGCAGGAAATGTGTTTGAAACATGTGCCTTTCAATTCACACGTAACAGTCAGTCCTTGTTGCCTGTTTCCTTTCTAGTAAGCTCACCTTGTTGTTTTCTTTTGCCAGTAAGGTATCAATGTCATGCACACTTACACAATCCTGGAGTCCAATAATGGTAAAAAGAAACTTAATATATGCAATGTCATGCAAATTATACTGTTTCACTTACACAATCCTGGAGTCCAATAATGGTAAAAAGAAACTTAATATATGCACGTTCTGCCAGTTATATTAAGGATTGCTTGTAAATTTCACTGCAAGCTTGCTATGTCTACATAATGTTATGCGTGTGCAGCCATGCTTATTCAAGGCTACTGAACTATAAACAAGTTGACATTCTGTTACTACTGTTATGTGCAATAGTTCTTTATCTGTATGAAAGAATTGTTTATGATCATAAAAGTAATAAAATGCAGGGCCAAATATATAGTCAGTATAGTGAGGGCCTTGCAACAAAAAGAAGGTGGTGGAGGAGAATGGTTATGCTCTCTGCGAGGTTTTCCTCTGCAGGAAGCAATAAATGGCCTTTGTGTGCTGTCTGGCATTGGACCAAAGGTGGCAGCATGTGTTGCACTTTTTTCTCTGGACAAACACCATGCCATCCCCGTCGATACTCATATGTTTGGCAGGTAGTATAAGCTTATCACTTATGTTCGTTGCAACCGATTCTAATTAGGTGAACACTGATGACAGATTGCTGTACGTTACCTCATGCCAGAACTAGCAGGAAAGCAACTTTGTTCAAAGTTGCACCATACTGTTTCAGAAGCATTTGTGAACACATTTGGGGCATATGCTGGTTGGGCACATACAGTTCTTTTCATTGCTGAATTGTCATCTTTCCAAGAAATGCTACCTTCAGATCTTCAATTTTCAAGAAAGAATAAAGGTGGGAAGAGTTGAAAACAAAATGAGAGGCATTCTAACATGACGATACATGCTATGGCACCAATGCCAGCACAGAGTGCCATGTGATCAAGCAAAGGATAGTCCAGATTACTTTGGAAAAAAATTTTGACAGCTTTTTATATCATAAGTCAGCACGTATCTGCAATGCCATCCTCATTCATGTTAAAATCCAGGAATATGTAAATTGCAATATGCCAAGTCTTAAATACAACTGCAGATGATAATTGGACATAATTCTTTTTGTAGTGTGACAAAACTGAACATATATCCTCTTGGTACATGGAAGTCGTTTTGGACACCATGCATAACATGGGCAATACAGGGCAAAATTGAGATATATTTTAAGAAATATTGCACCTGGTTGTGTGCAGAATTGTATAGCTAGCAAAAACTCCACTTTCTGAACTACTTTGACAAGTGCCTTTGGTTTCTATTCAGAACTTTTATCACCATTGTATCAATCATTAGAGTTACAAGAAATTTATTGTGGCAGCCTTGCCGCTGCGAATATTTCTTTCATTCCAAACCTGGGAGATTGGATCCACTATTAATGTCCATTCTGTCAATGCAATGCCTGTTGAGTTATGGATTTAACTTGCAATAGTGCGAGACACACTTGGTGTTAAAGATAACCTTCAATTCCTTGAAAGTGTACTATCCGGGATTGCATAATAAGAGGAAATGTGCACTTCCAAGTTTTTCTAGGATGTGAACGAGTCATTTAAAATTACCTTTCTAGCCTACCTTTCTATGTTAGACATCATTAATGACACCAACATACCCAAATACTTGCTTTGTGTTACATAATTCTATGTTGTTGTAGACAACCTTTTCAAGCATCCACGCTTCGTTTGGCCTTTTCATTTGGAGATACTCACAGGTGAACAACCTAAGAGCCAATGTATTACTACAAATATACAATGTTGCTTGTGATACTACCACATAACCTCTTCAAACACTCACACTTCATTTGGCCTTTTTACATGGAGATACTCATTCTTGACATAGTGAACAACTTAAGAGCCCATGTATTACTACAAATATATAATATTGCTTGTGATACTACCATATAATCCAAAATTTTAGTTCACTTGAATAGTTATGTCGAATTTTCACCACCTATCAATTTTATGTTATTAGGGTAATCAAGGCCCCAACTTCTATTACCATTGCAATATTATGCAGTTGTCATATGCTGTTAGAGTAATCGAAGCCTCAACCCATAGCCCATATAATCTCTAAATCATTTCCAGAGATGATTCTCATCTCAAACAATTCTCACTCTAAACATTTAAATGCAAGATAATGCAAGAATTGGAATTAAACGTATGAGATATCAGTGGCTACAATCAATGTTCTTTTATACCAAATGCTTATTTAGACATGATTGAGTAGTGGGGACGTGCATTACGCGCAATTCTTAAATCTCCGTAACATTACACAAAGACAACCAAGCCTTTGCAAGCATACCGGAAGAAAAACAAAGCCCCTAAGAATATCGCCGCCGAACCTCGAATTACCACGGGAAAAAACCGACGCGAGCCCGACTGCCTAGCCTTCTTCCCAACCCTGCAGTTCTGCTAGTTTGCTTTTTTTTTGTTATTTTGGTATAGGGAAATTAGCAGTAAAAGAAAAGTGGAATTGTACCAGAGTTTTTTCTTGGGACCAACTACTTGTTTTCCATTCGGCAACACATTGTGCAAAAGCACCTCTCCATTGTGCGAAAGCACCTCGTTTAGATAAGAGATCTCACTAGGCAAAAGACAAGGACTTTTAACTTATCTTGCAGAAATATCAAAGGTAGATCCTGCAGAAATATCAAAGGTAAATGGCAACAACCCTTCTTCAATTCTTATTTCTAAATTCCATGCATTTCAAGAACAGACAAGCTTTATCCAAAATGCAGAGCAGATCTGGTTGTGATTTTTGTTACAGGAACGTCAGACTTGCAAAGTCCGACTGAGTGAATTTGCAGCTGGAAAAAAAAAGTTGCTAAAACAGCAGTAAAAAAACGTTTCCCAACATTGCTCCACTAAACCTTCATCAGACCTGCAGCAGGCCAATGCAGGAAAACACACACAGAAGACTGATAAATCCATGTAGGCCGACCTTTTAGCGATCACAAGATGTAATTCTCAGTTAAAGAAAAATTAAATATTCTGAATTTCTTTAACCCTGAAGTTTGCCCATATGATCTGTAGCATGTGGTTCAGCCTCTTAACCACATCCATTCAATACAACCACAAAAAAGTGCATAAAGAAGATCTGAATGCCTAACAATGATTTAAAAGCAATGGAAAATTGAAATAGCAGGTCTGAGCTCATAAGCATGGCTAGTAAAACTGAGTACCTAGTCAAATGCTTTGAAACTTCCGTTAATTGACAACCTGGTATTAAAGACAAACAGATTTAAGTAAGGTACTACTTCATTTCCCCTTAATTATGCTTCCCTACTCGTCATCATCCTCTTCAGCATCTCCACCTGCAGCTTTCTTTGAAGCAGATTTCATGTTCCTTCTCTTTACACGTCCTGGACGTCCACCACCCAGAGGACTGGTGAGGGCAAAATCAATATGCTTTTGAGAATCAACACGGACCAAAAATGAGGGAATGTTCACTATTTGCTTCCCAACCCTGCAATATCAATATATACTAATTAAGCAATGCTAGAAAACATAGTAACTGGGGCTCCAAAACATGCAAAAACTAAAAGGCAGAAAGCAAGTAGAAACTTGAGTGTCCAGCATTGAAGATTATAAAAAAAAAACGGAATGAGAAAAGTTATGCTTTGGCATTCAAACCTGATGTGTCGTTGCCTGATCAGAACTCGAGCATGGTGAATAGATTTGGCCATACCAGACTTAAAAACAAGAGTTTGCAGACGACGTTCTAGAAAATTTTCCACAGTGAGAGCCAGGACATAATCAAGCTTGTTCTGGCTTTCTTCAAGCAAACCATAGCGGAACATCCTGCGAAGCAAGGCCTCGCCCTCAAAGATCCGGCGCTGATTCTTCTCATCCAAAGTGAGAAGCATTCTTGCAGCATTACGAATACGACTAAGTGCATACTGAACCCTCCATAACTCACGCTTGTTTCTTAAACCATATTCACCAACGAGCTTTAGCTCTGCATCTAACCGCTCCTTCTCAAAAGGACGGCGGGGCTTCTTGAAGGTCTTTCCATCTACAAAAATTTAGGGTTCTTACAAAGCTGATCGACAGAAGGGAAAAAACGTACCAACAATCATTCTAAGAAATGCCCATTTGTTTAACACATATGCTGATCTAAATCCAAAACAGAAATGGGCTTACAATTCCGGTAGAAGGCGACGTGCACCATGATCGGCTGCTGCTACCTCCTCCGCCGCAGCCCTAAACTCAAGCTTTAGGGTTTAGCTAGGTTGCATTTTCTGAACATATATAATTAGCCCCCGTCCCCGAGCTTTTTTTTTTCTTTATCTTTTTTTTTTTCTCCCAGAAGGGCATATCAATTAAACATGTTTATAGCCAACACATGTACAATGGGACAATTAATTATTTGAGCAACGTTTGAGTACTTGCAAATGTCATGCCCTATATTGGAGCAGACTTATGCCTCGCTGGCAACCACCCCTCCTTCGGGGCCTGCTCAAGTACCCAACCTATGGACGACCCCACTCTGATGGAGATCGAGGCGGCCGTCGTCGAGGACATCCGTCTGAAGGTAAAAATCAGCGGCATCGGGCAAATTAGCTATGTTTATATTGTGGTAGCCTAGGACATATAGCATTGAATTGCACATGCCAAGACATCAAGCAAACCAAGCACATGCTAGTAATAAACTTCATTCTAGTTCTCCAGTTAGATCTAACAGTCCTAGCAAACCCAGCAGCCATGTTTGGTCCAATAGATTCGAAGTTTTGAGTCAACTAGAAGAGGAGATAAACGAGCGAGCCCAGCCAAAGTTGGAGCCATTTGATTGGGCAGTCCAGGGTATGTAAAGTATGTTCCCAGTACTGGTTGAATCGAGTTAGCAGAGCTTTTGCAGCATTGGTTAAGCTCAACATAGCTAGGTGCCATCGAGTTCTTGCCTCTGTTCTCTTGGATTCGGAGCCAACTTTTGTTTCATGGATCAAGAATTGCTTTGATAGATCAAATCTTCTTGAATAAGCTTCCTTGTAAGAGTCTGAGTCAAGTCCGTGTGGTTCTTAGTGATTTGGTATGTGTTGAGTTCCTTCAATATGGTTAGTAGTCCATAATCTAGAGATTGATTCGAAAAAGCGAGCAATCAAGGAGTCTCAGAAAATAGTACACCCAAATCCTGCATTTCTACAGGGCCAGATTCTAGATCCCATCGAATTACGACCATTTCTCTATGGAGGTTACGCAAGGAGGGACTGAAAGAGGAAATGTTTCTATTTGCAGATTAGCAACTCCATCTTCTGGCCCACAGAAGTTGGAGGCCCAACTTCTAGCAAAGTACCAGGAGTTCACAGATGATTTTGATAAGGTGAAGGCACAGATGCCTATAAGATAGAATAAAATCGAAGCAGGCTATGAGAGAAGATGATTCAAGATATTAGTTTTATTGGCGGTTTAAATATTTCTTACAAGTCTGTTATGCTAGAAGATTTTCCCCTCCTCTCTCTTTTTCCAACTAGCGGAAAGATCTAGGAATGTTTCCTTAAAAGGAGCCAGCATAAGTTCTTGACCTCGCTTTTACAGTTTTAAAACAGGATGTCAGATTTTTTGAGATTGCCGAGCTAGGGGCCTAACTGTATCTAGGAAGATGCTGCCATTTCAAAACCGGAATTCAGGGAAAGTTTTGGTGGCAGTGCTGTGTATCTAACCTACTGTAGGACGGCTCACTGGCACATCCCAACAATGCAAAGTTTTCTTTAGTACTATATTTGCAGATATGATTTAGATCCGTATGGGATACTTTGTATATAAATTGTATCTGATCCATGAAGGGTCTTTCTATTGTACTTCTTCCAATCTGATTAATACAAAAAGTTTTTACCTTGGAAAGGAAAAAAAATGGTGTTCTTATTTACAGGTGTTAGCATATTAATATTGTATTATGTAAGGACTCTTCTAAAGAAAGATTTGAAATTTCTTCAATTCTCTTGACTAGTTAATTCCTTTCCAGTCTACATGAATGCTTTGCCATATCATCATTTATGATCCTTCGAACCATGACCCTCCATTCTTCTATATCAGTACTTCTATTATTTTTAATTCTTTACACTAGTGGTGTTCTAAAATGTGGCATCATAAGATCATGCTAGTGATGTTATTCTAGCTATGTTTTAAATAATATTTTTTAAAATCATCATTTTCAAATAATCAAGATAAACGGAATACTTTCTCTCTTGGAAACCTTACCTATATCTAATATATTCCATATACTTGCATATCATTATGCTCATGGTGCAACCAGATTTTTCCAACACTTAGAGCAATACTTTGATGGAAGATGTTCATGCAACTTCAAACCGATCATGCAGCAAACTTATCAATATTATAAATTTCATACATTTTTGACATGTCATCCCTGCAAAGTCCATCCAACCCAACAAGCTCCTTCTTCAAATTAACCCTCGCTTGATGGATATTCATAACACCTCTAGGTGTTAAGTAATACACAAGCTTCTGTTTGATCCATTCCTTTTTCTCAAGTGTGAGCCATGGAGCGAGCCTATACCCAATCCTTTCTCAATTGCAAGTGATTTACCATGTTAGACCTCACCTTCCAAGTGCACATGATCCCATTTTCGGTAAGTTATTTGACATGGGCTTGAATCCACAGATATGGGATTGAATCCACATATTTGGCATGTCTTGAACCTTCTTTATTGGACATCTACAACTTTTGGAACTAACCGGTCACGTTTCCTTTTTTGTTGTTTATATTTCTTTGGTTGACTTTTCTCTATATTTGTTATGGTTTGTATTTTGTTGCTAATCTAATGAGTTAATTAGCGAATAAACCATTGGAATGGAACTCAATTGTCTTGCATGTGGATGGAATCAGTGAAGACTGCACAGATTGCTCAGAATAGTCACAGCAATTGTAATAATGCACTGCTTCGAATGATTGTAATGTAACTAAAGTAGTATGAAATATAAAGATTACTAACTCTAAAGTGGTAAATAACCTGACAGATTGACCTCTGAGATGGCTCTTACGTAGATCCTCCTTGACACGAGTAACGGAGGATATGAGCATCAGGATAGCTAATCAATAAGTTGAGCATAATGATTGAATTGTAACTATTGAGATGGAACTTTTGAAGGTAAGGCGTGATATGGGGTTGAGTAGTTTGGCAAAGAGGGTCATAAGAAGCTTATGGGGATTTTGAGTATGGCTATGGCATGGAGAGTGCTGGCGTAACAGAAGAAGTACATAGGTGTTGGATTTATATCAATATGACAGCCAAGCTTGCGACTTCCTCGACATGTTTGGATTGTGATCATGATTTTCATCACTGAGTTTTGCTACCTCGACATGATATTGGATGTATGAGTAACCTTGACAAGGGAATTACATGTAGAAAATATGGCAAGTTATCATGGCTAATGACTTTAATAAAAGCTAATATGAAAGTGCATTCCTTATGGGGGGAATGGTTGGTGCGTTGTATTCCTTATGAAGGGTAAGCTTTTGCTTATGAACAAGCTACTGCAACATGGCTAGATTGTGATTGGGATCATGGGCATCATCGAGAATTGATCTTTTAGGCATATGTATATTACATAATGTAATGAACATCACGTGTTATATTCCATGCCATTGCACAAATGTTGTCTTTGTATATGTTCTTGGATCCTCTGGGGTCGGGCTTCTAAGTTTGGTGGCCTAGGTTGCTCCGGCATGCTCATGTTCATCTGTGTGACGCTCCCTGCTAAATATACGGCGCCCAGCCGTACACTCCGCAGGAAATCCCCCATCCGGTCCTTCGACCGCACGGGCCCTCCGTCTATCCCGCACTCTGGGATCACCGTAGTGCGGGAAGGGGACACGAAGGTGTCTTGCGCGCCCTTCCCCTATGGGCTCCTATCACAGCGGAAGCATAAACAACGTCAGAACTAGCAACAACAATACATCATACTACCTCGAAGGGTAGCCCATCCACATATCCACAACTGCAAAGAAGATAATCCTGTGCCATAAAACATGAGAGCTCCTACCCATGGCTCCGACTCATAAGGAGGATGACCGACCGCTAGGGCCTCAAGATAGAGCGTGACCAGAAGTCATAACAATGGCGGGCTGGCTATAGACAATGGCTAGGGTTGACCACTCCATCCGCCCCTCCCTATGCATACTTTGCGTGATGGGCTCGACGTGCTCGACATGACTCTAGCCTTCCTGATACGCAATCCCATGGCATCACCCATCTAACTACTCCTGTGTTGCATCTCCCCGGGTCCGTCGAGGGGAAGAAGGGTTGCATCTCCCCTTCCCGGGGTCTAGAGGTTCCACGGGCGGCTAGAGAATCGTGGGCGACACACGATTCATACCCCGATCGAACCCCCAAAACAAGAGCCAAGCCGACACTTGCAACTCTTGAGAGGCAGGGCACACCATCGCCCCAGAGGTGTCGGGACCCATGCTCGCCCACACGGGTGACCCACCATAAGCCTAGCCCACTATGGGATCCCCCGTAGCCCCCCACTCCTAAGCAGGATCCTCCCTCCGCATTGCCTCTAGCCCCGCTTGTGTAGTGCGAGTCACATCATAGCCTCCCTAGCCCTGGGTTCCTATGCACACGCCGCATCTAATAGGAACTAAGGGATCTAATCTAGGAGCATACTACATATGGCTCTAGGTCTCTACCCCCTTCCCAATACAAGAGGAGCAAACATGATCAACCATCGCCACATAATCATCACATCATGAGAATAATCATAAGAACATCTTAACCTAATCATACAAATCTAACTTACGCTTAGGGTTCCTTGATTAGGGTTCAAGATGATGCATGAGGGTTCTAGGATGGCTCTACCCTAGATACAAGATACTAACTCATCCGGAATGTTAATTCCATGAACTACTATGACTACTACTCTACATACCGCCTCCCCAAGCACTCCCTCCCACCTCAAGGCCTCCATGGTCTTCGGTGTTCGAGGTAGCTCCCACTCCTGCTGATGCGCCACGCACGCTCAGGGGGCTCTTTGTGCTAGGCTATGCCACAACAGACGGTTCTCGAAACGGAGTTTCGAGCCCGAAGAAGGTTCCCAGACTGTTGGAGCCAGAAAAGAGGCCTAGGGTTAGGGTTTAGGCCTTTATAGGTTAGGGTTCACATGTTATGCCACGTGGCTCCAATAGGGTAAGACCGTGTGGCGGGTGCCCAATAGGTTAAGGCCACGTGGAAAATGGTCTTAACCTAAGGTTGGCTAAGTTATATGAATAACTTAGTCATGCCCCCTAGTGCCACAATCTATGGTATACAAGGCTATGAAGATAGACTTGTATAGTGATTTCGGTCCGGAATATACGTATTTATAGCGATATTCCCCCTCGAACGTCACATTCTCCCCCCCCTTAGGACAATGCTTTGCCCTCAAAGATTGCGCTAAGGTGACGAACCTACTTACTACCCTGCAAAAGCACACAACAAGAATATATGAACTTAACTCTATTGAAAAGATCAACTTTTCGTTAATTACTTATTATGTAATTATAAAGCTATATTTATAAGTTATACAAAATTATATAGCTATAACAACTATTATTATCAAAGTATACACATAATATTATTACAACACAACAAATTTAGGAGTTCATAGTTAGTCTAAAATCTATGACTCCTATCTTCTCGTAAACGTGCTCCCTCCCCCTTCATGCTTCCCTTCACCGGCCTGCACAAGTAGCACATTACGTTATATAAGTTAATAAGTTTGTGGTTTTAGGGGACCACCCCCCTTACCTACCTCCTTGAGCCGAGCTACTAGCTCAAGGTTACCCTACTACCTTGCACTCGATCATGGCCCCATAAGGATTTGAGCTTAAGGACCATTTAAGATGATCCTATCATTGCCCATGATCAAGTGCTACCTTGTACTTTGCTTACCCTAAGGTCGAAAGTACCCCTAGTGCATCATGCCCCAAGGGGTTTAAGCTAGGAACGCCTCACGATCCCATCATCATCGCATGATCACTTTGACCTTCACCATGACCCTCCTACGGCCCGGTTAGTGCGTTCCCCGCGATCAAGCATAGAGAGCATCCGATCGATGTCCCATCATCGCCCACCATGCCTCATTCCTCACTCACATGACCCTAATGGTCATGCGCACCTCTTGGTGCGTGTTGGCCCTAGAGAATGCCTTAAAGGCGATCCCATCATCGCCCCACACGTTTTCAGATTCCGCACATGCACTCTACTAACTAGAATACATGAGCCGTAACTTAAGGCTAACTAAGAAACATACTAAGCTAACCTCCCCGGCAAGTCGGCGTCCGATCAATTCGGAGACGACTGGCCCATCAACTCCTTCATAAACTCGGGTATTGCTTCTCCAAATCTTACTTCAATACCCGGATCGTGTCTTCCACGGGCAAGTGATTCCACTTGACCAACTAATCGGAGGAATTTAGATCACCTAGTCCTCTTGAATGACTTATCAAGAAGCAATTTACAATTTCAACTTGATCCTCCGTCATTTTCCAACAAAGTTGAAGTATCCAAAACCTCCTCGTGGTTAGGATCGTGCCTTTTCAATAAACTCACATGGAAGACCTTAAGGTGGGCTGAGAGATCCAACTTGTAGGCTTGGGAGCCCACTCTTCTCAAGATCTTGAACGGACCGCCCACCTAGGGGCGAGAGCTTCTTACAATTGCCGATCTGCGAAGCTTCCCTTGCTTAACCTTTACTTGAGCCAAACTTTATCTCTCACAACAAAACAACTCTCGAGGAGTTTTATGTCTATCTCGCTAGACTCTTCGGATGTGCCCATGCTTTGTTTGAAGATATTCCCACACTTCTACCAAAAGCTACCGCGTGCCGTTGTTGAGAAACTTCCACCTAGGGCACTAGATTATGCCACATAATTAGGGTCAAGCATTGATAATCAGAATCGATCATGGAGGAGACATCTTCGATGACTCTTGCTTCATATTATTGTATGTAATTGACCAGGTGGATGTACTCGGCCCATTTGGATTACTTGTTCCAATCATAGTTTCTCAACGTGCTCTCCAAAATTGTGTTGGTGCGGTCCCTTTGCCGATTTGATCAAAATGATAAGCAAAACTCATCAACAAGTTGGCGCAGCTCGTGTTGAAGAAGTCTTGCTAAACGTCGCTAAAGAACTTCGGATCTCTTTTGGTGATGATCGACCTGTGCATTTCCATGCAGCCTAAAAGATCTCTTATGTAGACCACAAGGCTAGAGCCAAGGCGGTGTCTATGGTGTGGCATGGCAAGCATGTGCCCTTTTGCTAAGCTATATACCACAACCATCAAGGATGATGACTTCCCACTTGGTGTCTGGCACCGCCCAAGGTTCCAAAACTCCTGGAATTCGAAGTTGTTCCGCCCTTGTCTGCTGGCTGCACTGACATTCTTGGATATGTCTGATTATCTGCTTCTTCATACCCGGCCAGACGTAGCTACTTCTAATCTTGAAGTAGGCCTTTATAAATTTTGCATGGCCGGAAATAGGGCTATTATGCGTGTCTTGGAAGATTTTTCTTACTTCTTATACTTTGGGTACGCATAATTGTTCTTTGCTATTAGAGATTACCTTCCTTTTTAAAATATTTGAAGGTTTCTCTTTCTTAATCCGTTCTTGCACTCTTGCAAATACTAGCCCATTATGTGCTTGAACTCCATGTTGGGGTAGATGGCTTCTTCTATCTTCTTGCCGAATTAAACTGTCGGGTGGAGATGGCATTGCAAATTGCTGCTTCAAAAGCTTGCCAATGAGTGGCGACGTCTTAACATCCCCACGGCTGCATGCTCTTCCATTGATTTGTTGTAGATCACGATGTCGTCGAAGAGAATTGATGAAGAGATCATCCAAGGAATCTTCGAAGATGTCGTCCTCAAATGCATACAAGTTGGTGGAGCATTCCATAGACTTAGGGGATTACTTGTGAAATCATAGTGCCCATACTTTAAAATTATCTTCCCCTTCATCCTTATTTGCTGATTGCCCGAGCTTAAGTCGATTTTGTAGAAGAATCTTGTCCATTATGTCGTTGCTTGTTGAGTTGCCCATGGTTGATATACATCTTTAGACTTCCATCTTGGCCAAAGGGTCCCCAAGTCAATCAACTCCTACAATCGCTTCTTGAGCTCGCTAGCTCGGAAGTGTTGATTCTATAAAGAGCCTTGTTGATCGGCTCTGCATCCGGTGCAAGAGTGATTTCAGTCTCTATGCTTCTATAGAGCAAAAGCTCTCAAATTTCATCAAGGGATATATCATGGGACTTCTTAGTTACTTAGAAATTGGCCAAGGCAACTGTTTCGAAGTAGCATCTTCCTTCTTACTATTGCGGTCGGAATCGACAACTTGTAGCTTATGTATGACCTCATTCCTCATGATGCACTTAAGTGATTGCCTTACTGACATGCATTGCACGATTGGAATTACTTAACTTAGATTATAAGGTACTTGCCCTTTGGTGCTGCGATAACATCTCTTGCTTATGATAATCAGTTATTGCCTTAGCCGACTTTAACATTGCATGTCTATTATGAGGTCATAGTTGCCGATGCACATAAGTTGCTGCCGATGCTCTACTTTGCTCCGCTTAATGTTGATGTCGAACTTGACTCTTGTTCCGTTGGTGCTGCTAATTACTCGGTCTTGCCTTAACTACTGGCCTAGATTTAGACTTAAGAGTCTTGCTCTTAAAGATGTCCATCATCTAGGAGGTGCAAAATTTACAAGTTAAAGAACTACTTACATAAATCCTATGGCCACAAGTTTAGTCGGCATGACATTACTTTTGGGCACACATAGAAAACAATATGATTAGATAATTATTCTTGTTTTAGATCTAATCTATACTCTAGGATCTCCCCTTTCTTGCTTATTGCCCTCTTGAAATAGTCCCACGTTTGAGTTGATGCTATCTAAGAAGTTGGCCGGACTTATTAGATTGCTTCCCTTCATTTGGTCGGATTATTCCTTATGCTGCGGAAGTACTCATCATATACATGGTCGACGGTTATCCTATTATTGAATCCTTCTTAGCGAGGTGATCAAGCTCAGGAAGAGGTTTTAATATGTTGGATATCTGTCAGCAATGTATACAATTATTGTACTCCATACATTTTCTTTCCAATCCTTGAAGCTTTGCTCAATTCTTGGGTACATCCCTTCTAAAAGAAAAAAAATCTACTCGAAATTTCGTCCCAATCCCATCATGGATGTTATCACCCATAATTCTAAGATACTCAACTATCTGATAGGTCCTCTAACTTGCTTAGAGCTGGTGTAGTCGTTAGTCGTTGGAGTAGCAAGGCGATGATCCCTAATTTGTTGAAAGAATCTGGTATCCTTGGAGTTGTTGTATAATCATTCGTGTGCCCTGCTTCTTTTGTCGAACATATTCTGACTCTGATCGTCATTAATGTTAATGCTGACTACCTTCATTAACATTATCCCTCTTAGTGGACTTGCTGATGTAGTGGCGGCATAAGGCTCGGTGTTGCATCTCAAAGGCTTGGAGGTTACGAGATTCGAGGATGATTCTTCTAACTCCTGAATTGATGTTGTTGTGTTGACCTTGTCGATTCTATTCTTCGTCCCGCTGGTTGCATGCTGTTGTTATAAGGCTGGTGACAATGTGGAGTGCTTTACCACTTCTAACTGTGCTGAGAGGAGTTTATGTGCATCCATGTGCAGGGCCTATAATCTTGAGATGGTACTGTCGAGGTTGATGCAACTGCTCTGAAGTTATCGGGGCTGATGAGGAAGAAGTTTGTTGCAGTTTGCCATATTCCTATTCCTGAGAAGCCCACCCTTGCTGGCTTGTAATACCTCCTTAGCCGAAGCATCTTTGCTTGAAGTCTGAATCTGATACTACTATGGCCTCTATATCTGCTATAGTTGCCCTTCCTAGGAGGTATGCTCAGTCTCATCCTTTAGAACTCTTGATATCATAAGTTGATGAAGTCATCTACTTTTTGGTGGTGTAGCTGTGACATTAGTCGTCGATGTGGGGTCGTTCCTCGAGACAATATGGCACTTGGAGAGTATCCTTGACTAGGAGGTGTTCCTCCCCTAATGTCATCAATTTCATAAGTGCCATGATGCCCATTGGCTGTTGCATAGCCCTCTTGGCAATTCTTATGTCTAATCTTGATGTCGCAGTCGTCCTTCCGATAGGCTCCCCTTTCTTATTTGTGTTCGGCCTTCCCTGTACACCATCTTGGCCTTTAATTTGCTGAAGTTTCCTCCATAAGTTTGCCCTCTGCTTTCAATTTATTGATGTTGTCGAGTAGCTCCACTGTCGAGGCTCGAGGATCTGCAACGAAGGTTCTCCTGGCCTATTTTACTGCCCTAAGTGCACAAGGCAACAAATACTACCACAAGAACAATTATTTACGTCTACTTACTCTACAAACCCTAATTGTATACCTTTATCCACTCTACCTCAATTGACCTACTTAGCATTTGGCACTTTACTAGACACTGAGGAAGGTACTTATTTACTGTTATGGGGTGGTAGAAGGAGACTCATTCACTGGGTGTACTTGGTGTGCTAGATTGAATTACTTAGATAGAATTAATTCCTAGACAATTATCTATGATACAAGGCATGGCTGAAGACACTTGATGATAGTGCACCTATGTATCATACCAACGTGTGACAACAATTTCTAAGGCCTTGGCAACTAGCTGGGTTTCTAAAAATGCTTAATTATACTACCTATATGTAGACAAGAAGACACTTAGCAAGATAAGAGCGACAACTAAGCTATGATGAGTGCAAATGTTGTCCCTATCTAGCTTAAGGATCTTGGTTCTAAGTCTAAGGCTTGGCCATTAATATTATCTAAGATTATTAAAGCTTAAATTTAATTAAGAATTATAATTCAAACATAAATGATGCCCGCCCTTAGTGGTTGGCATGGGGGGGTTTGGGGGGGTTCAACCCTATGGGTGGGAGGTTTGATTCCCGCTACTGTGGGAATTCTTTTAAGATGAGGTTCAAATGGATTGAAAAGCTAGAATGGGGTACTACAAGACATTAGAGTGCAAGGTAGAAGGCTAGCATATGTACTAAGACCCTTTTCAATGTAATTTTGCTAAATTTTGGCTTCCAAGGTAGAAGACTAGCATATGTACTAAGACCCTTTTCAATGTAATTTTGCTAAATTTTGGCTTCCAATCATATGACCCGGGTGAGACTGCGCCAATGAGCTCTGCGTTAAGACCCTTTTCAATGTAATTTTGCTAAATTTTGGCTTCCAATCATATGACCCGGGTGAGACTGCGCCAATGAGCTCTGCGTTACCCGGGTGAGACTGCGCCAATGAGCTCTGCGTTGAGAACGCACACCCATTTGGCGCGGTTTCACCCGATTACCTTGATTCTTGCCAAGACGTTCTCACCCATTTGGCAATTTCAGGAACTATAAGATCTTAAAATGCTTATTTGGGCCAATTCTAAACTAACTAGCAACTTATTTCATACCAAAAAGATCTCTAAAAGTGCAAATATGGGCAAACCGGGTGAATCCGCGCGGATGGCCTCTCAAGCCGCTTAACGCAGACGTTGTTTGGCGCTGGCCTCTCACCCTGGGCCAATTCTAGCTATTTTTGGATATTTTTAACAAATTTAAAGTGCTACACTGCATTTCTAGATAATTTCTAAGCATTCTAACATCTTTTGGTACGAAATTTGGATCAATTTTGCCCTAAATCAAGTGACTATGCTATTTAGCCAATTAAGAGCATTTTAAGTAAGATGCAAAGGATTCTACTACAATTAATTTATACAAGAATATTTTATATTCTACAAGCAATTAATTTATAGTAAATTTACTTCTAATGAGTAAAACAATGTGCAGGAAAAACTTATAGATATATAGTTTGCTAGACCGGGCTCTTCACGCTTCTCCTTGCGACTTCTCCTCACGTGGAGGTCTTTGGGCCTGCTTGGTATGGATCGTCTGAGAGGTTGCCTTCTTCAAAAGGTTGTACCAGCTCCGCCCGCCGTCTCTGCGCAGGGCTCGGACCATCAAGGGTGCAGATCTTGGCCTCCTCGGCTTTGGCCGCTTCGTGGCGAGATCCCGCCGTCGTTGATGTGGTTCGGTAGTCGTAGCCTATCTTGAACTCCTGGATAGACCTTTGATGTAGGCACTTTCGAAAAAGACAGTTTCGATCATCACCGGGTGCAATTGCTGGCAATGCCGAATATCTTTGGCAGCTCTACTGTCTTTGGGGATTTGGCCCATGGCGGACCTTCTTCTGAGAATCGAAATCGAGGTGGTGGAGGTCGGCTTTTCCCTCCCTTTGGCCACCTTGTCGATCCGTTGGCGGAGATAAATCTTGCATGCTGCCTTCTTCTTCTCGTACTCTATATCTTGCTTCAGCTTTAAGTAGCTTCTTGCTGATGTTGCCCTCCTTGGACTGCATTGGATATGGTTGCCGAGCATAGGCTGCGTCTGTTGTTTGGCCTCCTCCTCCTCTTCTTCTTCTTTAGCCTCTTGCTCCCCTCTCTTGTTGGTGTGGTCCCTCCTCCTCGGGGTCATCCTCCTCCGGTTAAATCTAGTTGTGGTTCTCTCCCTTGCACCGTCTCTTCCTTCCTTTTCTTTTCGCATTGATTGCTCGCTCCCCCTTTGCTGTTCTCTGCCGCCAGGGTTGCTTTCGATATTCTTAGGGTTGCTCTGTTACTTGCTCTTCCTCTCCGCGGAAAACGAGAGGCCACGATCTCAATTTCCCCCGAGCCTTGCGATCATTCACCTGAAGTGCTAAGTCGTTGCTCCTCCACGAGTGAAACGATTCGTCTGAAGAGCTTGAGTGGCTAAGTTCGTCGTCTGGCTTAGGTCGCGGGGCCTCAAGAATTTGCTTGTCGCCGCCCACCTTGAGTGCTTCAACGTTCTGGTGCAAGCTGGAGCTTCCAACCTTCCTAGCTACTTGTTTGGTCCTCCCAACAGCTTAGCTTCCTTGATGGTGGCCTCTTCGAGCGATCTTGCCTCTAACTCCACAGCTCCTTCCTGATCGATCTCGCCGGGCCTGCTCGCTCGGGTGGACACTCTTATGGCAGTTCGGAGATTAGCTTATAATTCGCCTTATAAGGGTAAAGGGAAGGTTCAAGATACTATTTGGGAACTTCTAAGGAGTAGGGGCACTTCTATAGGTTTATTAGCTACTTTTTCTTAAGAGTAAATTTTATTATAACTATGGGTTAATAATTAAGGTACTTCCCCTAATCATTTAACTATTTCTCAAAATTTCCTAATTCCTTTTGGGCCAAGTAGTGGTCATTTCACGCCATTTCTTTCAAGCTTTATTTTGAGCGATTTCTCATTCAATTTTTTTTCACTTGAAAGGTGCGGTTCATGAACAACTTGAGCTCAATTTTACTAGAAGGTTTCTTTTGACTATATTATTTCTACCACTTAGACTATACTTAATCTAATTACGACCCTACTAATGGGAAAAAAAAAAATTTCTCCCACCTTTCGCGGTTCAAGACTGGAATTCTCATTCCATTCATTAGCTAGGCCAGTTAGACTACCTATTCAGGGATATGGTCAGTGCTAGCTCTTGGTCAACCAAGAACATTGCTCTGATACCATTGTGACGCTCCCTGCTAAATATACGGCCACCCAGCCCATACACTCCGTGCAGAAATCCCCATCCGGTCCTTCGACCGACCGCACGGGCCCTCCGCCTATCCCGCACTCTGGGATCACCGTGAGTGCGAAAGGGGACACGGCGGTGTCTTGCGCCCTTTCCCCTATGGGCTCCTATCACAAAGCCGAAGCATAAACAACGCCGTAACTAGCAACAACAATACATCATACTACCTCGAAGGGTAGCCCATCCACATATCCACAACCGCAAAGAAGATAATCCCGTACCATAAAACATGAGAGCTCCTACCCATGGCTCCTCATAAGGAGGATGACCGACCGGGCTAGGCCTCAAGATAGAGCGTAATCGAGTCATAACAATGGCGGGGCTGGCTATAGACAATGGCTAGGGTTGACCACTCCATCCGCCTCCTCCGTGCATACTTTGCGATGGGCTCGACAAAGCTCGACATGACTCTAGCCTTCCTGGATACGCAATCCCATGGCATCACCCATCTAACTACTCCAGTTGCATCTCCCCGGTCCGGCCGAGGCAGTGAAGGGTTGCATCTCCCTTCCCGGGGTCTAGAGGTTCCACGGCGGCTAGAGAATCGTGGGCGACACACGATTCATACCCGACCGAACCCCCCAAAACAAGAGCCAAGCCGACACTTGCAACTTTGAGAGGCGGGGCGACACCATCGCCTCAGAGGTGTCGCACCCATGCTCGCCCACACAATGGGTGACCCACCATAAGCCTAGCCCACTATGGGATCCCCTCAGAGTTCCCCCACTCTCGGCAGGATCCTCCCCCTCCGCATTGCCTCTAGCCCCGTTGTGTAGTGCCGAGTCACATCATAGCCTCCCTAGCCCTGTGGGTTCCTATGCACAGCCGCATCTAATAGGAACTAAGGGATCTAATCTAGGAGCATACTACATATGGCTCTAGGTCTCTACCCCCTTCCCAATACAAGAGGAGCAAACATGATCAACCATCGCCACATAATCATCACATCATGAGAATAATCATAAGAACATCTTAACCTAATCATACAAATCTAACTTACGCTTAGGGTTCCTTGATTAGGGTTCAAGATGATGCATGAGGGTTCTAGGATGGCTCTACCCTAGATACAAGATACTAACTCATCCGGAATGTTAATTCCGGATGAACTACTATGACTACTACTCTACATACATACCCCTCCCAAGCACTCCCTCCCACCTCTGGGCGCCTCCATGGTCTTCAAGGCGTTCGAGGTAGCTCCCACTCCTCGCTGATGCGCCACGCCCCGGGGCTGGTCTGTGCTAGGCCATGCCACAAGAGGACGGTTCTCAAAACGGAGTTTCGGCCAAGAAGGTTCCCGTGACTGTTGGAGCCGAAAAAGAGGCCTAGGGTTAGGGTTTAGGCCTTTATAGGTTAGGGTTCACATGTTATGCCACGTGGCTCCAATAGGGTAAGACCGTGTGGCGGGTGCCCAATAGGTTAAGGCCACGTGGAAAATGGTCTTAACCTAAGGTTGGCTAAGTTATATGAATAACTTAGTCATGCCCCCTAGTGCCACAATCTATGGTATACAAGGCTATGAAGATAGACTTGTATAGTGACGGGTCCAGGAATATACGTATTTATAGCGTATATTCCCCTGGAACGTCACAATCTGTGTTTCTCTGTCGTATTCTTATGCTCTGTGACATCGGGTGTAGTTCTGCTGGCAGGGAATGCTATGTCACGTATGTGACTCCATGGTAAGAGGTCCTCTAGTGCCAAACATGGGCTGGGAAGGGTATGCCCATACGAGGTTCACCCCACGACTCCTATTGCAGGGCTTGGAATGTAAGCTGGCTGGGCATTTCTCTGCTAACAGGGCCTGCATGTAGGCTGGCTGAGCTTCCCATTGTCCCGGAGCTATGGTTATGATGTTTTGGTATTTTGGCTATGTTCTTTGCTTCTGATGCTCATGTGTTGTATTTCATTTGATCATGTTACCATTGTCTAGCAGTACTAATATAGGATTTGGTGTCTTTGCTTGTCTTTATGTTCTTGTTATCCAAGATTTCCAAGCTGTTCATTGCATGCAGTGGCAGCCAGGGATCCCCACTTAATCACGAGGACTAATCCCATTGAGTCGATATGCTATTAATCTGAAAGACAGTGGTCAACTTGATGGCAGCAATGTAGCCAGGAATCATGGCTGAAATCTAGAGCTAGAAGTTCTATTTGATTTTATTGTGGATAGTAAATCTTTTGGATGTGGTTATCTTTGATGGATAATGGAATAGATAAGAATGGATCATTCTCAATTGCTATGGAAGATTAAATTCTTCACCAATATTCTAGCTTTTGTAAAGTTTATATATCCATCTAGATCTAGCCTTTAGATACAAGATCCCGAGTTGCCAGGATGGCCAACTCAGCAGGCTCGTAGGCAACGAGAGCAACTCTTGATGATATTGAGGTATAATTATGGTGAATTAAGTTGACATTGCATATTGATTACAATAGTTTCAGTTAGTTAAGGGAATGCTTCAGTAGACCTATAATTGACCCATGAGGACATGGGTTAAATTTTAGAATGGAGACTGTAATGGACCTGGCCACCTTATGGGCCAGTATATGTATTTATGGGCGTATGTATCATGTTTGGTATGTATGCAGCATGGAGAGCATATAAGCAAGGGTTTTGCTTATTTGGAAAAGAACTTTGCAAAAGTTTTTGCAGAGCGTGAAGGCAGAGGAGCAATTTCTAGGCAGTTTTAGTGGCTGAAATTTGGAACATTATATCTCGATGACTAGAGATCCTTTTTAGGTGATTTTTCTTTTGCTGGAAAGGTCTTGGAATCAATTCCCGAAAGGGGTTTGATCATTTTTAAGTTAATCCGTATGAGAGAGTTATGATAGAAATAGTGATGCTGGGTCAGAATTGATAGCACTATGTATCTTTTTCTGTTGTTTCATTCTTGGAGCTAGAAGACGATCTTTTGAGGTGCAAGCAACGGCAACTGGTCCAGATGTCTATGCATGAAGAAATTCCTATGTGGGATTTTCTTATTGATCAATTGAGGTGCTATGAGCTGTCATGATTAGTCTGTACATGATTTTGCATGCGAATATGATAAATTATGAATTTGTTGGAAGCTCATAAGGCTACAGAAGGTAACCAGTGAGTAGAAACATCTCTAGAAGGGTTGATTCTGAGTCAAGAATGTCTGAAATTGCTTAGGAAGTGCTGACATAGGCTTGAATCCACAGATATGGCATGTCTTGAACCTCTTTTATTAGATTTCCACAACTTTTGGAACTAACCGGTCACGTTTCCTTTCCTGTTGTTTATATTTGTTTGGTTGACTTTTCTCTATATTTGCTTTGGTTTAGTATTTTGTTGCTAATCTAATAAGTTATTTAAGGAATAAACCATTGGGATGGGGCTCAATTGTCGTGCATGTGGATGGAATCAGTGAAGATTGCACAGATTGCTCAGAATAGTCACAGGAATTATAATTGTAAGGAAATGCATGGCTTTGAATGATTGTAATGTAACTAAAATAGGATTACTAATTCTAAAATGGTAAAGAAACCTATCAGATTGACCTCTGAGATGGCCCTTAAGTAGATCCTTCTTGACACAAATAGAGAAGAATATGAGCATCTGGGTAGCTAATCGGTAAGTTGAGCATGAAGCTCAAGGATTGTGCCATCTGTGTTGTTTTGGCTCTTAAAGATGGAGCTATGATTCAGGATAATGTGACATGAGAATTGATCTTTTAGGCACATGTACATTACATAATGTAATGAACATCACATGTTATATTCCGTGTCATTGCAAAATTATTGTCTTTGTATATGTTCTTGGATCCTTCGGGGTCGGGCTTCTTGGTTCGGTAGCCTAGGTTGCTCCATGTTCATCTGTGTTTCTCTGTGGTATTCTTGTGCTCTGTGACACTGGGTATAGTTCTCCCGGCAGGGCCTTGATCATGCATCCCTCAAGTTTTTAACATACTTTGAAGATTCAATCTTATAATCTATTAGCATTTGGAGGTGTTTAACTCCAAAACAACAAAGATTAACAAAATAGCAAAGATCCTACCTTATGAAGATAGACAAAACCCATCTGCGCCAAAAACTCCCAAGGGAATGGGACAAAACAACAATGGAATGGAAAAAATAAATTGACCGCACTCCCGCCAAAATTGTACGTCGTTTATCGACGTCACGACGTCGTTCAATGACGAGTAGCCGACGTGGCTTGACACCCAGGCATGCCATGACAGCACCCAGGGCACGTCAGATGCCCAGAACGTCGTCTAACGACGTTAAGGACGTCGTTCAACGACGTATTGTGCTTGTTCTTGTAGATTTTAATTTGTAGAAACTTGCTAGTTGGTTTTATATCTATAAGAAATTGTAGGTAACAATTCTACCAGGTGCCCCATAAAAAACATAGGACAAACAACATAAAATACAAACAATACAAAATACATAAAAAACTTGTTGTTTCCATTCATAAAGACAAGCTTATGCATCATTTATGTCCATCCTGGGAATGTGACAACTACCAGCAACCACTTGCATCATTATCTGCACCATGATGCTGGTTTTCTCTTCCATTGGGCTAGTCGTTCTCCACAGGGAATGTCGGATGTCAGTGAAATAAGATGCTCCCTTTTACTCATCTTTGCCACGATGGTGAAGGGAGGATTCTCATCTGAAGGCATTGGATCGTTGGAGGCGGGAGGAGGAGGGGGATTACTAGAGATGGCCACTATTGGAGGAGGAGGAGGAGGGGGGTTACTATTAGACGGAACATATCGCGCGAATGTCTGCCAGACCATTATCGCAAGATGAAGTAGGGCAAGAACACTCAAAGGAAAGAATAACACGAGCTACTGAGGTATTAACTTATAAAGTGGTGTTAGGGTTAGGATTAGGGTTAGGGTTCGTATTTGGCAGAAAAAAAAATCGTATTCATCAGATACGTCGTTAAACAACGTCTAGATCAGACACGTCATTAAACGACGTTTAGATCAGGCACATCGTTAAACGACGTTTAATCTGACCTGGCAAACCATAGACGTCAGATTTAATATGACGTCAGATTCCATAGATGTCGTTGAACGGCGTCAGGCACACGTGGCACACAACATCAGCAGGCCACGCAAGCAGTTTTGTTTGGCTGTTTCACTACATCCTTGTATTTTCTCTTCTTCATATGCCATATCCACAAACACTTCTCAATCTACCAAACAGGCTTAAACCCCCATAAAAAATCCACAGAAGTTTCTTCTCAAACTGCTATCCAAATTTTATTTTCATCCTTGAGACGAACTCAGCATAAGATTCTTTCAAATTCTCGTCCATTTTTAGCAAATAGACCAGTTGATGAAGTTAAAACCGCCAAACAAAAGAAGGAAAAAAACCCAACAAAAACAATGTTGATCTCTCTTGTAAAGCACCGTGTAAACCTCTGCAGAACATTACAGCTCTTCTGCGCCTGCCTGAATAACAAGCTTACAAGCTTCTACGAATGTCTTAAATCAGATAAAAGAGATAGGATTCGCACACAATTTAATTTACCGAACTGCAGAAAGGCTTCTGCATTCTGCAGATGCCGAGAAGAATTAAAGGATGGGAGCTTGTTTGCCTTGGTTTTTGCAAAAAAAAAAAAAAAAAAAAAAAAAAAAAAAAAAAGAGGGGGAAATTGCTTATGATTGCAGCACATATGAACTATATAAGTAAGAAAGTAATTATCTCTGGGACTTAGTAATTATCTCTGGGACACGCAGGCCTACCAGCCTGGCGAGCCGGTAGGCCATGGCAGCACCCAAGGCATGTCAGATGCCATAGATGTCGTTGGACGACGTCTTGCACACATGGCACGCCATGCAGGCCTGCCAGCCCTGGCGACATCAACAAGCCATGCAAGTAGTTATGACACGTCACCTCTTCTAGACGTCGTTGAATGACGTCTGTCACATGTGGCATGGCACGCAGGCCTGCCAGTCTGGCGAGCTGGTAGGCCACGGCAGCACCCAGGGCATGTCAGATGCCATAGACATCGTTGAACGACGTCTTGCACACGCGGCACGCCACGTAGGCCTGCCAGCCTGGTGAGCCGGTATGCCACGGCAGCACCCAGGGCACGTCAGATGCCATAGACGTCATTGAGCGACGTCATGTACACGTGGCGTGATACGCATGCCTACTAGCTTGGCAACATCAGCAGGCCACGCAAGCAGTTATGACACGTCACATCTTCTGGACATCGTTGAACGTCGTCAATGTCGTTGAAAGACGTCTTCGTCGTTTAAAGACGATCAGGCGACGTTGAACGATGTCAACACGTCATTTAAGGTCGACGATCCTTTGTAGTGCCCGAGATCTTGTCTACCCTTAAGGCTAGATCATCTACATGGATATAAAAACATTACAAAAGCTAGAATATTGTTGAAGAATTTAATCTTCCATTTGCAATTGAGAATGATCCATTCTTATCCATTCCATTATCCATCAGATAGATAGTATTTTTATATCATGCCACATTGGCAGCGTCCATGAGGACATATGATGGACCCCCAGAGACTTGAACACAAGATCTCTTAGTTGCTAACCCAATGGACTAGCCAATAAACCGAACAAGGGGGAACTTTTTTAACCAAATCCAAAAGATTTACTATCCACAATATTCTCATTCTATACAGTATCAAATGAGCAAATCAAACAGAACTTCTAGCTCTAGACTTTAGCCATGATTGCCATCTACGTTGCTGTCATCAAATTGACCACTGTCTTGCGGATTAACTGCACATGCACTCGATGGGATTAGTCCAACTAATTAAGTGGGGATCCCTGCTGCCATTGCATGCATTGAACATCTTGAAAATCTTAGATAATAAGAACATAAATACAAACATAGACACAAGATCATGTGTCACTACCGTGCTAGACAATGGCAACATGATCAAATGAAATACAAGACATGAGCATCAGAAGCAAAGAACATAGCCGAAATAATAAAATATCATAACCATAGCTCCAGGACAATGGGAAGCTCAACCAGCCTACATGCATGCCCTGTTAGCAAAGAAATGCCCAGCCAGCTTACATTCCAAGGCATGTAGCAGGAGTGGTGGGGTGAACCTCGTACGTGCATACCCTTCCCAGCCTACGTCTGGCACTAGAGGACCTCTTACCATGGAGTCACAAAGGTGTTGTAGCATTTACGGGTCGGCTCCATCCCGAATGGAGAGGACTAGATGTATCGGATTCATGCACCCTAGAATAGAAGTTTCAAACTTCATAGATTACAAATGATTTGAAGTGTTGCATGAATAAGGTACTGGTCGACTCCATCCCAAATGGAGAGGACTAGATGTATCGGGTTCAGGCACCCTAGAATAGAAGTTTCAATCTTCATAGATTACAAATGATTTGAAGGGTTGCATGAATAAGGTACTGGTCAACTCCATCCCAAATGGAGAGGACTAGATGTATCGGGTTCAGGCATCCCTCAATCAAATGCTTTCTAAATATCATAAACGTTGTATCAATCTAAACCTTAAGAAGAATAAACATTTGATAAAATCTATGAAAAAATACATTAAAGTTTTTTGTTAATATATTTTTTTTTTTGTTGTTTACTAGTAAAAACAACATGGACGAACGTCAGAAGGAATATGAACGTAAACTGAAACAGAAAGCTTTGAGAATGTTACATGGCGACTTGTGCAAGGATATTACCCCAACAATTGCCACAAGTAGTCCAATTAGATCCAGTGGACCGAGTCTTCCCCGAGGCATTGGTGGTGTGCATGAAATGAATGCTGCCGATGTATGTACCATAAACATGTTTCTAATAATTAGTTAACTTTATATCCTAATGTACTTTTTTGTGCAGTTCTACTTGACAGAGCGGTTAACAACGTCTGGCCGTTTAAACGACGTCTGGACGACGTTATAGACATCGATATGGCACAATATTTTTGTAGTGGAGTTGCGGGGGGGTCAATTCGACAGGCTCGTCACACATTGTAGTTGGATAATTTTTTATTTATTTATTTATTTGTGTCTAGCTCTCTTAGGGTCTTGAGAGACCATGGAGCCTGTGGACTCTGTATTTACAATTTCAACAATAGAGAACGGTGTGCATCCACTGCTCTCATATAAGCACCTAATTTCATAGGTGGTAATGCTAGTAAGGAGTAAAAATCTGAAACTTGAATGCCAAATTGTTCTCTGATGTACTTGTAAGATGCGCATTGTAGAAAAGTGTGATGCTCGTCTTCAACACAGTTCGACTCACATACTTTGCAGATCCGTTCTTCTACTGGAATTTTGAACCAACGACCTGTCTCAATGACCAATCGATGGGAACCAGCTTCTATAGCGGCAATCGGTTGCTTATGCCATCTTGAGATATTTGAATTGAGATAACCTTGGCTCTTGTATTCAATCAAATGATTAACATTTGATCTGTAATAGCGCATGCGTTTTCCTGGAGCAGCCCAAAGCCGATCTACTACAAGTGTCTCAAGTAATTCTCATGTCTCAATCTTATCATTCGGCCAGTTTGATTCAGATATTCCCCATTTGTTTGCTCAATCTCTCAGATCTTTCATCCATCCCGCTTTGTTCGTGAGCATAGCATGGCTTGATGTGGAAGCCTGGGTATCGTCCTCATTGCCTCATTCTGTTTGCAAATTTTATGGCTTGAAATAACGCCTCTGCTTCTATAGGAAACAAGCCAACTTCGGCCAGCATTATAGCATATGGGATTTGGGTTTTAATCCCCAATTCCTCACGCAGAAATGTCTTTTGAATGGATTCAACCTGCTGCCACAACCTAGAAGAAATGCTTGGCCCCCAAATGGGTGAGCCATAAAGTAACACAGTCTGAACTAGTATTTTGAACAGCGTTTTCTTGAGTCCCCATTCTGTGAGAGCTGATTTATGACAGTTTGAAAGCATACCATATAGTGCTGCCTTACTTCCTGCTACTCTTCAATTTATACAATCTTTCCATTTGTAGTCACTACGACACAAATCAACTTTCGTCTTATTCTCTCATGACCGTCAGAGTCCCTTATATGTTTCCTTCAACTCACTTCTCCCTGAGGAGATAGGATTAAAGGGACATATAACTACCATGGGCCTATATAAAGTTTAATTTTGAAGTATTTATACGCTTTTGAAAATTGAGAATCATGAGTCTTATTTTTGAAATTTTATAAGCTTTTCAAGATTGTTTTTCGAATCCCCAATCATTGTGTTATGATCGGTTATCACGTATATTTAGCTAGTTAATGGTGACAATGCTCTCTAGCAGTGCCGCAGAATTATCTAAATTATCTAAATGCTCTGAGTGGATTCCTCACTAAGGTATCATCTACCCGAGCCTTCCACAATCTGTGGACCTGGGGTAGCTATTTCAAGCTCTTCAAACATGTTCAATTTCATTACTCTAAGGGGCCGTTCACATGATAGCATTTTGGGTCAGCAAACGTAAGCAGCTGATTCCGTGCTGCTTCAAATACCTCCAGCTGAATCAGCCACGCGGGTAGCATTCCGCGACATTTGAACTCTCATAAGGGGCTGAAATTTTTCTGGCTCAGCTCAAGTTCAGCGAGGACTCAGCCGTCCCACCGGCAATACGTCCATGTGAACCCAGCATAAGAGCACTGATTCACTTATAACTTGAGCTTTAAATAATTTAACTATTTTTGAGGAATAGAATAGAACAGATTTTAAACGTCAATGAAGACCCATAGGCTAATTAAATTTACTGTGGATGATAAGATTCAATTCAATTTATGACGACTCTCTATACCTCAATAATTGCCGTCTATGTCTAGCGTATATAATATATACAAATTTCATCAAGACTTATTCAACTTTTATGCAATGCCACTCCAATGAGTTGGTTGAACGTGGTTGGTTATCTTTCCAAGCTCCCCTATGAGATGGTGCCAAGTGCCATATGCTTTAACATCATCATAATTAAGTTGTCCTCTTTCCTTATTGAAAACGACATTCCATTTTCTCAAACCCACGTCATGTAAAGTTTTCAACATCCAGGAACATTTGTCGTAATTGGTGGAATTAAATAAAACGCAAGAAACAAATAAGTAGGCCCTCCTCTTTATGTTTTGGCACCATAAAGAGAAATTACTTTGAAATCGTAAAAAATAAGAATGATTCATCCTTAGTTGCATGCATCATCTCAACTATTAATTTGCCGGGTTACCTATTTTCTAGCTATGAAATAAGAAATTCTCAGTTCATAAGTATCATGTTAAAACATTTCAAAAAGAAAAGTACTGCACACTGCTTCTTACAAGTAACTTGAATTCGTTCAACATATTTAACATTACCCAATGGGTCCAGTTACAATACATGTGCAAATGTACATGTGGGCTTTAGAATTGAGCCTTCCAGAATCATGAAGGCACTGGTGGAAGAAATACAATGAGATGCTTTATTTACAATGGTTAACAACCTTTATTTTACAGCTTGCTTGTATTCGGCAGCATTCTCAGGCTCCAAATAAACTAGCAGGCTTGAACCACGGCCACGACACAAGCATTAATTTGGTGAATTCACACCCTTTCAAGCTTCTTTGCTGATTATTTGCCATGATTAATGCAATACTTTTTAACCTGGAACTTTACAACATTTCTCTACTTGGTAGCTCAAGTTTTTAGAGCCTTGTTCACCACTTCTTTGATTCTGCTCAATGCCAATTGCACAGGGATACATGTTGGTACAGGCCATTTGGAAAGCACCATCGGATTCGAGACCCCATCCTCCTCAAATTTAACTTTTAAGTCACTACTTCCATCTCCATTTGCATCATCTAGAATAGTCTGATGGTCATTCTCAGTTATGCTGTCTGAAATTTCAGTCTGCTCCTTGGCAATAGACGAAAGTGTCCGCATTTTTCTGGCCAGAAACACTTTCTTCAGAAGCTTCTTAGACAATGTTTCCTTATGTGATGTTGGATGAGCCCCCTCTACCTGCTTAAACAAATTCCCATTTTCCATAACCCTTGAGGTGGGGGAATCTGCTCCACAACTTTTTGCTGGATTTTCTTCATGACTCAGGGAAGTTTCAGACTCCTCGCTACCCATATGCCTGGGAACACGTAATCTAGCAGTACGCCTAGCTGTCGGCCACACCAATTGGTTGCATGCTTCCCTATCACTAGTATCCAAAGAGTCAACAGGCTCAACTACAACAGGGTGACCTACAATAGGCCTTTTATTCAGTCTACTAGCCAACAGGACCATTGGTACAGATTCCCTTTGATTCTTCTCAGCCATCGCAATGTGCACATCAAGCCAGATTGTATGCATTCTATCGCCTCCACTGTATGACATACCATGCCTAATTGAGTCATCATCCCAATCAGGTGTCTTTATAATTGGTGCTTGACTTGCATCCATTAGCCCAAAACCACGATGACTTGATAAAATATCTTGATTTTTCTCCTTTAAATCCATATCATCATCTAGCACCTCCTTCCAAGAATTATTGCCACCAGCCCTCTGGGGTCCAGGAAACAAAATACCTGCAAAATTTCCAATATCCATGTTAAGGGGACAAAAACATGAACCTAAAAATTTACCTTTCAAAAATTTGTATGCATGTCTTCCATAACTAACACATAGCACAAACTAATGTGCCTGTATCTACAACATCCTATTCCAACTGTGACTCAGGAATGGGCATTAGAACAAAACATGCTGAATGCATAACATCTATAGTGGCCTGAGTTGATACAGATATTCAAGAGGACCCTGCATGGACTCAGTGACCCTAATTGAAAAGGTTTACCAAAATATCCTTTTTTACAAAATTTTACCTTCCATTTGATTGGTCAGTATGCAATAAGAACAGCATTCTTAGTTCCATTGTTCACTCTGTACAGGACTCAGTGACTGAATACAATATAACATACCTCTGTCAAGACTTTAACCATATCTCTTAGTTGGCCAATATGTATATGCATATATCTACACCAATGTATAAAATGATAACCGTAGACATATTGTACACTCATATAAGTGCTTTGGGAAAGGTTGTAATCCAATAGATATCAACATGTTAGAAAAGACATTAGAAGCTAGAAAAACATATTTCAAGAATAATTATTATCCGCAAAATGATTGATAGGTATCTACAAAACTCATGGTTGTATTAGTATATACATTAAACTTGACAATGTTGGGATTGTTATCTATTTTCAGGAACCTTCTACCTTGAAATGATCGAAGCATCTTTGCATGCTTCCATAATGAAGAATACAAGGTGCTCTATTTGTGAAGAGATTTCCATTTCAGTAAAGAGATCTATGCTTAGCTATCAACATATACCATGTATGTCAAGGCAAGTAATCTCTTGTTAAGTTCTGTTCAACTTTCTACATTAACCTTGTCACTTGTATCACAAAACTCCTCCTTCAGATTCATGTAGGTAAGACCTACATAGATGTACGGGCTGCATTTATTTCAGGCCTCTAAAGAACACGTGGACCTTTATAGAATGATATTCAAAGCGTCTGCCTTGTAAATATTATCACTAAGGATTGGCCAAAGGACTGCCAACAAAGTAGCAATAAACCATAACACATTGAAACCTAATGTAGATAAGCAGTAAATTTATATGGATCCTTCACTGGAGAAAAGTGAGAATTTGAAAGATAAAAAAATGTTATTATCTTCCGAAAAATACCAATAAAATTATCAGGTGAACTATGAGAGTTACTTCTGCTAACCTCCATTTGCTAAGTTCTGTGAAGAGCTGCTCCAATTATTGGCATTCCCAGCTTGACTTCCCTCAGAGATATTACATGGTGCAAGGGGCCACTGGTGTGGTCTTCTCAAGCCTCCCTCGGCAGGTTGCTGCTACAATAAAAAAAAGGAACATTAATCTATTCTCAACTCTCTTCCGACAATTAAAAGCAAATATGACTTAAAGTGCACTCATGAAACACCATACTTGCTCCTCGCTTACAAGGGAAGTCAAGACCAATTAATGCTATTGTGTTGATACAAGCAACTCACATTAATCTTGGAGGGCGCATAAGCAGAGCTAGAAAATGAATTTCCTTGTAGACCTTTCTGCATCAAGGGTCCAATGACAGCTGACTCTGTGGCTGTAAGGTTGGATGCGGATTGCCCATCACAGCATTCTGCGTTATCATTGTTGCTGCAAATAGTCGGATCAATAACAGCTGACACTAAATTTGTGTAGTCCCAGTCATCTTCCAAGTCACCTGAGAGAGGTACATCCTTTGTAATATTTAACCCACTGCATCCAAAGAGAGATCTTTCACTGTATGTGACCATCTGCATGCCTTCCTCTGAGGCTTCTCCTTGATTAAAGTTACCATGATTCCGTCGACCAGATAAAGGAATTTTAACACTGCTTTCTAAAACCTGTGTAAGTGGCCTTTTACGATCCCGTTTTTTGAAACTGTCTTCTACCGTTCCCATTGAGGAGCGTTTCCTCCGCAAAGAAAACATAGGTGGTTTGTTACAATATGAAGAAGTGCCATTTTTATCAGCTTGGCTGATACAGCTAGTACTTCTATGAGTAATTTCAGATGGAGATGTTCCTGCATTCCATTCATAAGTGGCACTATATTGTGATCTCCTCCTTCGCCTTGAAGCAGTTCTTAGCCCAAAATCCTGAAGACCCCTCATCCGTGGCATGGTATCAACCTCTTCTTCAGGATCCCAATCATATCCTTCATCTCCTTTTCCTGAAATAGATTCCCCAAGCTGATCCTCCGGAACAAGCATGTCATCTGAAGATCGGGATTGGCTGCCATCATGACTGCTGGAGGCAGCTCGCTTATGTCGCAGACCATGATTTGCCTGGACTGGTGCAGCCTCTTCCTCTCTAATTGTACCATCACCTGGTGGTGGAAGTCCCAGGTATTCATATTGTTGTTTCTCAAGCTCCAAGGCATGCAGTATTGCATCCTCCCTCCGTGCATATTTTTCTCGTTTCTTTGCAGGAAGTCCAGCCAAAGCTTGTGCTTTCTCAATGGACTCATCAAAATCTCCACAGCGAAATGGCTTCACCCTTTTAGACTTCTCAATATTATACCAATCCCTGAAATAAGAAAGAGGTTGCAACAATCACTAACTTGAACAAGAGTACAGAACGACATTTTTTTATACATGTCCCAACAGACCATTTACTGGAATCTGATGGTCAAACCAGAGTATAACAGATTACAGCCCTCTACTGAACCTCCTGCAGGTTAGAAAGGGGTTGTAGTTCTTTGGACTTGACAGCTTAAAATGATAAATTTCTACACTACCATATAGCTAGTTTCAGTAAGATGCATACTTATTTATCCACACATCAAACCTAGAGCTTAACAAGTTGCCATGTTCATATCTTCCCATCAGCACTACTAGACCAAATTAACTCTTAAAGAAGCTTTAATGGAACCAACCATAAAATGTCAAACCTCCTCTGTAAACATGTGCAATTACTTCTATCATAACATATATACAAGGAAGCAGAATACGTTCCTATCCTAATGTGTAAGAAAGCATGTACATACACACTGCCATCTTCTCTGCCAAGAAGTTTGACTGGAGTTCCTGAACGAGGCGACAAGAGATTTGCAGTTGAAAGTTCATCTTCAGAAATGATCCTCCCAGGCCACCATGAACCATTTCTTCTCCTGACCCATACAATTGTCCCCACAGTTGTATCCACAATTGAGTTGGAGTCCCTGGAGTCCTCCATTTCTTCTGAAGAAACCAAATGTGCCTTTCTTCACTCCTAAATACAGGGTCCCCAACTCTTTCACATCAACTGCAGGACACGCCACTCCCATAACACTTAACAAATCCAACTACAGAAACAATTCTAGAGCCACCAGAAGCATCAAATTTTCCTGCCATCCATAGCAGGAACCCCAACCCAGATCAATTAACCAATCACATTCTAAAATTGATCTACAACAACCCAATCTGGCTAGCAAGGATTGAAAGCATGCAGCATACACAATGGATCAAATCCAATTCACGTGAGCATTCATAATTCACTCTCCAATCCATGTCAAAATCCAGGAAACTTGTATATACATCAACAGGGGGCCACAAGTGGCAAGAGGCAAGTATGGCAGGACGGTTGAAGCAGATCAGGAAGGGACCCATTTGCAGCAAAGCCTTCAAAACAACGAATTGGGTACTCTGGGGCTTGCATTTTGCAATCTGGGGCACCAAATCTAGGATAGATCAGATGGGCTGGGCAGATCAAAAATCTGGCATAGCCGTCCTAGAGAGAGGACCAGGGCGGGATTGGCGCCGCGGGCGATGGCGCTTGAGGTCAATCGTTATGCCGGTGCCGATTTTGCTGTGTGGCTCGTTTGTTCTTAACTCGCTCTGTTGTCTATGGTGTGTGGTCTCGTGGGAAATTCCGTACATGTTTTTTTACACGCATTCGTGTACTTCCGCCGGCTCCTCCGGCCTTTCCGGGCCGTACGGGCTTTCGGGTCCCGTTATCTGCCCATAACTGCTTTGACTATACAGGGCTCCGTTATCAGCCAGCTAAAAAATCAATCTGATTATTTCCATTTTGGTTTTTGTTTTTGTTTGTTTTTGGGTTGCCCCTAGGGGGGCAAACCCTCGTTCATGTGGGTGTTCGGCATATTCTGAGCATATGCTAGAATATGCCCAGATTATGCTAGAAACTGCTTCAAACTGGCGATCTCCTGTAAATTGGCGGTCGCCAGTGTTGCTGGGCGGCTGCTGTGCAAACCGGCTAACCGGCACTGCCAAAATCAATGCATTCTTGATCAAATGATCAAATGCTGCTCCTTCTCGTCTTTCTTTGGAATCAATCTTCCCATTCATAAGCCCAGCAACGGAATCAGATTGAACTGAGATAGATAGATTATGGGCAGCAGGCCAAAGTCTTTTTGTAGACCGAGATGGTTCGGCAGAGTCGATACCTGGTCTAGTAAAAGAAGGCCATTCATCTGTAGGAGGAGTTCCTGGCCGGCTGGAAGAAGAAGCCTTTGAATCTGGGGTTGCAGGTCTCCGGCGCTCAGCTGAAACTGCCCTCTTTGGAGCATCAGACCCATTTGCAGCTCGTCCAATATTTGGAGAAGGAAAGCGACGCGCAGAAGAAGAAGAAGGGGTTGAAATAGCTTGTACCTGGAAGTGATTTCATTTGAATTTTTCCCTTGTAGTTGTGCTTTGAGCACGAAGATTTTGTGAATGATTGATAAAAATAAAAACTTCTCTTCTTGTTGCTTCTGTACAAAGGCTTTGAATCCGGAAAAATGGACCAAGTTCAGGCTTATCAAGCGTACTCAAGTTAGCCACAATGTTGTTACTCGTTCATAACCATAGTATTGAGAGGTACACTGTTAATTATGTTGCCCTGCAGTGGCTTTGACAAGGAAAATACGGAGGTTATCAAGCCATATACTCCAACTACCATTGATACAGATGTTGATTACTTTGAGCTTGTTGTAAAGGTTTGTCTTCTCTTTTTCCTGGATTTACTCTTGGTTTACATCTGCCAGTTAGTCCGTTAAAACAACAGAATCATAATTCGCCCGCATCTTATGAGATGTTTTCCCATTCATGAACAGATGGCTAAAGATGGTCAGATTCCCACAATTGATGTTTATAGTACTATTATAGGTGGACTTTGCAGGAATGGTAACATACATGATGCTCATTATCTGCTTCAGCAAATGTGTGATACAGGACATGTTCCAGACGTTAAACTTTACAATGCACTTATTGGGGTATTGTGCAAGATTGGCAAGTTTGGTGAAGTACAAAAATTACTGAAGAAAATGACTGAACATGGTTGTGCTCCGAGTGTGTTGAGTTATGGTCCACTGATAGATGGATTTTGCAAGGCAGGCAAGTTTGACCAGCAAAAGAGGTGGTGCAGCAAATGACTAATGAAGGTCATGCATCTGATGTTATCACTATCATTGATGGTCTTTGCAGAAAAAAAAGTGTTCTAAGGAAGCAAAGTAATTACATGACTTGTTGATTGATTTGGGCCATGCTTCAAATGCTGGAACCTATAATATCCTTATTGGTGCGCTTTGTGAGAATGGTCTGGTAGAAGAGGCATACAATCTCCTCCAGGAAATGAAGGATGCAGGCCATGCTCCAAATGTAGTAACTTACGATATGGTCATCAATGTATTTTGCAAGAAGAACAATCTAGATGAAGCACAAAATCTGTTGCATGAAATGCCTGATTTGGCTAATATCAGAACTTATAACACTTTTATTAATGGCTTATGTAAGTCTGGAAATATAGATGATGCTCAGACTATTTTCAATAGGCTGATTGAAGGGAAGCATGCCAACACTGCTAGTTTTGAAATTATTACAGATGGACTTTGCAGGGCAGGCAAACTTGAAGAAGCACATAACGTTGTGAAGCTAATGGCAGAATATGGTTGTGCTTCTGATGTGATCACACAGCTTTCTCAAAGACTAAGTCCACAAGATGGCGTCACATGACAAGAATAGATCTCTGCAATTGGGCACGCAAAGCACACATGTTCAGAGCACTCATTGAACCAGTATTGCTGTATGGGGTAGAGGTCTGGGGTCCAGCGATTAGCAAGAACACCTGGGATAAGCTAGAGAGGGTACAGAAGGCCTTCTTGACATACAGCCTAGGCGTCAGGGACACGGTGCCTTATCCGATTTTGCTGTATGAGACGGGTTTTTGGCCCCTGCAGCATTCTGCTATGCGCAGGCACCTTGTGTATTTCCATAAGGTTGACGGAATGGATGCACAACGTCTCCCTCCCCGGGCTCTGTTGTTGGCACAAGGGCCACAGCGACTGAAGAGAGTGTGGCAGGAGCATTGTAAGGGGTGGTTCGCAGGATGGTCCATAGACTATCAACAAATTATGGCTATGCCGGATATCGGGGAACAGGAGCTGCATTTGAATGCGCGCTTTGCTGCCTCTCTGTGGGATGTGCTCACTCTTGCGAAGCCCAAAACAGAACACTACCACACGCAGGTTAATCTATCGCTGGATCATGGCCCACACCGATATTTGAAGGCACACATCTCTACCAAGAAACGGAGAGCCATAGCTGCAATGAGGACAGGGTCCCACCATCTCAGAATTGAGACAGGCCACTGGGGTACGGATGAAGGGCAGAGAATCCCCCGGCATGAGAGACTATGCCAGTGTTGCCACATGCAGATAGTAGAAGATGAACACCATGCTCTATAGGAGTGTCCGGCATATGCACACATCCGAGCAGCTCATGCCGATCTCAGATGCTCTGAGATAGCAATTCATCAATTGCTGGCTTCGCCAATGGTTGCATGTCTTGCATCCTACATTCTGCAAGTCTCCACCGCCAGAGAGTCCCTCACAGCACAGGGAATTTGAGCGCCCAGATAGGGAATTTGAACGCCTACTACAAGGGTTTTTCCTCCCACATGGGGGGGGGGAGCTTGAGCTACCGAAAATCACGGCCGAGAAAAATAGAGAACTCGTATCTCTTGGGAACGTCGCCCTAAATCCGAAACCCGAAATGATTCTTTGATATTATGTTTTAGAGCTTTGGAGCTTTGTGTATAGTACGCAGAACCGGATTTGCCAGATATCCAAGGTCGTGTTGTGGAATTAGCTCTATTTTTCCAACGGATTTATATATTCTGGCCTTCATTTGGGTGGAAATATTGCTCTACAATAGCATCTCAGGTTTTCTCTTTTCTAGGCTGGATTTTGGTGTTTTTTACTAGGTTCTTGCTACGTTGTTGTTCTCGATTCTTGCTTGTAGAGGATTTTTGTACAAATCCAGTAGTTAGAAAAATGTCGCACAAATTTGCATTATGTCGTTCTTTGGATCCAGGATTAAATGCTGCCACGAAATTGACACCACGAGCACAAGGAGGGATGGGTACGAGAGGGATGAGCAATCGAGAAGGTTGCATATTTTTAAGCCTACATGTGGAAGAAGTGTTCATGGGCGGGACGTTGGCTTGTCCAACCGATGTCATCACCCTCTTCTCGCCTTCTTTCTTCAATGAACAGGTCTTATATTGCTCCCAAGCATGTACTATCTGGTCGGATAAGGAGTGGGAAAGACATAATCAAGATAGTCAAGTGATGCTACAAGCAAGAAGAATAAAATAAAAACCAATTCTGAAGGCCATTTTTTAGCACGCAGATTTGAGAGCCTTTCTCGACTCGAAGGCAGCTCAAGTGAAAAAGGCAGTTCTAAAGGCCATTCTTGAAAAAAAGCAGGTCTGATGGCCTTTCTTGACTCGCGAGTCGAGAAAGGCAACTCGGAGTGGAAACCACAAGTTTTAGGGCCTTTCTCGACTCGCAAGTCGAGAAAGGTAGCTTAGAATGAAAAATGCAGGTTTGTCTGAGGCCCTTTCTCGACCCGAAGGTAGCTCAAAGTGAAAAAGGCAATTTTGAAGGCCATTTTTGAAAAAAAAAAAAAAAAAAAAAAGGTTTGATGGCCTTTCTCGACTCGCGAGTCGAGAAAGGCAGCTCGGAGTGAAAAACACAAGTTTTAGACTCGCAAGTCAAGAAAGGCATCTCAAAGTGAAAAATGCAGGTCTGAGGCCCTTTCTAGAGTTATTAAGTTGGGTTTTTTTTTTTTTTTTTTTTTTGAGGGCCTTTCTCGACTCGCGAGTCGAGGAAGACAGCTCAGAGTGAAAAATTCAGGTCTGAGGGCCTTTCTCGACGAGTCGAGAAATATTCTGAGGGTCGAGAAAGGCAATTCAGAGTGAACCTATGCATTAAACCTATTAAAACCCATTAAAATAATGAAACCTATGTAAACTCATGCGTTAAACCTGTGAAAGCCTATTAAACCTATGTAAACCTAAGCCAAATAGATATATACATACTATTATATACATCAAAGACCCTCATATTATGAAGTTAAATACCCTCCCTTTTTTCCATAGATTTTTCTGAAGGACGCTGAATCCGGGATGTCAGGAATGGTGAAGGCCTTGGCTGAGGTCAAGTCATTCGCAAAGTCGTGGGGAAGACGAAGGGCACAGCAAGAACGGGAGGCGTTAGACACATTGTATCATGAACTAGAAACCCTCAAACTTCAGCCTTCCGATGGTGTGCGGGAAAATGAGATACTGCGTCTCATTGCAGCTGACGAGTCCAAGAGGGCCACTCAGGCAAGGGTGAAGGCGGGGATTACGTGGCTAAGGGAAGGGGACACCAATTCTCGAATGTTCTTCAGGGCTGCATGTCAGAAGAAATACGCGCCATCAATGTCCTCATTAGCATTGCCTAATGGCCAAATATTCTTCATTCGCCTGCGGATATTAAACAGATTCAAGGGGGCATCACCTTGTGGAACCTGTCAAAACCACGTGCATCAATGGGAGGGGGCGATGTTTTTACCCTTTTTCGTATGTATACTAGGAGTCATAGGGGTTTTGACCGTCCTCTGTCATGGTGAGTATTCGTTGATCTTTAGGGTGGGACGTGGAGTTCGCCAAGGATGCCCATTGGCTCCCTACCTATACACCATTGTTGTAGAAGCCCTCTCGCAGTTGCTGAACTCGGCGGTGGAGGCAGGTGTCATAGAGGGGTTTAAGGATGGTGGACGGGCCACAACAGATTGGAAGTCAGTACGCCGATGATTCCTTCCTTTTCTTGCAGGCCGATGAAAGGAATTTATTGAACACGAAGGAGCTCTTGAACACATTCTCTATTGCCTTAGGCTGTCCAATGAACTGGACGAAGTGTTCAGCATTGTGGCCGTCAGAAGAGCCCATGCCTGCCATGTTGTCTCGCTTTCCTTGGCGAATGCAGCCGGCAGGACAGATGCTTTAGGCTCTTGGGTATCAAATTTGCCATCAGAAGCACGTATACTAGGGGTTTTTCGGCTACCCTATGCATGCAGGTGGCATATCCCTTATAAAGAAGGTGGATCTCCCGGGAACAGGTTGTCTTTCAGCATTTCTCCCACTTCTTTTAGGAAAAGAGGTATCAGTACAACAATGTTATTGTGTTTAGTAAGATGTCATGCAAGGTGTCGGCGGATAGGAGACAGGCGCTACAGCTTCCACTCACGAGGCAGGATCTTGAGGAGGCTTGTCGTGCATTGGCCCCTCATAAATGCCCAGGTTTAGATGGCATTCCTGTGGAGTTCTTCCAGGAATATTGGGAATGGGTAGGGGATTCAGTGTTGCAGACTTATCAAAATCTGCTCAGGGCAGAGTCGCTAGACTATAGACTTAACACTGGATGCATCTCGCTAATTCCGAAGGTGAAGGAGCCATTCACCATTTCTGACTGGCGTCCGATTATGCTTCTGTCGACGGTATACAAGATAATTGCGAAGGCCTTATCGCTCAGACTTCAAGTTGTCTTAAAGGATGCCATTAATCCTATGCAGTCTGGCTTCATCCCTGATAGACATATTCTCAATAACATAGCGGAGGCATTTGAGGGCATTCATTGGGCGCACATAACAGGTCAGCAGATAGTGTATTTAAAACTGGATTTTGCAAAAGCCTATGATAATGTCTGCTAGGACTTTCTGAAGAGGATGATGTTAGCCTTTGGTTGTGGTGAGAGCTTTACAGCGGTGGCTTTGAAACTCCTAACGTCTGCCAGAGCCACCGTCCTCTGTCATGGTGAGTCTTCGCCGATCTTTAGGGTGGGACGTGGAGTTCGTCAAGGATGCCCATTGGCCCCCTACCTATACACCATTGTTGTAGAAGCCCTCTCGCAGTTGCTGAACTCGGCGGTGGAGGCGGGTGTCATAGAGGGGTTTAAGGATGGTGGACGGGCCACAACAGATTGGAAGTCAGTACGCCGATGATTCCTTTCTTTTCTTGCAGGCCGATGAAAGGAATTTATTGAACACGAAGGAGCTCTTGAACACATTCTCTATTGCCTCAGGCTGTCCAATGAACTGGACGAAGTGTTCTGCGTTGCAGCTGTCAGCAGAGCCCATGCCCGCCATGTTGTCTCGCTTTCCTTGGCAAATGCAGCCGGCAGGACAGATGCTTTAGGCTCTTGGGTATCCCATTTGGCATCGACATTTTGGCGACAGGCATTTGGGAGGATATTTTGGTAGGCTTGCGTCGGCACCTTATTGGCGGAAAGGTGGAAAACTCTCCATGTATCACGGTAGCGAAGTCGGTTTTATGCTCAATGCATATTTATATGGCGTCTATCATCCTTGCGCCAGAGAGCAGGGTCCGGGAAATTTCCTCTATGATTCGTAACTTTATATGGAGAGGTAATGAGGAAGGGGCGGTGGTTAAAGTTGCGTGGTAGAAATGTGTGCGGCCTAAAGCTGCGGAAGGCCTGGGCATCTTAGACCTCTCTCTCTATAGCAAGGTCATGATCTCCAAGTTCATTTTTGCGGTCCTCGAGAATGAGCTAGACTCGGCATGGTTCTGCTTCATCAGTCTCTGTCTTATTCCGTAGTTTTCCGTAAGCCTAATGTACCTATGTGGCTTTCTTGGGCGTTATTCGTGGATATCAGGCCATATATCATTGCCTCTTCCTTTCCGAAGAGGTTTCTACGAGACTGGGAGCAAGTCCGCCCATTATTTGCGATAGACGCTTCGAGTTGTATCCAGTTAGCGTCATCGCCATGGTGGACCCCTCTCGGCCCGGGTGCATCACCTTTGGTGTTGGCATCATCTGTTGATCCTCGTGTTCAGTGCAGATGGATACAACATGGGGTCTTGGCAGTGGAGGATTGGTATTTGGACAGGCAGCTGGCGCCTTGGCAGTTCTTTCGTCACAGGTTTCGGCTTCAGGAACGAGATAGTGCTATTTGGGCTCGAGTGGCAAATGATCTGCCGCTGAACCCTCCTCAAGGGACCGGTCGAGTGTGGCGGTGTCATCCGAAGGTCGACCCCTCAAACTTTATGAAGTCATGTTATGAGCTTCTGGTAATTCAGGATGAGCTGCCCCCCTCGGATGGCTGGGATCTACAGGTATCAGGAGACGATTGGAGCAAAATCTGGAGATGGGTGTGGAATCCAATTTCGCCCCCCAAGGCTCGTGTGTTATTGTGGCAGATAGTGCACCGATCCTTGAGGGTGAACACATGGGTTCACAGGATAAAACGATCTATCAGTGACTTGTGTCCAATGTACGGTGGCTGTGTTGAGACCCGGGAACACTGCATGTTCCTGTGTACAGAGATTCAGCCCGCATGGCATTGGGTCCAACGCCTCTGCCATATCTCTCTCTGTAGTCAAGAGGTTCTTTTAGGTATATATCCTAGTAGGTGTCCCAGGTTAAGAGACTGGCCTTCCATCTGTGTAAGGCTTGGTTACTGTGGCTCATATGGAACCGTCGACGCATGAAGGTTTTCAGGAATGAAGAGGTGTAACCTGATGCATTGATCTCTCAGTTGAGGTACAAATTATACCTCTCCTACCTGGCATCCCCGCGGAAAGAACAATTCAAGGCGGCTATCTGGGAAAGGACCCTCCTTAGTGTAGACAGTAACAACGTGTTCATTCCATGAGTCATCGGTAGGTTTACAAGCTATCCGAGTTGTCGCTCGAGCGTGGTCGCTCGGGCATGTGTACCCCTATATCGCTCTTCTTGTACTTTATTTCTTACCAATTAATTAATTTTGATCCTTCAAAAAAAAAAACCCTTTTTTAACTTAGTTTTTCTAATATATATTAAATAAATATTCCATGGCCTAACAAATATTCATCTATAAGGTCAAAATAATGTGGGAAATGTGACATATAATATAAATGGGTTAAGCGTGAGAGAGATTCGGGAGGGACGTATAAAAATACATTCTGAAGTTAGCCCATTAATGGTAAATACAAGCCATTTAATTAGCCAAACCCCTTTTTTCGAACATAATTTTTTGGGAAAATTACCAAAAGTACCATTAAAGTTTGTCAAAATTACCAAAATGCCACTAAACTCTTGGGAAAATTGGCAGTAACATTTTTTTAATGATCTGAATGCAAATGTGCCCTTTAGATGAATTGTAGATTAAGTTGAGATCTTTCCAACAAGCATAAGATCGTCTTGATTGGAGATGAAAATTTCAAGTTATAAGCTCTTGAGTTCTTTAGAATTTGAGAAATGAAAAATCTCATAATTTGAGATTGTAGTCTTAGAATTGAATGAGCTTATGCTTGTTGGAAAGATCCTGCAGAAATAGGCGAGGCGAGAAGTAAGTATATTAATTATAATTTTTAATGGATTTGATTATAATAGTTGATTCTTCATTATAATGTTAAAGGGGTTGCCATCCCCTCAACCCCCGTTGCCCTTCTTTGCTCACTTTGCCCCTCCCCCTTCGCCCCTTCCACCACTTCTCGCCTTCCCTCCCTTCCCTTGCCCAACTTCTCACCCTGGTTCCTTCTCCAACTTCTCAACCTCTACCTCCCCCTTTGCCCCTTTCTTTGCCCCTCCCCATTTGCCCCATTTTTTTTGGTAAATATTGCTCTTTTCTCGAATTCTTCCTTGTAAATATTCTTCTTATTGCATCATGAAACTCTAGTGGTGATTCAATTCTAACTTGAGAATTTTTTCAACTCGTGGTTTGTAAATTTTTTGAGAAAAACAAGTGACCCAGTTCTTGGTGTATGATGTGTATTTCTCTTCAAGCATTCAATTCGATTTTTTTTTGTATGAATTCCACTTTCTGCATGAGGCCTAAACGTCAGGATCTGATCCACTTTAATTAAATGCGACTTTCTCTTTTTGAGATGGCACAGAGCAGACATACTGAAGGCCAAATCATCTCCAAAGCTTAACACAGATAGCAATAAGACATCCAAGGTATTTTGATCATCTAAGAAGCTAAAGCCGGAGCCAATTTTTCTTGCAAACCCAGCAGGAAATAAGCATGTAGGTCCAGAATGCAAGAAATGAGCAAAGATGAATTGGATATGTCTGCATGACAAGAAATGGAGCAAAAATAAGTTGGGTACGACAAAACACTATAGATATGGCAGAGTATGGATTGGATACAACCAAGGGGTCATGAACCTAAGTGAAGAGTGAAAACAAGAAAAATATGTGAAAAATACGTGAGAAATACGCAAGAAATATGCAAAGATCAGCAAAGAATCTGATCAAGAATATAATGGCACAAAGGCAAGCAAGAACATGAGACATATGCCTAGAAGGCTCAAGACTGGCGTTGAACCAGAATGGTTCGACAAGAATGAGGCTCCTCCTTATATATCTAAACCAATGGTCCAGATCGTGCCACTCCAATGGATGAGATCTTGCCAAGTCATAGGTTCTAGAATGTTCTAGAACCTCCTGGAAACTGCTGCACATATGTAGATAATGCAAGAGAATATTGTCAACGATAATAGGTAATGCAGTTGGCAAAGGTATATGGGGTGTAATTAAAAAGTTGTGAGTTTGAACCCTGCCTCATGCAACTATTTTTTTTGCATCTATGTGACGACTATATTTGTACATACGAGCATAATACCTGCATAGTCGTTACACCGTCCCCCCTCCTAGGACAGCGATGAGTGCCTAGAGCCAGAGCTGGAGTATTCGAACTTGGCTAATCTGGGTAATAATGGTGGAACTCCGTAAGTGTGTAGGGTTCCAATAGAGAAACATGAAATACTGGATGGAGACGAATAACTGGCGGGAGCTCAAGTCGGATTGCCACATCGCTGATCTAATCCGTGATCCAGTAAGGGCCAAGGCGACGATAGTCAAGTTTGTTGCAGGGATATGAGGTAGGGAGGTCCCTATGAAGAAGCCATTCACTTCACCAATATGAAATGTAGGAGCTTCCTGACATTTTGCATAGTGTCGACTGCGTTCCTGTGCACAGAGAAGATGGTGCTAAAGATTTGATTGAAGAGCCTGGAACTTTTCAAGCGAGACTCAACACTAGAATTGATAGAGTTATATCCAACAGCACTAAAGGACCAGCGAGGATGCTGGCCAGAATTTAGAAAAAAATGGGATCTGGCCAATGGAAGGATCTGGTGAGTTATTATAGTCAAACTCAAAGTAATGGGAGCCAATCGACACAATTATCCTGCTGGTAACTGATAAAGCATCTTAAATATTGCTCCAGAGTCTGATTAGTGCGCTCTGCTTGCCCATTACTTTCTGGATGGTGACCGAAAGTCAATGACTGGTCAACATGTAATAGCTTCAAAAGTCGTTTTCAAAATCCTTTGATGAACTAAGGTCCACGATCACTGACGATAGTGTTTGGCAACTCATGGAGTCTGACTATAAGAAAGAGATCGTTTGTTCAATTGTGATAGTGACATTGCAAGGAATAAAATGAGCCATGTTAGAGACGCGATCAACAACATGATAGCATCATGACCCCATGAGAGTGGCAGCTCCAGAATAAAATCCATAGAAATACTCTTCCAAGGTCCATCTAGAACAGGCAATGGTTGAAGAATACCATGGGAGAGATTTCTCAGCACATTCGCTCGGCAACATATATCACAAGATCAGATGAAAATTTTGACAGAACGACGGAGCCTAAGCCACCAGTTTAAGAGTCTTGGCTACTCCAAAGTGTCTGGCAATAGATGAGTCATGGCAAGCCTGTCGTGGTAAGCCTGGAGAACTCGAAGCATTGAAGCACCATCTGGAACTTACAGAAAACTATCTCGAAATAGGAGTCCATCTCGAATCTCAAAATAATCATAATTTGACTGCATTTGCTGAGAAGATGATGCTGAGCCAAGATGTGAAAATATATCTTAAGCCAATGGATAAGAGGGGAGAGATGGTGTCATACTCAAGTATTATCCTGCATTGATTTCTTAATCAAGTACCGTCCCGGACCCCTCCAAGGGAAGCCTGATGCCTTGTTTCGACGCTCCTACCTTGAACCTAAGCTAGGTGATCCTGCATTTGATCAGCAATCACATGTTATTCTAGGGCCTGATCGGTTCCAGCTTATAGCCCTCACTTTGTTCGAAAAGCCTCATGATACGGTCTTGTTGGAGTCTGTTCGAGCATCTCTGTCCTCTGATATTGGCTCAAGATGTATTTTCGCACTTTGGTTCTACATCATCTTCTCTACAAAAGCGATCGGACTATGATCGATTTGAGGTGCGAGATAGACTCCTATTCCGTGGTGGACTTCTGTATGGGCTAGATGATGCTTCGAGACTTCAAGTTCTCTAGGCTTGCCATGATTCACCTACGGCCGGACACTTTGGAGTAACCAAGACTCTTGAACTTATTAGTCGAGAGTATTGGTAGCTTGGACTTTGTCGCTCTGTCGAAGCTTTTTTTCGATCGTGTGACATCTGCTGTCGAGTGAAGGTTCTGAAACATCTTCCTCATGGCCTTGTTCAGCCACTGCGGATTCCAGATGGACCTTAGAAGAGTATTTCTGTAGACTTTATTCCGGAGCTGCTACTCTCTCGGGGTCATGTTGCCATCATGATTGTTGTTGACCGTTTCTTTAAGATGGCTCAATTTATTCCCTGCAACATCACCATCACCAATGAGGGAACAACTGATCTTCTTTTTCGAAAAGTAGTCAGACTTCATGGATTGCCAGATACTATAGTCAGTGATCGTGGACCTCAGTTTGTCGCAGGTTTGGAAGTAGCTTTTGGAGTTATTGCATATCGACTGTTCACTGATATCTGGTCATCATCCAGAAAGTAATGGGCAAGCAGAGTGCACGAATCAGACACTGAAGCAATATTTAATTTGCTTTATCAATTATCAGTAGGATGATTGGGTCGATTATCTCTCATTAGCTGAGTTTGCCTATAATAACTCAGTACATGCTTCCACTGGCCAGACTTCATTCTTCCTGAACTCTGGTCAACGTCCTCGTTGGTCCCTTAGTGTCTGAGTCTGTCAATCCTAGTGCCGAGTCTCGACTTGAGAAACTTCAAGCTCTTCAATCAGATCTCTAGCATCATCTTCACCGAGCACAGGAATGCTATCGGCAATATGCTGATTTGCATCGGCAAGAAGCTCCTAAATTTTACGTTGGTGACCTTGTCTGGCTTCTTCGTAGGGACCTTCCTATCTCACGTCCCTGTAACAACCTTGACTATCGTCGCCTTAGTCCTTACCAGATCACGGTTCAGATTAGTGATGTGGCATTCCAGCTCGACTCCCTCTAGCTGTTCGTCTGCATCCAGTATTTCACATTTCTCTATTGGAGCCCTACACAGTTAATACTTTCCCAAATCGCGTTCCTCCGCCACCACTACTAGTGGAAATTGATGATCATGAGGAGTCTGAGGTTTGAGAGATTCTGAACTCTAAGTTTCTTCGTCGGCGACTGTATTACTTTATTGATTGGGAAGATTACTCACCAAGTGATAGAACCTGGGAGCCTGCCGAGAATCTGACTAATGCTCCTGATAAAATTGCGGAGTTTCATCGACGTTACCCGGACAAGCCAAGTTTGAGTACTCCAGTCCAGCTCCGAGGACTCGTCGCCCTCATAGGAGGGGGATGGTGTGACGACCATATGGATATTCATATCATATGAATATTATACTCGTATGTACAAAATACGGTCATCACACGGATGCAAAAAGGCAGTTGCACAAGACAAGGTTCAAACTTGCAACCTCCTAGTTGCAAGTCACGCATCTTTACCAAATGCACTACCAATATTTGTTAAAGACATTTCTTCATGTCTTCCTCATATACAGGGCAGTTTCTAAAAGTTTCTAGAAAATTCTAGAACCTACATGCATGCGTGACATTGGCATGATCTCATCCATTGGAATGGCGCGATCCTAACCGTTGGCCTAGATATATAAGGAGGCACCTCCTTCTTGTCGAACCATTCCGGTTCAACGCCAGTCTTGAGCCCTCTAGGCATCTATCTCGCGTTCCTGCTTATACAGATAACGATAACACTATTCAAAAGACTGATATTGAATTCATTATTTTTGAGTTTTCAAAGCTATCTTTATTTCACATACTCAAGAAAGGGGTGCAGGAACTACAATCTACATTTACGGATTTTCAAACTGCATAGCAAGTTTTGTCTACATCTTCTCCAAAAGAGCTTTCTCATAAAGATGCTTTTAGTGAAAAAGATGAAGATATTGATGCAGTTGTAGATGTCATGAACCTACACGAAAACAAGGAAAATACGTGGAAAATACACAAGAAATACAGAAGAAATACGTCAAGATCGGCAAAGAATCTGATATATGAACAGGAAACAAGAGTACAAAACAATCACCTGTCTACCAAGAAGTAATGCTTCCCAAGTAATATTCCCTCCGTAATTAACCTCCACTATTGTTTGGTTTAGCCTAGAGAGAGCATCAAAATCTAGGTGTGCCATTTTCAGTATTCTACCTTTTACGTACAATACTGCCACCTTGCAATCCACTAGCCATTGAATAGCTCTTAGGCTTCAAATATAAATCCAATTGTTTAGGATCTTCAACCTGCAAAATTAGATTATATATATTATACAATCCTTGTAAAATAATGATTCTAGTGATCCTTGTGCATCCTTTGAAACACGTGCAAAAGCAAGGATGCCCTTATATCTGGTGCATTAGTTTCATGGTAACCAAAATGACCTTGTACTTTGCCCTCAATAGCATTTAAGATTTCTGTGCAGCCATGTATCTCGTGCGCGACGTCAAGAAAAAGAGAAAAGAATAACGGCTCACAAAAAAAAAAAAAAGATGCAAAAATATGAAGTATAAGATACCAAACTATAAATTCTTATCACAACATGCCTCTTTATTAATATCAGCCACCAAACTAATGATGTCTTCAAAATCTTTTTTCTTCCACCTACAACTTAGAATTTAATTGGTTTATCTAGAAGCTCTACAATGTTTAGAATTCCAACTTCCAACACATGTTGGAAGTGATGCTACAACCTCATTTCAAAACCTTCACAATAAAACATCATCCAATATTCAACCGCAACCTCCAAATTCAGAATGATATAGATCTAACACAATTTCGAAATGAGGCCAAATCTTAGACTTGGAAAAGTTGTTTTTCTAGAGGATCCCATTCTAAAAACGTCTACAATAGTTAAAATTCAAACTTCCAATGCATATTGGAAGTAATCTTAGACTTTCAAAAATTGCTTATGTAGAACTCTCGTTCTGTGAGGTACTTGTCTAGACATCCTTATAAACCTCCAAAAAACAAAAGACTTCCAACACAAGTTGGAAATGGGTCCACATTTATTTAGAATGCCAACTTCCAATACATGTTGGAAATGATGCCACAACCTCATTTTAACACCTCTACAAAAAACAAGAATCTAAGATTGAACCACTAAGTTGAAAACCTGTAACTCAACTTAAAAATCCATCCCATGTTGAAAAGGTCAAAATTTAGGGTTGAAAAAATGTAACGGACCTAGGATTTTGAGGTATATTGTGGAATTATTTTATTAAAGGATGCAAAGGAATATTAATCAAAATATCACGCATGCAGAGTAATACGTCGTATATGTAGAGATTATATGGACAGAATACTGGTGTCTAAAAATAAGAATAAGCATAGTGGAAAAGCATTTGGAAGGAGATAGATTGCAGAGGGATTGCTGAAGGAGCGAATTGCGTGCAGAGCTCTGGGAGCGTGTTGGAGTGCAGAAGAATCAAGCGGGATTCCAGATGGGGATCAAGTCTTACATCTGGGGTTTTTCTAGCGTTAGTATTATTAATGATTGTCTCTGGAACATAGCATAGATCTGGAATTGAATGATATTGGCGTGGTTATAAACAAGCATGCATGGTTTGTAGATAGAGATTTTGAATACTTAGAAAATCATCTAGTTTAATAAGATCCAATAATCTTCATCATGTAAATCTTCCAATCCATTACACCATTACAGAAGAAGTTGGGAAAGCTTAGAATGACCAAAATCCTTGAAGGATGAATCCAGAAATAATGCAGAGGCAGGAACTGGCAAAGACGGCAGGGTTTTATTTGCATGCTGCTAACAGAACGGCGGTATAATCCGTTGATCCTGAAGTGTTTAAAAAGCATGGAACAGCCCTGGAATGGGCCGATTTGGGCCTTAAAGAGGTCGATTTGGCATCATAAGGAAGAATCAAGGAGTTTTCATCAAGATTTGGCAGCCACAAATCTGATTTTGGGAGCCAAGAACTGCTTGGAAATTGCCCGATTTGGGCCATAAACAGATCAGAATGATCTGGAAACTCCTTGGCAAGTAAAATCGGCAGGATTCAAGAGGTTTTGGGGCTGATTCGATGGCCTGGAGGCCGGAATTTGGAGCTGCAGCCGAGTTCGTGCCTGTTAACGTAGTTAGGGTTAGGTGTTAACAATTAATTTTTAGTTAGTAAGGCAATAGTTAGTAAGGTTAAGAAATTAAAGCTAAGGTTATAAGTTAAATTACAATAGTAAGGGTTAGTTGGAGCAAGGGATAGGTTCGGAATTGATTAAAGCTGGAGGCCCTTGTTAAGGCGGTTTATGCTAATAGTCATAACTACATGAGCAATCTAGTAAGCTAGCTACTTATAATTTAAAAAGCCTTTGGAATTAGTTAAAGTAAGAGAGAAAATAAAAACACAAGACATAAGTGTTCTGTATGGAGGAAGTTTATAACGGAAGCATAATAATAATTGAATGCTATAGTTTAGACATCATTTAAGCCTTAAATATGGATATTAACCTTGTTGTTAGTGAATCTTGGAAAGGGGTAGATAATTGTCTTTTATTTGATGGTGATAGTTGCATATTGCATTATTGATGGGTTATAATGATGGGAATTATGTAATTATCTATGATGTAATTCTTTGATATAGACCTCTGGGGCCGGAGTCTAGGTGCGATGGTCTAGACTCACGGTTTTGCACAGTGCTATGCAAATGGTAATATTTGAACATCGGGCTTGTACCGTATGGTACAACGCCATGCACGCGAAGTGGTCCTCCAATGCCGGACGCCTTGGCGTGGATGGGTGTGTACACACGTGGTTACCCCCCTCTATGTCACCGGCCCGTCGGTACCGAAGTTGACCTTGCTCGCACCCGCAGGAATATTGGTTGCAATGTTGATGCTATGGTTGCTTGGTTATTGTGTATGTGGTTTTAATGTTGGAATCAAGTTGCAATGGCTATGCTTGGTATAATTATGCATTGTGGTTATGCTTGTTGGATTAATTACTTGGGTTGCGGTGGGGCGAGGTTACGGTAAGGCTACGTTATTGTTCTAAGTTAACGCTTTGTGATTATTAATGCTAGACATGTCCTAGATTCCCCGATCCCCACTTAGTCCGTGTGACTAACCCCATGGTTAATGGTGTAAGGTATGCGAGATGCTCCTGAGAGTAGTCAAGCTTCGTAAAGGCGAGAGTAGAAGAGTGTGGATTGTTATTCAAGAACTTGACTATTAATACTATTAATATTATATATGGGCTTAAAGCTATAATTATTTTAAAACTTTGGTTGTGGTGTGGGGTTTTTGCTAAGCAATGGCAAGTATAACTTTTGGGACCTTAGAGCACGATAAAAGATTAAATTCTTTACCTAAGTATGCATGTATTAATTTCTTGAGTTGCAACGGTTAAATAGATCCAACGGTAGAGATCGATGGGATCTCCAATTCGAGAGGTTAACCGTCACGCTTGGTATCGAGCCAAGTTTCCGGTTAGTGGATTATGAGATTTTTGATTATTGATGATATTTGCTATGGTTCCGTATTCTTGTAGAGATGAGTTTTCCAGAGGATCCCCGGAGGAGCCGGGCCTAGTGGAACCTCCTCCGATATAGCCGATATCTTGCGGGCTATCCAAATGAGTGTTGCAAAGCAGAGTGCATCGCAACAAAAGACAACAAATGACAAGGCAAAGAGAGAAGGTGTTGAAGGACACTAAGAGGGAAGTATTATTCATGGAGTTCCCGTTCTCTTTCTTATTGATTGTGGTAGTACACATTGTTTTATTTCCCCAAGGCCGCAAAGAAACTAGATTTGAATATGATTAGCTCTGACCCTAGATATGTGGAGTTGGTCGATGGTAAAATTAAGACTTCTTATGCTAAGGTAGACAATCTTAAATTCCAAGCGGAGATCTTGAGTCCCATACTAGTTTTGAAGTATTGAGCCTAGGGAAGTATGATGCTATTCTAAGTATGTCTTTGGAAGGATTGCCTTCATCATTAGTGGTTACACCTTTGTCCCGAAAAAGTTTTAAGAAACAGATTAAGAACGGTTGCATAAGAATGGGATGTGCATTTTTGGGTACCGCAGAGTTACAGGAACAACCTATTGCTCCTGAGATCCAGAAAGTGTTGGATGACTTCTCTGATGTGTTTCCTAAAGAATTAACAGAATTGCCTCCACATAGAATGGTAGATCATGAGATAGAACTTGTTCCTCGGGCTGAACCTACATCAAGGCCACCATATAGATTTCATGCATTAGAGATGGCCAAATTGAACAAACAGTTAGCGGAATTATTGGAACAAGGGTTTATACTACCGAAAGTGTTTCTCCATTTGGTGCGCCAGTTTTGTTTGTAAAAAAGAAAGATGGGACATTAAGGTTATGTATTCATTACCGCATGCTTAACCAGATTACAATGAAGAATAAATATGCATTGCCTAGGGTTGATGAGTTATTTGATCAGTTGGGACAAGCTAAGTATTTCACAAAAATTGATCTACGATCTAGTTATCATCAGATCCGGATCATGGATGCAGATATTTATAAGACTGCCTTTAGGACACGCTACATACATTACGAGTTTGTTGTAATGCCGTTTGGGTTGACAAATGCTCTCGCCACTTTTATGCGCCTAATGAATGAGATATTCCGATCTTTCCTGGATAAATTTATATTGGTTTTCTTTGATGATATTTTGTTATATTCCAGGACATTAGAGGAGCATGTGGAACATGTAAAACAGACATTAGCTATTTTGCGACAAGAGAAGTTGTATGGTAAGTTATCTAAGTGTTCTTTTGCACAAACTAGATTGGTATATCTTGGGCATGTTATTTCAGAAAAGGGATTAGAGCCAGATCCTTCTAAGATTGAGGCAGTTAGAGATTGGCCCACACCAAAGACGGTGAAAGAGGTAAGATTATTCTTGGGGTTAGCGGGGTATTACCGCAAATTTGTTCCTAAATTTGCAAAAATTGCTGCTCCTTTGACTTCTTTGTTGGGTAAGAAGAATGATTTGCATTGACCGATAGTTGTCAGGAAAGTTTCCAAAAGCTAAAGGATGTTTTGATTAGTGCACCAATTTTAAGGATTACAGACATGAATATACCCTTCCACGTAGTCACTGATGCTTCTGGGAAAGCTATAGGAGGAGTCTTGCTGCAGGATGGCCGAGTTGGTGCTATTATCTCCTGCTCAACAAAATTACCCAGTGCATGATCTGGCAATGTTGGCTATTATCCATGCCTTAAGGGTATGGAGACATTATTTATTGGGTCGTCGTTTCTTTTTGAAGACTAACCACCAAAATCTGAAGTATTTTGCAAAACAGCCATATTTGAATAATAGGCAAAGGAGGTGGATGCAATTAAGAGAAGAGTATGATTTTGAAATTGAATATCAACCTGGCAAAGAAAATGTGATTGCTGATGCTTTGTCTCGAAGGTCATTTCTAACCTCTATTAGTGTGTTACAAGGGCAATGGGATGCAGATATTCTTAGCAAATTGAGGAATGATCCATATTTTGCACCTGTGTTGGAGAACCCTCAAGATTTTCCGAGGTATGCATTGTCCAAAGGGGTTTTATATTATAATGGCCGTATGTGTATTCCTAATGATCATGAGTTGAGATTGAGGTTGCTATATGAAGCACATGATAGTCCGTTGGCGGGCCACCCAGGGGTACACAAAACTTTGAGAAAAATGCGCCAGAATTTCTTTTGGCCAGGGCAGAAGAAGATAGTTAAGGAGTACGTGGCTAGGTCTTTATCTTGTCAGAAGGTAAAAGCATCAAGGTTTAGGGAGCTTGGAGAATTACAACCTTTAGTAATTCCATCTTCTAAGTGGGAGAGTATTTCCATGGACTTCATTGTTGAACTTCCCCGGACATGTTCAGGTTATGATGCAATTTATGTTGTGGTTGATTGATTAACTAAGCATGCCCATTTTATGCCTACGAAGACTCATCAAGCTACGGCAATGGATATTGCTAAGTTATTTGTTAAGGAGATTTTTAGGTTGCATGGGATGACGACCACTATTTCATCAGATCAAGATACAAAGTTTATGAGCCAATTTTGGCAAGGGTTATTTCAAAATATTGGGACTAAGTTATATGTCAGGACATCTTATCGCCCTCAAGCAGGATGGCCAAGTGGGCGAGTTAATCAAATCTTGGAGGATATGCTCGGAATGTATGTGCATAGTCAACCAAAGGTATGGGATTCCTATTTGTATTTGAGTTTGCATACAATAACACTTATCAAGATTCCATTAAAATGAGTCCTTTTGAGGCAATGTATGGTAAGGAGTGTCGTTGTCCTCCTAACCGGAGAGATCCCCAATGCAATGTTGAAGCAAAATAATGAAGTAGCGGAGGACATGGAAGCTTCAGCTAAGGAGACTTCGACAGAATTTGGGCGTGGGCACAAAATAGACGTAAGCAAAAGATGCAAATGAGAGACGAGACCACTTGAATTTCAAAAAGGGGATTATGTGTTCTTGAGGATTAATCCCAAGCGAGTTCACCGGCATTTAAAAGTGCAGTAAATGGGCCCCTAGCTATGGGGTCCGTATGAAATTTTGGAACATATTGGCAAGGTGGCTTATAGATTGAGTTGCCCCTCGCACTTGAAAGTACATAATGTCTTTCACATGAGTAACTTAAGGAAGTATGTGTTTGATCCTTCCCATATGTCGGGGGACGATGATTTGGTAAGCAGAGAGAACTTCCCCGTACCCCACTGAACGTGATTCTCGCGAGAGGAAACCCGTCGCTTAAGGAGGCGAACAATACGTAGATTTTTGGTTCAATGGGCGGGTTGTCCTGAGGAAGATGCCACATGGGAAGATGCCAATTGGATTCTTCGTGAGTTTCCGGAGATGCACCCATGAGGACATGGGTTGAATTTTTGGAGGAGAGACTGTAACGGACCTAGGATTTTGAGGTATATTGTGGAATTATTTTATTAAAGGATGCAAAGGAATATTAATCAAAATATCACGCATGCAGAGTAATACGTCGTATATGTAGAGATTATACGGACAGAATACTGGTGTCTAAAAATAAGAATAAGCATAGTGGAAAAGCATTTGGAAGGAGATACATTGCAGAGGGATTGCTGAAGGAGCGAATTGCGTGCAGAGCTCTGGGAGCGTGTTGGAGTGCAGAAGAATCAAGCGGGATTCCAGATGGGGATCAAGTCTTACATCTGGGGTTTTTCTAGCGTTAGTATTATTAATGATTGTCTCTGGAACATAGCATAGATCTGGAATTGAATGATATTGGCGTGGTTATAAACAAGCATGCATGGTTTGTAGATAGAGATTTTGAATACTTAGAAAATCATCTAGTTTAATAAGATCCAATAATCTTCATCATGTAAATCTTCCAATCCATTACACCATTACTGTAAGAAGTTGGGAAAGCTTAGAATGACCAAAATCCTTGAAGGATGAATCCAAAATAATGCAGAGGCGAGAACTGGCAAAGACGGCGGGGTTTTATTTGCATGCCGCTAACAGAATCGGCGGTATAATCCGTTGATCCCGAAGTGTTTAAAAAGCATGGAACAGCCCTGGAATGGGCCGATTTGGGCCTTAGAGAGGTCGATTTGGCATCATAAGGAAGAATCAAGGAGTTTTCATCAAGATTTGGCAGCCATAAATCTGATTTTGGGAGCCAAGAACTGCTTGGAAATTGCCCGATTTGGGCCATAAACAGATCAGAATGATCTGGAAACTCCTTGGCAAGTAAAATCGGCAGGATTCAAGAGGTTTTGGGGCTGATTCGATGGCCTGGAGGCCGGAATTTGGAGCTGCAGCCGAGTTCGTGCCTCATTAACGTAGTTAGGGTTAGGTGTTAACAATTAATTTTTAGTTAGTAAGGCAATAGTTAGTAAGGTTAAGAAATTAAAGCTAAGGTTATAAGTTAAATTACAATAGTAAGGGTTAGTTGGAGCAAGGGATAGGTTCGGAATTGATTAAAGGTGGAGGCCCTTGTTAAGGCGGTTTATGCTAATAGTCATAACTACATGAGCAATCTAGTAAGCTAGCTAGTTATAATTTAAAAAGCCTTTGGAATTAGTTAAAGTAAGAGAGAAAATAAAAACACAAGACATAAGTGTTCCGTATGGAGGAAGTTTATAACGGAAGCATAATAATAATTGAATGCTATAGTTTAGACATCATTTAAGCCTTAAATATGGATATTAACCTTGTTGTTAGTGAATCTTGGGAAGGGGTAGATAATTGTCTTTTATTTGATGGTGATAGTTGCATATTGCATTATTGAGGCTATCATAATTATTGAATCGTGGTTGAACTTTTCCGTGTTACATAGAGTGTGTATGGAATTAACTTGATGTAAGCTTGTTAAGGCATGGGTTATAATGATGGGAATTATGTAATTATCTATGATGTAATTCTTTGATATAGACCTCTGGGGCCGGAGTCTAGGTGCGATGGTCTAGACTCACGGTTTTGCACAGTGCTATGCAAATGGTAATATTTGAACATCGGGCGTTGGTACCGTATGGTACAACGTCATGCACAGTAAGTGGTCCTCCAATCTTTGGACGCCTTGGCGGGATGGGTGTGTACACACGTGGTTACCCCGCCTCTATGTCACTGGCCTGATCAGCCGAGTTGACCTTGCTCAGACCCAGAGGAATATTGGTTGCAATGTTGATGCTATGGTTGCTTGGTTATTGTGTATGTGGTTTTAATGTTGGAATCAAGTTGCAATGGCTATGCTTGGTATAATTATGCATTGTGGTTATGCTTGTTGGATTAATTACTTGGGTTGCGGTGGGCTTAGGTTACGGTAAAGGCTACGTTATTGTTCTAAGTTAACGCTTTGTGATTATTAATGCTAGACATGTCCTAGATTCCCCGATCCCCACTTAGTCCGTGTGACTAACCCCGTGGTTAATGGTGTAGCGTATGCGAGATGCTCCGGAGAGTAGTCAAGCTTCGAAAGGCGAGTAGAAGAGTGTGGATTGTTATTCAGTAAACTTGACTATTAATACTATTAATATTATATATGGGCTTAAAGCTATAATTATTTTAAAACTTTGGTTGTGGTGTGGGGTTTTTTCTGAGCAATGGCAAGTATAACTTTTGGGACCTTAGAGCACGTATAAAGATTAAATTCTTTACCTAAGTATGCATGTATTAATTTCTTGAGTTGCAACGGTTAAATAGATCCAACGGTAGAGATCGATGGGATCTCCAGTTACCGAGAGGTTAACCGTCACAGTTGGTATCAGAGCCAAGTTTCTGGTTAGTGGATTATGAGATTTTTGATTATTGATGATATTTGCTATGGTTCCAGATTCTTGTAGAGATGAGTTTTCCAGGAGGATCCCCAGAGAGGAGCTGGGCCTAGTGGAACCTCTGATATAGCCGATATCTTGCAGGCTATCCAGCGAGTGTTGCAGCAGAGTGCATCGCAACAAAAGACAACAGCTGACAAGGCAGTAGAGAAGGTGTTGAAGGACACTAAGAGGGAAGTATTATTCATGGAGTTCATGTTCTCTTTCTTATTGATTGTGGTAGTACACATTGTTTTATTTCCCCAAGGCTGGCAAAGAAACTAGATTTGAATATGATTAGTCGGGACCCTAGATATGTGGAGTTGGCTGATGGTAAAATTAAGACTTCTTATGCTAAGGTAGACAATCTTAAATTCCAAGCAGGAGATCTTGAGTCCCATACTAGTTTTGAAGTATTGAGCCTAGGGAAGTATGATGCTATTCTAAGTATGTGCTGGAAGGATTGCCTTCATCATTAGTGGTTACACCTTTGTCCCAAAAAAGTTTTAAGAAATGTATTAAGAACGGTTGCATAAGAATGGGATGTGCATTTTTGGGTACCGCAGAGTTACAGGAACAACCTATTGCTCCTGAGATCCAGAAAGTGTTGGATGACTTCTCTGATGTGTTTCCTAAAGAATTAACAGAATTGCCTCCACATAGAATGGTAGATCATGAGATAGAACTTGTTCCTCGGGCTGAACCTACATCAAGGCCACCATATAGATTTCATGCATTAGAGATGGCCAAATTGAACAAACAGTTAGCGGAATTATTGGAACAAGGGTTTATACGGCCGAGTGTTTCTCCATTTGGTGCGCCAGTTTTGTTTGTAAAAAAGAAAGATGGGACATTAAGGTTATGTATTCATTACCGCATGCTTAACCGTAATATAATGAAGAATAAATATGCATTGCCTAGGGTTGATGAGTTATTTGATCAGTTGGGACAAGCTAAGTATTTCACAAAAATTGATCTACGATCTAGTTATCATCAGATCCGGATCATGGATACAGATATTTATAAGACTGCCTTTAGGACACGCTACAGACATTACGAGTTTGTTGTAATGCCGTTTGGGTTGACAAATGCTCCCGCCACTTTTATGCGCCTAATGAATGAGATATTCCGATCTTTCCTGGATAAATTTATATTGGTTTTCTTTGATGATATTTTGTTATATTCCAGGACATTAGAGGAGCATGTGGAACATGTAAAACAGACATTAGCTATTTTGCGACAAGAGAAGTTGTATGGTAAGTTATCTAAGTGTTCTTTTGCACAAACTAGATTGGTATATCTTGGGCATGTTATTTCAGAAAAGGGATTAGAGCCAGATCCTTCTAAGATTGAGGCAGTTAGAGATTGGCCCACACCAAAGACGGTGAAAGAGGTAAGATTATTCTTGGGGTTAGCGGGGTATTACCGCAAATTTGTTCCTAAATTTGCAAAAATTGCTGCTCCTTTGACTTCTTTGTTGGGTAAGAAGAATGATTTGCATTGGACTGATAGTTGTCAGGAAAGTTTCCAAAAGCTAAAGGATGTTTTGATTAGTGCACCAATTTTAAGGATTACAGACATGAATATACCCTTCCACGTAGTCACTGATGCTTCTGGGAAAGCTATAGGAGGAGTCTTGCTGCAGGATGGCCGAGTTGGTGCTATTATCTCCTGCTCAACAAAATTACCCAGTGCATGATCTGGAAATGTTGGCTATTATCCATGCCTTAAGGGTATGGAGACATTATTTATTGGGTCGTCGTTTCTTTTTGAAGACTAACCACCAAAATCTGAAGTATTTTGCAAAACAGCCATATTTGAATAATAGGCAAAGGAGGTGGATGCAATTAAGAGAAGAGTATGATTTTGAAATTGAATATCAACCTGGCAAAGAAAATGTGATTGCTGATGCTTTGTCTCGAAGGTCATTTCTAACCTCTATTAGTGTGTTACAAGGGCAATGGGATGCAGATATTCTTAGCAAATTGAGGAATGATCCATATTTTGCACCTTTGTTTGGAGAACCCTCAAGATTTTCCGAGGTATGCATTGTCCAAAGGGGTTTTATATTATAATGGCCGTATGTGTATTCCTAATGATCATGAGTTGAGATTGAGGTTGCTATATGAAGCACATGATAGTCCGTTGGCGGGCCACCCAGGGGTACACAAAACTTTGAGGAAAATGCGCCAGAATTTCTTTTGGCCAGGGCAGAAGAAGATAGTTAAGGAGTACGTGGCTAGGTCTTTATCTTGTCAGAAGGTAAAAGCATCAAGGTTTAGGGAGCTTGGAGAATTACAACCTTTAGTAATTCCATCTTCTAAGTGGGAGAGTATTTCCATGGACTTCATTGTTGAACTTCCCCGGACATGTTCAGGTTATGATGCAATTTATGTTGTGGTTGATTGATTAACTAAGCAGGCCCATTTTATGCCTACGAAGACTACTGCTACGGCAATGGATATTGCTAAGTTATTTGTTAAGGAGATTTTTAGGTTGCATGGGATGACGACCACTATTTCATCAGATCAAGATACAAAGTTTATGAGCCAATTTTGGCAAGGGTTATTTCAAAATATTGGGACTAAGTTATATGTCAGTACATCTTATCGTCCTCAAGCAGATGGCCAAGTGGAGCGAGTTAATCAAATCTTGGAGGATATGCTCAGAATGTATGTGCATAGTCAACCAAAGGTATGGGATTCCTATTTGTATTTGGCTGAGTTTGCATACAATAACACTTATCAAGATTCCATTAAAATGAGTCCTTTTGAGGCAATGTATGGTAAGGAGTGTCGTTGTCCTCCTAACTGGAGAGATCCCCAATGCAATGTTGAAGCAGCTAATGAAGTAGCGGAGGACATGGAAGCTCAGCTAAGGAGACTTCGACAGAATTTGGCTGTGGCACAAAATAGACAGAAGCAGTATGCAAATGAGAGACGTAGACCACTTGAATTTCAAAAAGGGGATTATGTGTTCTTGAGGATTAATCCCAAGCAGAGTTCACTGGCATTTAAAAGTGCAGGTAAATGGGCCCCTAGCTATGCGGGTCCGTATGAAATTTTGGAACATATTGGCAAGGTGGCTTATAGATTGGAGTTGCCCTCGCACTTGAAAGTACATAATGTCTTTCACATGAGTAACTTAAGGAAGTATGTGTTTGATCCTTCCCATATGTCGGGGGACGATGATTTGGTAAGCAGAGAGAACTTCCCCGTACCCCACTGCAATGTATTCCCGAGAGAGGAAACCCGTCGCTTAAGGAGGCGAACAATACGTAGATTTTTGGTTCAATGGGCGGGTTGTCCTGAGGAAGATGCCACATGGGAAGATGCCAATTGGATTCTTCGTGAGTTTCCGGAGATGCACCCATGAGGACATGGGTTGAATTTTTGGAGGAGAGACCAGAATTTACCTAGGATTTTGAGGTATATTGTGGAATTATTTTATTAAAGGATGCAAAGGAATATTAATCAAAATATCACGATGATGCTTGAGTAGTAATACGTCAGATATGTAGAGATTATACTGACCGTAATAATCGTATCTAAAAATAAGAATAAGCATAGTGGAAAAGCATTTGGAAGGAGATAGATTGCAGAGGGATTGCTGAAGGAGCGAATTGCGTGCAGAGCTCTGGGAGCGTGTTGGAGTGCAGAAGAATCAAGCGGGATTCCAGATGGGAATCAAGTCTTACATCTGGGGTTTTTCTAGCGTTAGTATTATTAATGATTGTCTCTGGAACATAGCATAGATCTGGAATTGAATGATATTGGCGTGGTTATAAACAAGCATGCATGGTTTGTAGATAGAGATTTTGAATACTTAGAAAATCATCTAGTTTAATAAGATCCAATAATCTTCATCATGTAAATCTTCCAATCCATTACACCATTACGAGGAAGAAGTTGGGAAAGCTTAGAATGACCAAAATCCTTGAAGGATGAATCCAGAAATAATGCAGAGGCAGTGAACCGGGAAAGACGGCGGGGTTTTATTTGCATGTTTGCTAACGTAATCCGCGGATAATCCGTTGATCCCGGCGTGTTTAAAAGCATGGAACAGCCCGGAATGGGCCGATTTGGGCCTTAAAGAGGTCGATTTGGCATCATAAGGAAGAATCAAGGAGTTTTCATCAAGATTTGGCAGCCACAAATCTGATTTTGGGAGCCAAGAACTGCTTGAAATTGCCCGATTTGGGCCATAAACAGGTCGAAATGATCCGGAAACTCCTTGGCAAGTAAAATCGGCAGGATTCAAGAGGTTTTGGGGCTGATTCGATGGCCCGAGGCCGGAATTTGGAGCCGCAAAATGAAGTTCGTGCTCATTAACGTAGTTAGGGTTAGGTGTTAACAATTAATTTTTAGTTAGTAAGGCAATAGTTAGTAAGGTTAAGAAATTAAAGCTAAGGTTATAAGTTAAATTACAATAGTAAGGGTTAGTTGGAGCAAGGGATAGGTTCGGAATTGATTAAAGGTGGAGGCCCTTGTTAAGGCGGTTTATGCTAATAGTCATAACTACATGAGCAATCTAGTAAGCTAGCTAGTTATAATTTAAAAAGCCTTTGGAATTAGTTAAAGTAAGAGAGAAAATAAAAACACAAGACATAAGTGTTCCGTATGGAGGAAGTTTATAACGGAAGCATAATAATAATTGAATGCTATAGTTTAGACATCATTTAAGCCTTAAATATGGATATTAACCTTGTTGTTAGTGAATCTTGGAAAGGGGTAGATAATTGTCTTTTATTTGATGGTGATAGTTGCATATTGCATTATTGAGGCTATCATAATTATTGAATCGTGGTTGAACTTTTCCGTGTTACATAGAGTGTGTATGGAATTAACTTGATGTAAGCTTGTTAAGGCATGGGTTATAATGATGGGAATTATGTAATTATCTATGATGTAATTCTTTGATATAGACCTCTGGGGCCGGAGTCTAGGTGCGATGGTCTAGACTCACGGTTTTGCACAGTGCTATGCAAATGGTAATATTTGAACATCGGGCGTTGGTACCGTATGGTACAACGTCATGCACAGTAAGTGGTCCTCCAATGCTGGACGCAGCGTGGATGGGTGTGTACACACGTGGTTACCCCGCCTCTATGTCACTGGCCTGATCAGCCGAGTTGACCTTGCTCAGACCCAGAGGAATATTGGTTGCAATGTTGATGCTATGGTTGCTTGGTTATTGTGTATGTGGTTTTAATGTTGGAATCAAGTTGCAATGGCTATGCTTGGTATAATTATGCATTGTGGTTATGCTTGTTGGATTAATTACTTGGGTTGCAGGGGCGAGGTTACGGTAAGGCTACGTTATTGTTCTAAGTTAACGCTTTGTGATTATTAATGCTAGACATGTCCTAGATTCCCCGATCCCCACTTAGTCCGTGTGACTAACCCCGTGGTTAATGGTGTAAGCAGAAGTGCGAGATGCTCCGGAGAGTAGTCAAGCTTCAGAAAGGCGAGAGTAGAAGAGTGTGGATTGTTATTCAGTAAACTTGACTATTAATACTATTAATATTATATATGGGCTTAAAGCTATAATTATTTTAAAACTTTGGTTGTGGTGTGGGGTTTTTGCTGAGCAATGGCAAGTATAACTTTTGGGACCTTAGAGCACGTATAAAGATTAAATTCTTTACCTAAGTATGCATGTATTAATTTCTTGAGTTGCAACGGTTAAATAGATCCAACGGTAGAGATCGATGGGATCTCCAGTTACCGAGAGGTTAACCGTCACAGTTGGTATCAGAGCCAAGTTTCTGGTTAGTGGATTATGAGATTTTTGATTATTGATGATATTTGCTATGGTTCCAGATTCTTGTAGAGATGAGTTTTCCAGGAGGATCCCGTGAGGAGTGGGCCTAGTGGAACCTCCGATATAGCCGATATCTTGCAGGCTATCCAGCGAGTGTTGCAGCAGAGTGCATCGCAACAAAAGACAACAGCTGACAAGGCAGTAGAGAAGGTGTTGAAGGACACTAAGAGGGAAGTATTATTCATGGAGTTCCTGTTCTCTTTCTTATTGATTGTGGTAGTACACATTGTTTTATTTCCCCAAGGCTGGCAAAGAAACTAGATTTGAATATGATTAGTCGGGACCCTAGATATGTGGAGTTGGCTGATGGTAAAATTAAGACTTCTTATGCTAAGGTAGACAATCTTAAATTCCAAGCAGGAGATCTTGAGTCCCATACTAGTTTTGAAGTATTGAGCCTAGGGAAGTATGATGCTATTCTAAGTATGTGCTGGAAGGATTGCCTTCATCATTAGTGGTTACACCTTTGTCCCGAAAAAGTTTTAAGAAACAGATTAAGAACGGTTGCATAAGAATGGGATGTGCATTTTTGGGTACCGCAGAGTTACAGGAACAACCTATTGCTCCTGAGATCCAGAAAGTGTTGGATGACTTCTCTGATGTGTTTCCTAAAGAATTAACAGAATTGCCTCCACATAGAATGGTAGATCATGAGATAGAACTTGTTCCTCGGGCTGAACCTACATCAAGGCCACCATATAGATTTCATGCATTAGAGATGGCCAAATTGAACAAACAGTTAGCGGAATTATTGGAACAAGGGTTTATACTACCGAAAGTGTTTCTCCATTTGGTGCGCCGCTTTTGTTTGTAAAAAAGAAAGATGGGACATTAAGGTTATGTATTCATTACCGCATGCTTAACCAGATTACAGTGAAGAATAAATATGCATTGCCTAGGGTTGATGAGTTATTTGATCAGTTGGGACAAGCTAAGTATTTCACAAAAATTGATCTACGATCTAGTTATCATCGATCCTGATCATGGATACGATATTTATAAGACCGCCTTTTTAGGACACGCCACATTATTACGAGTTTGTTGTAATGCCGCTTGGGTTGACAAATGCTCCGCCACTTTTATGCCCTAATGAATGAGATATTCCATCTTTCCCGGATAAATTTATATTGGTTTTCTTTGATGATATTTTGTTATATTCCAGGACATTAGAGGAGCATGTGGAACATGTAAAACATACATTAGCTATTTTGCGACAAGAGAAGTTGTATGGTAAGTTATCTAAGTGTTCTTTTGCACAAACTAGATTGGTATATCTTGGGCATGTTATTTCGTAAAAGGGATTAGAGCCGATCCTTCTAAGATTGAGGCGCTTAGAGATTGGCCCACACCAAAGACGGTGAAAGAGGTAAGATTATTCTTGGGGTTAGCGGGTATTACCGCAAATTTGTTCCTAAATTTGCAAAAATTGCTGCTCCTTTGACTTCTTTGTTGGGTAAGAAGAATGATTTGCATTGGACTGATAGTTGTCAGGAAAGTTTCCAAAAGCTAAAGGATGTTTTGATTAGTGCACCAATTTTAAGGATTACAGACATGAATATACCCTTCCACGTAGTCACTGATGCTTCTGGGAAAGCTATAGGAGGAGTCTTGCTTTGCAGGATGGCCGAAGTTGGTGCTATTATCTCCCCGCTCAACAAAATTACCCAAAGCATGATCCGGAAATGTTGGCTATTATCCATGCCTTAAGGGTATGGAGACATTATTTATTGGGTCGTCGTTTCTTTTTGAAGACTAACCACCAAAATCTGAAGTATTTTGCAAAACAGCCATATTTGAATAATAGGCAAAGGAGGTGGATGCAATTAAGAGAAGAGTATGATTTTGAAATTGAATATCAACCTGGCAAAGAAAATGTGATTGCTGATGCTTTGTCTCGAAGGTCATTTCTAACCTCTATTAGTGTGTTACAAGGGCAATGGGATGCAGATATTCTTAGCAAATTGAGGAATGATCCATATTTTGCACCTGTGTTGGAGAACCCTCAAGATTTTCCGAGGTATGCATTGTCCAAAGGGGTTTTATATTATAATGGCCGTATGTGTATTCCTAATGATCATGAGTTGAGATTGAGGTTGCTATATGAAGCACATGATAGTCCGCTATGGCCACCCCCGGTACACAAAACTTTGAGGAAAATGCTTTAATTTCTTTTGGCCGTAAGCGTAAGAAGATAGTTAAGGAGTACGTGGCTAGGTCTTTATCTTGTCAGAAGGTAAAAGCATCAAGGTTTAGGGAGCTTGGAGAATTACAACCTTTAGTAATTCCATCTTCTAAGTGGGAGAGTATTTCCATGGACTTCATTGTTGAACTTCCCCGGACATGTTCAGGTTATGATGCAATTTATGTTGTGGTTGATTGATTAACTAAGCAGGCCCATTTTATGCCTACGAAGACTACTGCTACGGCAATGGATATTGCTAAGTTATTTGTTAAGGAGATTTTTAGGTTGCATGGGATGACGACCACTATTTCATCAGATCAAGATACAAAGTTTATGAGCCAATTTTGGCAAGGGTTATTTCAAAATATTGGGACTAAGTTACATGTCAGTACATCTTATCGTCCTCAAGCAGATGGCCAAGTGGAGCGAGTTAATCAAATCTTGGAGGATATGCTCAGAATGTATGTGCCTAGTCAACCAAAGGTATGGGATTCCTATTTGTATTTGGCTGAGTTTGCATACAATAACACTTATCAAGATTCCATTGAAATGAGTCCTTTTGAGGCAATGTATGGTAAGGAGTGTCGTTGTCCTCCTAACTGGAGAGATCCCCAATGCAATGTTGAAGCAGCTAATGAAGTAGCGGAGGACATGGAAGCTCAGCTAAGGAGACTTCGACAGAATTTATTGTGGGCACAAAATAGACGTAAGCGGTATGCAAATGAGAGACGTGAGACCACTTGAATTTCAAAAAGGGGATTATGTGTTCTTGAGGATTAATCCCAAGCGTAGTTCACCGGGCATTTAAAAGTGCAGTAAATGGGCCCCTAGCTATACGGGTCCGTATGAAATTTTGGAACATATTGGCAAGGTGGCTTATAGATTGGAGTTGCCCTCGCACTTGAAAGTACATAATGTCTTTCACATGAGTAACTTAAGGAAGTATGTGTTTGATCCTTCCCATATGTCTGGGACGATGATTTGGTAAGCAGAGAACTTCCCTGTACCCCCCACCGTAACGTATTCTCGCGAGAGGAAACCCGCCGCTAAGGAGGCGAACAATACGTAGATTTTGGTTCAATGGGCTGTTGTCCCGAGGAAGATGCCACATGGGAAGATGCCAATTGATTCTTCGTGAGTTTCCGGAGATGCACCCATGAGGACATGGGTTGAATTTTTGGAGGAGAGATCAGAATCTTACCTAGGATTTTGAGGTATATTGTGGAATTATTTTATTAAAGGATGCAAAGGAATATTAATCAAAATATCACGATGCAGAGTAATACGTCAGATATGTAGAGATTATACCTTTACGTAATATCGGGTGTCTAAAAATAAGAATAAGCATAGTGGAAAAGCATTTGGAAGGAGATAGATTGCGAGAGGGATTGCCGGAAGGAGCCAATTGCGCAGCGTAGCTCGGGAGCGTGTTGGAGTGCGTAAGAATCAAGCGGGATTCCGATGGGGATCAAGTCTTACATCCGGGGTTTTTCTAGCGTTAGTATTATTAATGATTGTCTCGAACATAGCATAGATCCGAATTGAATGATATTGGCGTGGTTATAAACAAGCATGCATGGTTTGTAGATAGAGATTTTGAATACTTAGAAAATCATCTAGTTTAATAAGATCCAATAATCTTCATCATGTAAATCTTCCAATCCATTACACCATTACGTAGAAGTTGGGAAAGCTTAGAATGACCAAAAATCCTTGAAGGATGAATCCGTAAATAATGCAGAGGCGTGAACCGGGAAAGACGGCGGGTTTTATTTGCATGTTGCTATGTAATCCGGCGGTATAATCCGCTGATCCCGGTGTTTAAAAGCATGGAACAGCCCCGAATGGGCCGATTTGGGCCTTAAAGAGGTCGATTTGGCATCATAAGGAAGAATCAAGGAGTTTTCATCAAGATTTGGCAGCCACAAATCTGATTTTGGGAGCCAAGAACTGCTTGGAAATTGCCCGATTTGGGCCATAAACGCATCGAAATGATCCGAAACTCCTTGGCAAGTAAAATCGGCAGGATTCAAGAGGTTTTGGGGCTGATTCGATGGCCCGGAGGCCGGAATTTGGAGCTGCAAAATGAAGTTCGTGCCTGCTAACGTAGTTAGGGTTAGGTGTTAACAATTAATTTTTAGTTAGTAAGGCAATAGTTAGTAAGGTTAAGAAATTAAAGCTAAGGTTATAAGTTAAATTACAATAGTAAGGGTTAGTTGGAGCAAGGGATAGGTTCGGAATTGATTAAAGCTGGAGGCCCTTGTTAAGGCGGTTTATGCTAATAGTCATAACTACATGAGCAATCTAGTAAGCTAGCTAGTTATAATTTAAAAAGCCTTTGGAATTAGTTAAAGTAAGAGAGAAAATAAAAACACAAGACATAAGTGTTCCGTATGGAGGAAGTTTATAACGGAAGCATAATAATAATTGAATGCTATAGTTTAGACATCATTTAAGCCTTAAATATGGATATTAACCTTGTTGTTAGTGAATCTTGGAAAGGGGTAGATAATTGTCTTTTATTTGATGGTGATAGTTGCATATTGCATTATTGAGGCTATCATAATTATTGAATCGTGGTTGAACTTTTCCGTGTTACATAGAGTGTGTATGGAATTAACTTGATGTAAGCTTGTTAAGGCATGGGTTATAATGATGGGAATTATGTAATTATCTATGATGTAATTCTTTGATATAGACCTCTGGGGCCGGAGTCTAGGTGCGATGGTCTAGACTCACCCGCTTTGCACATGTGCTATGCAAATGGTAATATTTGAACATCGGCGCTGGTACCGGTATGGTACAACGCCATGCACGATAAGTGGTCCTCCAATGCGCCGGACGCTTGCGTGGATGGGTGTGTACACACGTGGGTTACCCCCTCTATGTCACCGGCCCGACACCGAGTTGACCTTGCTCGCACCAGGCAGGAATATTGGTTGCAATGTTGATGCTATGGTTGCTTGGTTATTGTGTATGTGGTTTTAATGTTGGAATCAAGTTGCAATGGCTATGCTTGGTATAATTATGCATTGTGGTTATGCTTGTTGGATTAATTACTTGGGTTGCAGGGGCGAGGTTACGGTAAGGCTACGTTATTGTTCTAAGTTAACGCTTTGTGATTATTAATGCTAGACATGTCCTAGATTCCCCGATCCCCACTTAGTCCGCAGGTGACTAACCCCGTGGTTAATGGTGTAAAGGTATGCGAGATGCTCCGGAGAGTCAAGCTTAAAGGCGAGAGTAGAAGAGTGTGGATTGTTATTCAGTAAACTTGACTATTAATACTATTAATATTATATATGGGCTTAAAGCTATAATTATTTTAAAACTTTGGTTGTGGTGTGGGGTTTTTGCTGAGCAATGGCAAGTATAACTTTTGGGACCTTAGAGCACGTATAAAGATTAAATTCTTTACCTAAGTATGCATGTATTAATTTCTTGAGTTGCAACGGTTAAATAGATCCAACGGTAGAGATCGATGGGATCTCCAGTTACCGAGAGGTTAACCGTCACAGTTGGTATCAGAGCCAAGTTTCTGGTTAGTGGATTATGAGATTTTTGATTATTGATGATATTTGCTATGGTTCCAGATTCTTGTAGAGATGAGTTTTCCAGGAGGATCCCCAGGAGGAGCTGGGCCTAGTGGAACCTCTGATATAGCCGATATCTTGCAGGCTATCCAGCGAGTGTTGCAGCAGAGTGCATCGCAACAAAAGACAACAGCTGACAAGGCAGTAGAGAAGGTGTTGAAGGACACTAAGAGGGAAGTATTATTCATGGAGTTCATGTTCTCTTTCTTATTGATTGTGGTAGTACACATTGTTTTATTTCCCCAAGGCTGGCAAAGAAACTAGATTTGAATATGATTAGTCGGGACCCTAGATATGTGGAGTTGGCTGATGGTAAAATTAAGACTTCTTATGCTAAGGTAGACAATCTTAAATTCCAAGCAGGAGATCTTGAGTCCCATACTAGTTTTGAAGTATTGAGCCTAGGGAAGTATGATGCTATTCTAAGTATGTGCTGGAAGGATTGCCTTCATCATTAGTGGTTACACCTTTGTCCCGAAAAAGTTTTAAGAAACAGATTAAGAACGGTTGCATAAGAATGGGATGTGCATTTTTGGGTACAGCAGAGTTACAGGAACAACCTATTGCTCCTGAGATCCAGAAAGTGTTGGATGAGTTCTCTGATGTGTTTCCTAAAGAATTAACAGAATTGCCTCCACATAGAATGGTAGATCATGAGATAGAACTTGTTCCTCGGGCTGAACCTACATCGAGGCCACCATATAGATTTCATGCATTAGAGATGGCCAAATTGAACAAACAGTTAGCGGAATTATTGGAACAAGGGTTTATACGGCCGAGTGTTTCTCCATTTGGTGCGCCAGTTTTGTTTGTAAAAAAGAAAGATGGGACATTAAGGTTATGTATTCATTACCGCATGCTTAACCAGATTACAGTGAAGAATAAATATGCATTGCCTAGGGTTGATGAGTTATTTGATCAGTTGGGACAAGCTAAGTATTTCACAAAAATTGATCTACGATCTAGTTATCATCAGATCCGGATCATGGATACAGATATTTATAAGACTGCCTTTAGGACACGCTACAGACATTACGAGTTTGTTGTAATGCCGTTTGGGTTGACAAATGCTCCCGCCACTTTTATGCGCCTAATGAATGAGATATTCCGATCTTTCCTGGATAAATTTATATTGGTTTTCTTTGATGATATTTTGTTATATTCCAGGACATTAGAGGAGCATGTGGAACATGTAAAACAGACATTAGCTATTTTGCGACAAGAGAAGTTGTATGGTAAGTTATCTAAGTGTTCTTTTGCACAAACTAGATTGGTATATCTTGGGCATGTTATTTCGTAAAAGGGATTAGAGCCGATCCTTCTAAGATTGAGGCAGCTAGAGATTGGCCCACACCAAAGACGGTGAAAGAGGTAAGATTATTCTTGGGGTTAGGGGTATTACCGCAAATTTGTTCCTAAATTTGCAAAAATTGCTGCTCCTTTGACTTCTTTGTTGGGTAAGAAGAATGATTTGCATTGGACTGATAGTTGTCAGGAAAGTTTCCAAAAGCTAAAGGATGTTTTGATTAGTGCACCAATTTTAAGGATTACAGACATGAATATACCCTTCCACGTAGTCACTGATGCTTCTGGGAAAGCTATAGGAGGAGTCTTGCTGCAGGATGGCCGAGTTGGTGCTATTATCTCCTGCTCAACAAAATTACCCAGTGCATGATCTGGAAATGTTGGCTATTATCCATGCCTTAAGGGTATGGAGACATTATTTATTGGGTCGTCGTTTCTTTTTGAAGACTAACCACCAAAATCTGAAGTATTTTGCAAAACAGCCATATTTGAATAATAGGCAAAGGAGGTGGATGCAATTAAGAGAAGAGTATGATTTTGAAATTGAATATCAACCTGGCAAAGAAAATGTGATTGCTGATGCTTTGTCTCGAAGGTCATTTCTAACCTCTATTAGTGTGTTACAAGGGCAATGGGATGCAGATATTCTTAGCAAATTGAGGAATGATCCATATTTTGCACCTGTGTTGGAGAACCCTCAAGATTTTCCGAGGTATGCATTGTCCAAAGGGGTTTTATATTATAATGGCCGTATGTGTATTCCTAATGATCATGAGTTGAGATTGAGGTTGCTATATGAAGCACATGATAGTCCGTTGGCGGGCCACACCACCGGTACACAAAACTTTGAGGAAAATGCGCCAGAATTTCTTTTGGCCAGGGCAGAAGAAGATAGTTAAGGAGTACGTGGCTAGGTCTTTATCTTGTCAGAAGGTAAAAGCATCAAGGTTTAGAGAGCTTGGAGAATTACAACCTTTAGTAATTCCATCTTCTAAGTGGGAGAGTATTTCCATGGACTTCATTGTTGAACTTCCCCGGACATGTTCAGGTTATGATGCAATTTATGTTGTGGTTGATTGATTAACTAAGCAGGCCCATTTTATGCCTACGAAGACTACTGCTACGGCAATGGATATTGCTAAGTTATTTGTTAAGGAGATTTTTAGGTTGCATGGGATGACGACCACTATTTCATCAGATCAAGATACAAAGTTTATGAGCCAATTTTGGCAAGGGTTATTTCAAAATATTGGGACTAAGTTACATGTCAGTACATCTTATCGTCCTCAAGCAGATGGCCAAGTGGAGCGAGTTAATCAAATCTTGGAGGATATGCTCAGAATGTATGTGCCTAGTCAACCAAAGGTATGGGATTCCTATTTGTATTTGGCTGAGTTTGCATACAATAACACTTATCAAGATTCCATTGAAATGAGTCCTTTTGAGGCAATGTATGGTAAGGAGTGTCGTTGTCCTCCTAACTGGAGAGATCCCCAATGCAATGTTGAAGCAGCTAATGAAGTAGCGGAGGACATGGAAGCTCAGCTAAGGAGACTTCGACAGAATTTGGCTGTGGCACAAAATAGACAGAAGCAGTATGCAAATGAGAGACGTAGACCACTTGAATTTCAAAAAGGGGATTATGTGTTCTTGAGGATTAATCCCAAGCAGAGTTCACTGGCATTTAAAAGTGCAGGTAAATGGGCCCCTAGCTATGCGGGTCCGTATGAAATTTTGGAACATATTGGCAAGGTGGCTTATAGATTGGAGTTGCCCTCGCACTTGAAAGTACATAATGTCTTTCACATGAGTAACTTAAGGAAGTATGTGTTTGATCCTTCCCATATGTCGGGGGACGATGATTTGGTAAGCAGAGAGAACTTCCTGTACCCCCGACCAGAACGTATTCTGCGAGAGGAAACCCGTCGCTTAAGGAGGCGAACAATACGTAGATTTTTGGTTCAATGGGCGGGTTGTCCTGAGGAAGATGCCACATGGGAAGATGCCAATTGGATTCTTCGTGAGTTTCCGGAGATGCACCCATGAGGACATGGGTTGAATTTTTGGAGGAGAGACTGTAACGGACCTAGGATTTTGAGGTATATTGTGGAATTATTTTATTAAAGGATGCAAAGGAATATTAATCAAAATATCACGCATGCAGAGTAATACGTCGTATATGTAGAGATTATACGGACAGAATACTGGTGTCTAAAAATAAGAATAAGCATAGTGGAAAAGCATTTGGAAGGAGATAGATTGCAGAGGGATTGCTGAAGGAGCGAATTGCGTGCAGAGCTCTGGGAGCGTGTTGGAGTGCAGAAGAATCAAGCGGGATTCCAGGTGGGGATCAAGTCTTACATCTGGGGTTTTTCTAGCGTTAGTATTATTAATGATTGTCTCTGGAACATAGCATAGATCTGGAATTGAATGATATTGGCGTGGTTATAAACAAGCATGCATGGTTTGTAGATAGAGATTTTGAATACTTAGAAAATCATCTAGTTTAATAAGATCCAATAATCTTCATCATGTAAATCTTCCAATCCATTACACCATTACAGAAGAAGTTGGGAAAGCTTAGAATGACCAAAATCCTTGAAGGATGAATCCAGAAATAATGCAGAGGCAGGAACTGGAAAGACGGGCAGGTTTTTTATTTGCATGTCGCTAACTAATGACGGCGGTATAATCCGTTGATCCCGGTGTTTAAAAGCATGGAACAGCCCTGGAATGGGCCGATTTGGGCCTTAAAGAGGTCGATTTGGCATCATAAGGAAGAATCAAGGAGTTTTCATCAAGATTTGGCAGCCACAAATCTGATTTTGGGAGCCAAGAACTGCTTGGAAATTGCCCGATTTGGGCCATAAAACATCAGAAATGATCTGGAAACTCCTTGGCAAGTAAAATCGGCAGGATTCAAGAGGTTTTGGGGCTGATTCGATGGCCTGGAGGCCGGAATTTGGAGATGCAAATGAAGTTCGTGCCTGTTAACGTAGTTAGGGTTAGGTGTTAACAATTAATTTTTAGTTAGTAAGGCAATAGTTAGTAAGGTTAAGAAATTAAAGCTAAGGTTATAAGTTAAATTACAATAGTAAGGGTTAGTTGGAGCAAGGGATAGGTTCGAATTGATTAAAAGCCGAGGCCCTTGTTAAGGCGGTTTATGCTAATAGTCATAACTACATGAGCAATCTAGTAAGCTAGCTAGTTATAATTTAAAAAGCCTTTGGAATTAGTTAAAGTAAGAGAGAAAATAAAAACACAAGACATAAGTGTTCCGTATGGAGGAAGTTTATAACGGAAGCATAATAATAATTGAATGCTATAGTTTAGACATCATTTAAGCCTTAAATATGGATATTAACCTTGTTGTTAGTGAATCTTGGAATGGGGTAGATAATTGTCTTTTATTTGATGGTGATAGTTGCATATTGCATTATTGAGGCTATCATAATTATTGAATCGTGGTTGAACTTTTCCGTGTTACATAGAGTGTGTATGGAATTAACTTGATGTAAGCTTGTTAAGGCATGGGTTATAATGATGGGAATTATGTAATTATCTATGATGTAATTCTTTGATATAGACCTCTGGGGCCGGAGTCTAGGTGCGATGGTCTAGACTCACGGTTTTACTGAAAGCTATGCAAATGGTAATATTTGAACATCGGGCGTTGGTACCGTATGGTACAACGTCATGCACAATAAGTGGTCCTCCAATGCCGGACGCCTTGGATGGATGGGTGTGTACACACGTGGTTACCCCCGCCTCTATGTCATCGGCCCGATCACCGAAGTTGACCTTGCTCGGACCCAGAGGAATATTGGTTGCAATGTTGATGCTACGGTTGCTTGGTTATTGTGTATGTGGTTTTAATGTTGGAATCAAGTTGCAATGGCTATGCTTGGTATAATTATGCATTGTGGTTATGCTTGTTGGATTAATTACTTGGGTTGCAGGGGCGAGGTTACGGTAAGGCTACGTTATTGTTCTAAGTTAACGCTTTGTGATTATTAATGCTAGACATGTCCTAGATTCCCCGATCCCCACTTAGTCCGTGTGACTAACCCCGTGGTTAATGGTGTAAGCAGAAGTGCGAGATGCTCCGGAGAGTAGTCAAGCTTCAGAAAGGCGAGAGTAGAAGAGTGTGGATTGTTATTCAGTAAACTTGACTATTAATACTATTAATATTATATATGGGCTTAAAGCTATAATTATTTTAAAACTTTGGTTGTGGTGTGGGGTTTTTGCTGAGCAATGGCAAGTATAACTTTTGGGACCTTAGAGCACGTATAAAGATTAAATTCTTTACCTAAGTATGCATGTATTAATTTCTTGAGTTGCAACGGTTAAATAGATCCAACGGTAGAGATCGATGGGATCTCCAGTTACCGAGAGGTTAACTGGCCAGGCCCGTCACAAAAAAGGTGGTTGTCTAGAAATCCTTGTAAACCTTTTTTACTAATAGATCTTGTTTCATATCATAGTCTTCAAAAGTAATGTCTTCCAACGAAAAACCTACATTCAAGCTTTAACTTCCAACCCATATTCGCAGTTAGGCCACAACTTAGGGTTGAAGAAAAGGTGCCTATATAGATATTCTTATAACTTCCATCATTAAAAGATAGAACTTCCAACATAAGTTGGAAGCTTTGACTTTTTAAGGTGCTTATGTAGAAGCTCTCTTTTCTAAAATGTGCCGTTCTGGAGATCTTTTTAAACCTCCACAGAACAAAGAACTTCCAACACAAGCTGGAAGCCAGCCCACATCTTAGATTTGAAGGAGGTGCTTATCTAGAAGCTCTCATTCTAAACGCCAAAGAACTTTTTAATAGATCTTGCTTCATATCATAGTCTTCAAAAGTAATGTCTTTCAATGAAAAACCTACAAGCTTCAACTTCCAACCCATGTTGGCAGTTAGGCCACAACTTAGGGTTGAAGAAAATGTGCTTGTATAGATATTCTTATAACCTCCATCATCGGAATAGCTTCATATCACAGTCTGCAAAAGTAATGTATTCCAACAAAAAGCCTACAAGCTTCAACTTCCAACCCATGTTGGCAGTTATGCCACAACTTAGGGTCGAAGAAAAGATGCTTATAGACTTCCAACACAAGTTGGAAGCTTTGACCTTTTAAGGTGCTTATGTAGAAGCTCTTTTTTCCTAGAAATCCAACTTCCAACACATGTTGGAAGTGAGGTCGCATCTTAGACTTAGAAAAGGTACGTATCTAGAAGCTCTCATTCTCAAAGCCGTTGCAAGTTTAGAAATCCAACTTCCAGCACATGTTGGAGTGATGCCACAACCCATTTTAAAAACTTCTACAACAAATCAAAATGTAAAATTCAACTACCAATTTTGAAAAACTTACATTCAAGCTTCAACTTCTAAGCCCGTGTTGGAAGGTAGGCCACAATTTAGGGTTGCAGAAAAGGTGCTTTTATAGATATTAACCTCCATCATTAGAATATAGAACTTTCAACACAAGTTGGAAGCTTTAGCTTTTTAAGTGCTTATGTAGAAGCTCTCGTTCTAAAGTGTGCTTCTCTAAAGATTCTTTTAAAGCTCCATAAAACCAAAAAATTCCAACACATGTTGGAGGTAAGGCCACATTTTAGACTTGGAAAATGTACTAGAAGGTTCCATTCAAAAAACCTCTACTCAACACATGTTGGAAGTGATGCCATGACCTCATTTGAAAACCTCCATAAGAAAACACCATGTAAAATTCAACTACCAATTTAAAAAACATACATTTAAGCTTCAACTTCCAACATGGGTTGGAAGTTAGACCACAACCTCTTATAACCCCCAACAACTACCAATTTCAAAACCAAAACGAGAAAGTAGGTATGCGATTCAAAAAGCAAGTACATGTGGCCATGAACATTAAATAATTTAGTATCCTTAAATGGAATGCCATCAATCCGAGCTATCGGATCGGAATTGTCGAATGGGCGAGCATGCATCTCTCCCATGCATGCATGCATTGCATGCATTTTCTGAGGCTATGGTTCGTTTAGGGATCGCTATTCCTTGCAGGTTCTTCATCGACTTCTCATCGGTGTTTTCTCCTCTCTCAGCAGCTCCCTTGACTCCCACTCGCCCTCCCTTCATGTATATATTATTATAAATGTTGTTTTTTGTCGCGTGCCATGCGTGACCAGCCCCTTGCGTTTTGAGGTTTTTTCTCTATTGGTTTTTTGTTGGTGATGTGCAAGTTCAGGGGTGATGTGCGACTTCGGTATTCTCTGTGGAGCGTGGGTTGTTTTTTGTGGGAACGTTTAGCAGCCTTGCGTTGTCCAAGCCCCTTGCCGAGATTTTATCGCTAGGGTTTTTCCTTAAAAACCCGAAAGGGCGGAGTTTTTTAATCCCGGCGATAAACTCTCGACAGGTACACTAGCCAACATCTGTAGCACACAATTTTATTTGGGGTCCAGGTGTTATAACTTGATATTCCCTATATTTTTCATTTTTTGGGTAGCCTGTGATATACAGCTACCCACTTTATACCATTGTAGAAAAACTGCTAAGATGATTGAAAAGCCTAGCTATTTTCTCCTCTCTCAGCAGCTCCCTCGACTCTCTTTATTTGATACCAGACAGGGGAGGGGCTTCTCCCTGCCTGGCTTGTCAATCTGGCGTCTCTTTCCATGTTGTGACATGTTCTTCCCCGATCTTGTCCCTTTTTTGGCCATCTTTCAACCTTAGAGCTCGATCCCATTTTGATAAGGAAGTTCCCTTTTTGTCGGGAGCTTTTGTCTATTTTCATGCGAGCCCTTTTCGAGAATACACATTAACACTAATAGCATCTTTTAACAGCACGCACACATGTAATTAAAATAACATATTTTTGACAAGAATTGGCTTCTTAAAAAATGGTGCATTCTTCCCGCTTTCTAAAAGTCTCCCAGGCTGAAGCTGATAGAACTAGTGCAAAACCATCACAAACCCGCAAGATCAACTCAAGAGATAGAATAGAAGACAAGAACAACTCTATTGAGAAAAGCAATAGGAAATACAGTCTCTACTTCTGAGCATTGCATAGTACATAACGTACAATCAATATATACAACCAGTGAGACTAAGAATAGTAGTCTACCGTTTAACCACCGTCCACTAATTACGGCACTGATTTAGGGTCGGTGCTCAGTGCTGACAAAGTGCTGCCTTCTGTCAATTTCAACACCTTCTCAGCATCTGTGTGTTAAGTGATGAACCACTGCTGTTTCAGCACATTATGCTTAGTCAGCATATTTATATTCCAACACTCTCCCTTAAATGTTGCTGATTAAGCAGAAGTAAATCAGCTGAAACCAAGGTAATCCTTCTCTCCCTTCAGCTGCAATTTCTTCATGCCCAAGCTCTCCTTCACAATGATGAACTTAGATCCAACTAATGGTTTGGTAAAGCCATCAGCAAACTGATCCTGTGAGGAGCAATGAACAAGTTGAGAAGATCCCATTTGGATCTGCTCACGGACAAAACACAAGTGGGTGTCAAGGTATTTCGTCTTTGGGTGGTACTTAGCATCCTTGGCAAGATGGATCGTACTTGTGTTGTCACACAATATAACAGCCGAGGATGGAGGTACTTGCAGATCTGTCCACAAATGTTTAAGCCACAACAATTCCTGCATCCCAACACTGAGTGCTTTGAATTCTGCCTCCGTGGTGCTGATTGACACTGTAGACTATCTTTTGGACAACCATGTCAGTATGTTAGGTCCTATGAACGTGACCATCCCTGTTGTGGATCTCCTGCTATCATGACAGTTAGCATGATCTGCATCAACAAAGACTTTCAGCTGGAAATCAGAGGACCTCTGATAAAAGAGACCTTCCTGTGAAGTCCCCTTCAGATATGCCACCAGTCTTTTAGCAGCCTTCCAGTGCGACTGCCTGGGATTGCTCATGAAATCTGCTCAGCACTCCCACAGCAAAAGAGATATCAGGTCTAGTGACTGTGAGATATATCATCGCCTCTACCAAGCTTCGATAGAGTGTGGGATCGCACTCCTCACCATCGAAATCAAGCTCAAGCCTTGTGCCTGGATCAAAAGGACTTATCACAGCCTTGCAATCTTGCATACGATACTGCTATAACATTTCTTTGATATATTTCTGCTGAGAAAGATAGATACCATCTGAGTGCTGCCACACTTCTACACCTAAACAGTAATGCATAAGGCCAAGGTCAGTCATCTCGAAGGACGAAGATAACTTCAACTTCAATGTAGAAATCAGCACATCAGCATCTCCTGTGATGATGAAATCATCGACATACAAAACCACAATGCACATTCGGCCTTCATGTGATTTGTAATAAAGATTGGGATCTGCTGCACTTCTGCTGAATCCCTGCTCAAGAAAGAAAGCATTAATTTTCGCATACCAACATCTTGGAGCCTACTTCAAGCCGTAAATGCTTTTCTTCAAATGACAAACCAGCTGCTCCTTCCCTTGAACAACAAATCCTGGAGGTTGAGTCATATAGACTTCGTCCTCCAAATCACCATTCAAAAAAGCAGACTTAATGTCCATTTGAAATATTAACCTACCCATTGCAGCAATAGCTATAACTGATCTGATAGTGGACATTCTGGCTACGGGAGCAAAGTCTTCATCATAATCTAAACCTTTTTTCTGTGCAAAACCCTTGGCTACAAGTCTAGCTTTGTGCTTTGACACTGTCCCATCAGCATGAAATTTGGTTTTAAATACCCACTTACAGCCAATAACTTGCTTATCAGCTGGGAGTTCAACCAATTCCCATGTGCCTTGCTTCGGCAATTGAGAGTATTCTTCTTCCATTGCATGCTGCCACTGCGGATCACTAGCTGCTTCATGAAAGGTGTGTGGAGACCTTTGTCACTAAGGCAAAGTTACATGATCCATTAGACTTCTCATGTTTCTCCATCAGACGTGCTGATCTCCTAGGTTCAACAACAGGTACAACAGGTGTTGTAACCGGTTCTGCAACAATTTGTTTCTCCTTGAGACGTGCTGATCTCCTAGGTTCAACAACAGGAGGTATAGCAGGTGCTATAATAGGTGCTGTAACAGGTGCTGGATCAGGTGCTACAATACCTTCATGTGTGTTGGACTCCCCCTGAAAGTAACCAACCTGCTCATGGACCATAGGGCGAGTGGGATTGGGATCATCCCGTGCCACTACTTCAGGCAAATGTGAGTCCACTGGAGAAACCACTAGAGAGGGAGAGAAAGGTCTACCAGCAGCTACTATCAGATCTCAAACATCCAAGCTGCTGTCATTGTGAACTGCAGGAGAATCATTGGAAGATATACCATCATACACAACATCTTCAATGAACTGAACTGACTGCTTACAATAACCTGCTTGTTGGAAGGATCATACAACTTATAACCTTTCTGATTTTCTGGATACCCAATGAAGATGGCTTTGACAGCCTTGTTATGCAACTTTCCATACTTTTTCAGCTTTTCAGCAGGTATGGAAGCATAAGCCAAGCATCCAAACACCCTCAAATAAGACACATCTGGTTTCATTCTCCAAAATGCTTCATAAGGAGTCACATTTTGGACTGCCTTAGTAGGCGACCTGTTTGCAAATATGTTGTTGTCACTACTGCCTCTCCCCAAAAAGATTCAGGCAGTTGCTTGTGACTCATCATAGATCTTGCGAAATCAAGCAAAGATCTATTCCTCCTTTCAGCTACCCCATTTTGTGGATGAGCATAAGGAATACCTTTCTAGGTATTTCTTTCAATACCTTATTCCATGAGAAACTCATCAAAGGCATTAGAAACATATTCGCCTCCATTGGCACTTCTCAACTTTTTTATTACTAATCCTGTCTGCTTTTCGACTGCTGCTTTGAAGGCCTTGAACTTGCCAAGCACCTCAGATTTGCAGTGCAAAGTGTACACCCAAGTGTACCTACTAAAATCATCAATCAGGGTCAAGAAATACCTCTTTCCACCTAGTGAAACATCAGGCATATAGCACAAATCAAAATGCAACAGCTCAAGGGGTTGAGTTGCTCGATGAATAGCCTGCTGTGGAAAAGGCTGTTGAGGTTGCTTTCCGAGATGGCATGCAGCACACTCAAGCTTGACACATTTCAGAGAGGGAATACATGGAACCATCTTGTTCTTGTACAAAGCATGTACAACAGTGCCTCCAACATGACCAAAACGAGCAATGCCACAGATGCTCAGCAGTCAAATCAGCACATACAAGACCGTGTTCAGTCTTATGAACTGAACCATCAAAGACATACAAGCCATTTTGCAGCGTCCACTGTGCCATGAACTGCAGACTTTTCAAGTCAATTCCTTCAAGTGGATTCCTGCCCAGCAGATAGGCTTTGCCATTTCCGAGAACAATGTGATGGCCTGCTTTATCAAATTCAGCAGCAGACATGATATTAGACTGTAATCCGGGAGCAAACATGACATTCCTCACCTTATTAACTACATCACGTCCATGCAATTGAAAAGCTACAATGCCCTTTCCTGTGATAGGAAGAGAATATCCATCACCCATCTTCACATCACCTCCAGCGAGGTTCAAGTTCAGAAAACACATCTGAATCTCCAGTAAGATGAACCGTGGCTCCCGAGTCCAAAATCCAGTTCTTCTGTAAGGTGCTGGCCACTGCTGCAAGATTCAGATATTTAGCATCAAAAGTGGCACACGTAACAGCACTTGTCTCTCCCTTAGAGTTGACTGTTGTGCTTCTCGTGTCACTATCCTTTGAGCTTTTCTTCGCCTTCTTACAATTCGAATTATACCCTTTTCACCACAATTCCAGCACTTGAACTTTTTGGATTTCTTACCATCAGACTTCACATTTTCTGACTTCCTAGAGTCTTTGCTATCAGCAAACTTCTTCTTGGTGTCAGCCCGAGAAGTAGACACAAAATTAGCATGGTCCACTCTCCCATCCCTTTGCTTCTGCACCAGCTCCTCTTGTTGCAGTAGAATATTTACTTTGGCTATATCAATCTTCTCCTTGTACCTGATCTTCGAAGAGAAAATATCAAACGAAGGAGGAAGACCAACCAAGATATCTTGAATCAGCTATTTTTCAGACAACACTCCGCTATGTAATCTAAGCGCCATTGCTTCATCTGAGTAAGGTATGCTGTGACAGATTTGAAATCGCCTAATTGGGCATGTCTCATTTTGTTCTGGATCAGCATTTGAGTAGCCATATCCTTGCTATCAAGAGACTTCTCCAAATGAGATCACATCTTCTTAAACTCAGTAAAATGGTTGACTTCATGACCAATTGTCTCTTCAGCCAACATTTTGACAAGAGCACAAGCTTTTTGGTTTATCCTACCAGCATCTGCTGACTTGGTGCTAATAAAGTCTTCATCAAACACCGTTCCCATGTCACTAAATATCAAATAATTCGCCATAAACTTCTTCCAAGCACGGTAATTATTATTAATGAGCTTTGCATTCTGTGATAACTTAAATGGATCCATGAATTTCTCCTGCTTTCAGCAGCCAAAAAAATGGTTGAGAAAACAAATTCGTCACCAAACAAAGCACCCACTAAAAAAGTTGAATCTTGAATTTTGTCGCCAAAAAGATCTTGGAAAACTCGAATCTCACACCAGAACTTGCTGGAAAATCCGAATCACTCTCCCAAAACACTTTCTCCAGGCCAAAAAGCAAGAATCTTCTCCAATGCTGCAAATGAGATTTTCCACCACCAAATCAGCCAAAGAACTCTGGAAACGGTGGCCAATCCAATTTGGATACTTCTTCAATAGCTTGCTCTATTCTTCCCTCAAGAAAGCGTCTGATACCATGATACCAAAATCTGATACCATGATAGAACTAGTGCAAAACTAGCAGATCGACTCAAGAGATAGAATAGAAGACAAAAACAACTCTATTGAGAAAAGCAATAGGAAATACAATCTCTACTTCTGAGCATTGCATAGTACATAACGTACAATCAATATATACGACCAGTCAGACTAAGAATAGTAGTCTACCGTTTAACCACCATCCACTAATTACGGCACTGATTTAGGCTCAGTGCTGACAAAGTGCTGCCATCTGTACATTTCAGTACCTTCTCAGCACCTGTGTGCTAAGTGCTGAACCACTGCTGTTTCAGCACATTATGCTTAGTCAGCATATTTATATTCCAACAGAAGCATCTGATAGGCCGTAAAAAACTCTCGATTCGGCCATATTAATCAACACTACTATTTGCTTCAAGGATCATGGATCATGGATCATGGATCATGGATCTGCAAGAGGTAACCATGAAAAATTCAGAGGCATTCAATTTTATATTCTTTTGGGGTCCACCCAAGGTTTAGATCAGCCTACTTTAGAGATTTCGATGATCTGCAAGAGATAATAATCGAAAAATAGTAAACAAACACATCAGAGTCTATTTTTTATTATTTTGGGGCCAAAATGAGGTCCACAACAGTCCTATTTCAGAAATTTCAATAAAACATATGCAATCAGATCAAAAGATATATTTGGAGCAATATATCTGACCGAATCTTCATGTGCTAGATTCAGGCTCTAAAGTAAGCTAGCTACAGTTGGCCCTAAAATACCCTGTAGTAAAAGATAGATAGATAGATAGAACCGTGTGCAATGTGCCCTGCCTTAGCGAGCTTCCGCCTCCTTCCACAAGTGATACATACCAAACAAACAGTGCACCGATCCTTTATTAATACTGGTCCTTTTTTTTTTTTTTTTGGGGGGGGGGGCATTGAGTCCACTTGCATTTTCTTATTAATGGGCAACTTACATGGATGCAGGGAACTATTTCAGTTGCTTGCATTTTTATATTCAGCATCACGCCGTGTACGACGCGACTGCTGAGGTCTCAAAAGGGCCATGGCTGAGGCAGCATGGAATCAGCTATGTGAATCAGCTGGTTGTTCACATGCATCATTTTGGCGTGAATCAGTCCATTTGAGTCACTTTGCCTAAGATTTTAGAATATGAAATACGAGAGCTCGAACTCTACCAAAATAATTCAATGTCCTAACTAAGACTACTTTAACCAATATACCCAATGAGTTAATGCGATTATTTTTTACCTTGAATCTAAGTTTTTTTTTATAACAACTTATTCGATTGTTTTAGGGATATATGGTCTATAGTTTCAGGAATTGTTATTTTTACATCCATATCGAATCTCCCTGGAATCCCCTGTTATTTTGCTACATATTTCTAAACGAGGTGCACCCTGGACTACCACAGTCGTCGGATTCGTCGATCCTACGGCCCAGATCGTATGTTGGGGCCCCTAGGCACCTCTCATTTTGCTTATAGTCATTTATGATTGGAGGTGCCTATGATTTTGAAATATGAAATACGATTTCATCTAAGGTTTTGAGGGAATATCGAACCTCTATACGACTTTGCCTAAGATTTTAGAATATGAAATATGGGAGCTCGAACCTCTACCAAAATAATTCGATGGCCTAACTAAGACTACTTTAACCAATATGCCCAGTGAGCTAATGCGATTATTTTTTATCTTGAATCTAAGTGTTTTTCTTATAACAACTTATTCGATTGTTTTAGGGATATATGGTCTATGGTTTCAGGAATTGTTATTTTTACATCCATATCAAATCCCCTGGAACCCCCTGTTATTTTGCTACATATTCTAAACGAGATGCATCCTGGACTGCCACAGTCGTCATATTCGCCGATCCTACGACTCAGATCGTATATTGGAGCCCTTGGGCACCTTTCGTTTCGCTTATAGTCATTTATGATTGGAGGCGCCTATGATTTTGAAATATGAAATACGATTTTGCCCAAGATTTTGAGGGAATATCGAACCTCTATATGACTTTGCCTAAGATTTTAGAATATGAAATATGGGAGCTCGAACCTCTACCAAAATAGTTCAATGTCCTAACTAAGACTACTTTAGTCAATATACCCAGTGAGCTAATGCGATTATTTTTTATCTTGAATCTAAACTTTTTTTTTAAAACAACTTATTCAATTGTTTTAGGGATATATGGTCTATGGTTTCAGGGATTGTTATTTTACATCCATATCAAATCCCCCTGGAACCTTCTGTTATTTTGCTACATATTGGAATTGGTCATTTGGCCCAAACTTTACAACATGTTCTATTTCTAAATGTTTGTGGAGTTTAGAGGATTTTAAAGATGGATATAAAGGTGATTTGACTCCAAGTTTCACCTCAACAATGCAACCCGTTCATAAAACATTGTTGACAAGAACATATGGTAAGCAATTAGCCATAGAAGAGCACGATAATTTTAAGCCCCTGTCAAAAGTTCTACTTTTATAGGTGGACAATTGTCTGAGAATAAAAATAGATATATTTTGGTATATTTGACGTTGTTAGTGGCAAGTGGCCATTTCAAGAAATATTGATGGCATTCCTTATGGTCAGAATACACATGAAGATATTGATGCTTTCTTTAGCAAAGTTGGAAAAAGCTTAAGAATGCGATATGTTCACACTTTGCCTCAATTATTTAAAGTGTTTAACCTGTGCACTTGGAAAAAATATTCCATATCTCATACAAGAAGTTACTGGCTATAAGAAATTTGTGGATGGCTATACAGAAGATAGATGTAACAAGCTGGTAGGACATACCAAGCCATTATATTGTTTGTCATATCTAGATGATAAAGGAGCTCCCAAAATGCAGTATAAGGTGCATCCTAAGCAAGCACTATGAGAACCTGAAGCCGGTATTGAACTTTTCAAAAAAGATTATGATATACAAAGTTTGCCTGAAGGTGAACCTGAGCCAGTGCCACTTATTGAACATATGAAAGAAGAGGAAAATATTATATCAGGCATTTCAAAACATACAGAAAATAGGCTCGCAAGGTCGTTATGGACAAACTTCCAATTATCATGAAGTACGTTCAATGGTGGAAGCCACTCAGTAAAGGTAGCAAAACTTTGAAAGGTCGATACAAAGATTATTGGACAAAACGTGGAAACAAAATCCAAGTGAACAACGATAATGGGTAGACATCCAATCAGTGATCCATAGTTGGAAAGCAAAGGCCTCTGTTGTTTTCGTGAAATGTCTTCAAACGATACCTGAAGACATTGGTTCAATTGTTCAAAATTATTTGGAATTATGTATTCTTGAGTGATTTAAGCGAATTCAAAAGTTTTTGCAAGGTTTCCTTATGTCTAAAAACTTTGAATAATTCTATTTTTCCTAAATAAGTCATGTTTGCAGGAAGTGAAGATCATTCATATCGATTTCAATGAATTTCACTACGAAATAGCTACTCTCTCAAGATCATGACGCCATCATGATTGTTGTTCATTGATTCTCTAAGTTGACACATTTTATTCGTTGTAATGTCACCATTACCAGTGAGGAAATAACTGATTTAATTCTTCGGCAAGTAGTTCAGCTCCATGGCTTGTCAGACACCATTATCAGTGATCGCAAACCTCAGTTTGCCATAGGGTTTTGGAAGCGATTGTTGGAGCTATTGCACGTCGAGTGCTCATTAAATTACGGTCATCATTCAAAAAGCAATGGATAGACAGAGACTTTGGAGTAATATTTGAGGTGCTTTATCAGTTACCAATAAGATGACTGGGTCGACTAACTCCCATTAGCTGAGTTTTTTTTTTTTTTTTTTTTTTTTTTTTTTTTTTTTTTTTTGATATTACTCAACAAGAATAAATACAAAATGAATATTTTTGATCTAGTTATGCAAGCACAAAAGAGTGTTGCTACAATACGAGCCTGCAACACAATGTACTTACTCCATACTAGGTAAGTAAAAGGAGATACAGGTCCGCTTAAGGGTCTAACCACATTGGACTTGTAATGGAGTCAAATCAGATGTGACTACTGGAATCTTAGGAGAGTTTGAAGTGTACCATGGGCCTATGACAAGGCAATATTATCTTCAGTCAGATTAGCCCACTAAAATGGAGCACAGCGGCCATATGCGGGAGGAGGAGCAGAATCACGAAGAGCAAGTACTGAGGAGAGCTAAGATGCAGAGGTGAGAACCCTTAGCTAACTTTTGAGGTTGACAAAGAGCAGGTGGATGTTTGGGTGGACGGTGGACACCATGACGATCAATATCCATGTACTGCCCACAAACCTCTTCAACTTGCCTCTGTTGATCCAGCAATAGAGGCGTGGGACCAATGACTGGAATAGATGTAGAGGAAGTCACAAGGGGACGAGAGACATCCATTGAAGAAGGAGCAGAGCTCGGAGCATGATTTGCAGCAGAGGCAACTGGGGAAGCCTGCTGGTAAGACTTATGATATTGAGCAAAGAGAGGGGTCTTAGGGAATATGAGCACGAGCTCTAGACCATTTAACAATCGTAGCTTGAATGGAAAGAACATGGGCCCACACTGAACAATGATTGTCTGAGGTAGATCACGATGAATGGGCCATGCGACACAAATCTTAGTAATGCCATTGGTTATAGCATGTTGCAAGTGAAGTCCAATTTCATTAGCAATAGTAGAGATGAACTCAGAATCCTGAAACTCTGGAGGAAAGTCTTCAATAGCAATTTAGAATGGGGCACGTAAGGCATCTGGCCTACCTAGAAAAGAGCCAGAAACATGCTGATACAATAAGAAATGTTTCCATAGAGGATCAACACCTCATTCTGTGAGTTAAGCCACCGGCTCAAGAGACTCAAACATCAGAAGAAAACAACGTTGATCTTTGGCCATGAGCTTGATAGATTGACACGTAGAAAGCCCTAATTTGTGTAGATGTTCAGATAACCAAGATCACATATGCTTTAGATCTAAGAAGGGGCCAGTAAAATAATAAACAACAGAGCTACATGACGACAATGAACCTCATGACTGATCTGCATCGCAGGGGCCCCAAAGCGCTCAAAGGTTGACCTACACTTCTGAACCTCATAAACATTTTTAGTTGGTGGTAACAGGATATCCATGGAGTCCTGCTTGGCCTGCAATTGCAGAAGATAGGATGCAACTTCTTTCTTATTGTCCACCATAGTAGCAACGACCTCTGGCAACGACCTCTGAGACACGAAGTGAGGTGGCTAGAGATGACACACCTTTGCATATCAACTCAGAAAAATGGACACCTATAACCCTTGCCATTATGTCAGAAGATCTTCAAGGTGTAGAGGTCAAAACATGCAATGTGGTTGAAGGAGAAGTTATTCTAGGCTTACTCGAGGGAAGAGGGAAAAACTCCTCTTGTCTTGCGGAACCTCCAATATAGCTACTAATCTCATTTGTTCTGAAGGATTACCAGTTGCTTTTGCCATCTCCATTGAAAGGGGCCGAGATTTCAGAGTCTAATAGTCCCCCACAGAAGAGTAATTTCTGATAAATTTAAGCGCCACTCAAAAGACACTCCATGATCTTTCCAAAGAGCCCAAATACACCACCAAATGCAGGAGTTATGGCAAAAAGAAGATTGCAGCCAAACCCTAACACTGCTAATAAAGGGCCAAAGCTGCCAGGCGACTTTTCACTATCAAAATAGTCTAATCATCATATAAACCACATATCAATGGATAGAGCACAAAAATATCTTTCCAAAGAGCCTAGAATCAGTCAAATCTGACATGGAAATCAAAAGTTATGTGCAGACGAACGGGGATGAAATCATAGGCATCATCACCAGTGCCCTTCAGCCAAGTCTCCCCATTAGCTGAGTTTGCCTGTAATAACGCAATATACGCTTTCAAATTAACTCCATTAGCCGAGTTTACCCGTTATAACTCAATATACGCTTTCACTAACCAAACCCCATTCTTTCTTAGGCTCTTCAATCGGATCTTCAGCACCATCTTTTCCGAAGCCATCAACATTATATTGATTTGAATCGTCAAGAGCCCTCCCCCCCTCCCCTGCGTGTTGGTGATCTTGTTTGGATTCTCTGTTGAGACTTCCCTAGATCACGTCCCTACAACAAGCTTGATTATTGTCATCTTAGTCCTTATTAAATCATTGCTCAGGTCAGGAATATCGCATTTTGGTCAAGCTTCCCTCAAGGATTTGCTTACATTCGGTATTTCATCTTGCTTCATTGCAGTCATATAGATTCTAAGTTCCTTAGAAAGAACCTTCCACGGAAATGCAACCACAGAAGATGGTAGTAGAGAGTCCAAAGCCCACAGGGCAATAGACTTTTGCCATCCCACAAAGATATTGGAAGCCAAAGAGAAACTATCCAACAAGGAAATAGCATTTTGCAAATTCTGCTCATCAGTAATTAGAAATAAGAAAGTGTCATTTGCCTACTGATTACAAATCTCTTGTGAGTTATTATTCATGAGAAGATCATGGAAGATGCCTTCATGCATTGCACCACAGACAAAGATGCAGCTCATTGCTCATGTTGTCAGGAACTTTATTTGGGGTGGCACTGAAGAGGAGCTGATGTTAAAATTAGTTGGATCAAGTGCATTTTGTCTAAATTTTGTGGAGGATTCAGGATGATTCACTTTCTTCTTCAGAGCAAAGTTGGTTTCTAAGTTCATATGGTTTGAATAATGTTGATAACTCCCCAGGTCTGCATCTCATTTATCAGTCTTTGCAGATGTGCATTTCCTTTGGCTCTCCATCCATTAAGCCACTCTTTCAATGGGCATATCCTAATGCATCACCTTTTCTCAAGGGATTACTAACTGCTTGGAAGATTGTGCACACTTTGTTTCAGTTCCATCCGATGGCCAGTATCAATCCTACAACTAGCTGTTGATGGATTCCTTTGGGTGATGGCTAGGTAGATACTTCCTTGGTCTGTTCTGTCCATCGATTGATGCATTGTTGATGGCGAGCAATCGTTGTACTGACAGTATTTGCATGGTATAATGAGATAAGGTTGTTGACTTGAAATGAGTCCAAATTGAGGTTTCTCCTCTTCAATTGAAACCGCACCATTTGACAAAAAATAACTGCTATTTTTTCTCCATATCTACATGACGTGGATCCCCTTTGGACGGTTCATAGCAATATCAAGGAGGAGCAACTGTTGCATTCAATGTATATTAATGTTGTCTTCATTGCCAAAATGGCCTTTAGTTATCCTTAAGCCTCGTCGAGAAGCAGTTTGGCAATGGTATGGGATAAATTGCACCATCCTTAGCTATCTATCTTATGGTGGCAGATCACTCATAGATCGGCACTGGTAAATATTGTTGTTCATGGATTTTATCCAGATGTCTCTATGATTTGCCCTCTCTGTATGCAGAGGGATGAGACAATTGAACATTGCTTCTTATTGTGCCAACATATTCGGCATGCTTGGCAGTGGCTTATGGGCCTTTTTCATTGTGATCTGAATATTAGCAGGTCCTATTGTCTTCTTCCTAACTCATGGAACAAGCTGGAAAAGAGGGCTTTCCATTTGGCATCCGCTTAGATCATCTGGTCCATTTGGAAAAGACAGGACCTCTTCATCTTCAAAAAGCAGGGTTTTCTGGACACTCAAGTGATCAATAATGCTCGCAATCGTATTGTCAAAGCATATAAGTGCTCTTTCTTAAAAGATGACGTCAACTTAGGATTCATACTTATTCATAGCCACTTGTGCTCTTAGTGATATTTGTTCTTCTTTTTTGTGTTATATATGTGGTGAATAGTTTTCCTCTAGTGGACATTTTCTCCACTGGATTTTGAGTCCTCCATGTACTCTTTGCATTCTTTTGAGTAATAAATATCCACATTTATCCAAAAAAAGAAGGGGGAGGGGGGGAGGGGGAGAAAGAGAAAGAGAAAGCAAAAGAGAAGAGAAGAGGGGGTCTTGGGGGTGATTTGCTTTTAATATTTGAGGTCATGATTTATGGTATAGTTTATCTTATCTTAACGCACTGGTTCACAGGTTTACAAGCTGAGATATAATCTCAGCCATTGATTGAAGTGATGTTACCAACTAGTAACATTTCACTAGCTCAGAATTTTTACTCTCTCTTTCATAACATCCTCGAGTGTCAGTATAAAATCCCTATAAAATTCTAGAACGATATGTGAACACAACTGCTTCTTGCCTTGTTGTCTGGCTGAAAAAGCTTTGCACTGGAGATGCTTTGCGAGACAGAGAAACAAAGAATTTAATATCCATTTCTCTGATGTGCATTCTCCAATCCTCAATCTGGACATCCAGCTGTTCTTCTTCGAAGGCCTACCTGCAAATTTTTAAATTAAGAACATCTTTTAATATAACGCTAATGAGCAGACTAGATTGACTTGAATTATAGGTAGAAAACAAGGGATTTAAGGTTTAAGAAGTTAAAACTAGCGAATTTGTACCTTGAACTGTTGTAACAAGCATCTCCAAGAACACTACAAGAAGAATAAGATTTTGAGACAGAGGTTTGAGAGTCCTTTATCTGAAACACTATTACATGCCACTTCTGTGGGAGCTGAATTGGGGCAAAAAGATATCATCATATTCTACCCATCCTATTCAGCATACCATTCTGTTCAACATATAAAATGACTTGACAAATGCTTCAGATAGCCAAAATGTCTTTATATTCTAACCTGAGATGATCTCGACAAAATCAAAGCAACTGCTAATACGAAAAGCATTGCAAATGTTATGGCTACAGAGAATCTTGCGACATAATGAAACTTTTGAACTATATTTTGGAGCATTCCGCATCAGAACATAGCTTTGTCAGAATAGAGGATAAATTTGTATAAACCCTCCAACTAGGGTGTTAAGGGCAATAACGCCCTGGCTCTCGGGCGTTACCTCAAAAATTTTTGGGCCCTCACCAAAATGGTTCAGGGTGCTTAATGGCCCTCAGTTTTTTTCCTTCGATAATGCCCTCGGGCAGGGCATTATTTACACCATACGATGCCCATAAATGATGGTGCTAACCCTATATATTTAGAGAATACCCTAACTATAGGGAGATGATATATTGAACCTGGGCCTGCTTCATAGAAGAGATTGTTACTGCAGTTAGAATGCAAATAGATTAGAGTTCCATCTTCATTTGTCTCTCTCCCAAGCTCTTTGAGGAGAGGATCAAATACGGGCAATCCCTTGGGCTTGGAGCATAGCCCATAGTGCTACTCCAAGGGTCCAGGGACTTGCAGATATCCTCCGCGATGACCCACAAGAGAATAGCCCTAGGTATTCCAAGAAGGGCAGTGTCACAAACATACAGACCAAATACCAAAAAACTACGAGTAGGAAATAAGAAATATGAGAAAAGAATGGAGAAACTATATTGAATGCATGATGTACGTACAAAGTCATGAAGTCTTTGGGTATTTGGTCTATAGGTTTATAGTTGATAGAGGATAGATACTTCGAGTGAGAGGAGACTTTACTCTTCCAAGCACCGCCCTTCAACCTGACATTCCATAGCTAGTTAGACTCTCCCAAAGTCATACATACATGCCTTAGATACCAGGCTATGGCTAGACCCATCAACAATAAGGCTCAAACTTATGTCTATCCCTCCAAAGATCACAGGTGGACTTGACTTAAAGCTGAAGATAACAATGCCCCTTGCCTAAAAATGGAGGTTTTATGACCTTGGCATTCTATTCTCACCACCCATAACATTTCAAGTGTAATAAGAAGATTGAAATATATCATCTCAATAATCATTTATGCCACTTTACTGCAACTAAGGAGGCATTCTCACTTGATCTGACTCACATGAAGCGAAATCTATACTGCAATATGAAACAAACAACAGAACAAGCTCAATGTGATCTAGCCAACAAATAAAATAAAGAGGAGAAAAAACTTATCGAAGCACTTAAAAAAGTTCTTTTTTGCTACTTACTTTATCCAGCAAGTAGAGTCATGGAAATGGTATAACGGAAGATGCATCCTATTTTGCAAGCTCAAATGACTTTGTGATGTTACTTTTCTCTCAATAAAGATGAAATATTGTCTTGGAGTGCAATACTTGATCGAGAGTTGTCACATGTAAAAAACTCTTTTTGTTCTTTGATTTTGCTCATCCATGTTCCCGTAACTTTGTTTAGCTAAGAGTTTCTAATATGATTATTTCCTGGAAAGAATCCTTCAAAGACGAGTGATGGCATGAGCATGTAATTGAGTAATAATCAAGTGACCATTTGCTAGGCTCATAGGCTTTCTATGAATATATCTTCAAACATTTTGGCATGTTCCAACATATCGGCAATGTAGAGAATGATAATTGCTGCAGGAGAGGATGGGGACATAGAGAGTAGTGGAGAGTTCTTTTGGCATCATAATTTGTCAAAAGGATTAAACATTTTAGGTACGTCAGCCTTGACAGAATTATAGCATTAGATGTGTCATTCTAAAAGAAACCGACTCTATGAATAGCCTACAAAAATGATACCTGCAAAGCCTCACGCTGCCAGGCAACCTTGAGGCACTGCAAATCTTGCTTCATTAATATTCAAAATGACTATGTGGACACTAGATGTAAGGAAGTTGAGAGGTCCAGCAAAACTGTATTTAGACATTTGGTCTTTCTTGTTCATCCTAAAATGGAACCCTAATATGTATTTGCTCGAGCTCTGCAACAACCAAATCATTTGAAATTAGGAAACAATATGGAAAAAATGCGCCCTCTAGAAATACTATAAATTCACTAAAAGTATCAAGTCAGCTTGTTCTTTCATTAACATGCCAGTTAACACTGGTTTTCAATTTAAGTAGGAACTAGCCAAAGGAGTTTATATTGTATTGTATTGTATTGTATTGAATCACGCCTGTTAGACCTTCAGGTCCATAGATGAGAAAAAGTTACATGCATGTTTTTGATCAACTGAAAAAAGGAAAAACTAACAAAACTCGAGGGTGATGGTGATGATGAATACGATTTAATTTTAGAGGAAATGATAGCGCAGTGCTGGTAATTCTTAACCCTACTTTAGAAATATCAAGTGGCAGGTGGTGAACTTCTCTGGTATCAATTGCTAATAGACTCGAGATGCATATTTCTCACCCCATTATAAATGGATAGAATATATATATCCAGTAGATGCTTCATTGCCAGATTGTATTATGGTGTGAAAAGTGGCTCTTGATATAAGAAGTTGGACCACAAATTGTTGAATGGCCCAGAATTGGCTCCTTATTTCCTGATAAAGAGGCATTTGCTTCTTTTCAATGTGGTTCTTATAGTTAGTAGCAGGTGCGACCTCTTTCTGCTCCTCTTCAGTCTCCAGTCAGTCTACAGATAGTGCTTTTCAGGTCTTGGCTTCCTCTATCATTTCATATACTTCCACTGCTACTAGTATTCCTCCTCCTAGTACAGACATCTGCACTTGTTGTTTCTTCTAACTCTCATGTTGATGATTCTATTGATGTATCTCCTCATAGTTCGGATGCCTGAGGCTATCATGTCTAATATAACTCGCTATTAGTGTACTTAATGAGCCTTGGTAGAGGGTTAATTTGAAGAAAGTTGCAAGGAAAAAAATAGTTACAAATTAATGTGAGTCTGGTCCTTCCAGTATGCGGTGCTTTTCATCTTTCTTTCTCACCGTATTTTGTGGCATGACAACTTGATGTCAGGTGATAAGCACCTATATATTGCGGAGTATGTTGACCATGATGAGGCGGCCAAATGCCTCAAAGTAATACAAGTGAAATGCTTTTTTACTGTGTATGAGTGGTTTCGCCTAGGGTGTTCGATTGCCTCCTCTAGGTTTTTAGTCTCACATTACAATATCTATGATGTATTTTGATCTTTATAGTCTTTCGTCCTTCAAAAAGGAAAAAAATATATTCATAATATTTTAAGTATTCCATTTTTCCAAAAAATAAAAAATATAATGCCAAACTATTTGTTAAAATTTTAAATCCATCTAAGATTATCCTTCCACATCTAACAATCTACCTCTTATGGCAAATACATTTCATTTGCATTGCCCATTCCAAATACGTATTAGAAGCATAGTACCAACCCATCAATAATGACTTACAACAACTACTCAAACATAAAAGCCCACATGCATTTCCAAATATACATCTGAAATTTTCTTCATTCCAAAATGCTAACATCTAAAGACATCTAATGTGTCCAATTAAGTAAGGAAACAACAATCTATTGTAATCTAGTAGTTAATAAGAAAATAAGCTACATGTTCTCAAAAAATAAACAGGATTGACAGATCTCTTTTAGTTTTGACCATAACAAGATAGAATAAGATAACAAATTGGAATTTGAAGACTTTTATTCTTCAAGCTAGGATCACGTAGAACTAAAAGTTATTCTCGTCAAGTTTTTCAATTAGGTAAGCTAGATCAGAAAATCAACCAAATTATAGGTCATTTTCTTCGAAATCTTCGCCCAGAGTTCCTTCAGAGCAACACATTCAAATAATCAATTTTGATTGGGTTCAAATAAATAATCAAAGATTTTGAAATATGGCCATTTCAGAACTGTTGGACACTCTAAATATCGGCCTCCTTCACAAATTTCTCTTTGTCTCCATTCATGAACTTTTTCTATTGTTACTGGCTGAAGAGAGGCTAGTGATCCACACTTTCTTCCGGCATGAATAGCATTAGTTTAGATTTAGCAGACTGGAGTTACAAATATGTATTTTTGGAATTATTTTGAAAATTATAAAGAAAAGTTGGGATGTAAATGAGAACACATATTTAGAAATTCTTTCATAAAGAGATGATACATAACCAATACAATGCAATCTTCAAAGGAAACCTTGTCCCCAAACTTCAAACTACATAGGACAATCCATGGCCTCACTTGTTTCTTACGTGTATTTATTTTGCAACCATGATAGGAATTCCCACCTTGATATATTCTTTATGTTTGTATTTATTTTGCAACCATGATAGGAATTCCCACCTTGATATATTCTTTATGTTTGTTAGTAATTTTGAAATTGTGATCCCAACGAAACTTTAATATACCTTAGACCAATATTGAATGGTTAATGGAGTACCTTTTCATTTAGAGCGAGGGCGAAAGGCACTAGTAATAGCAGTGGGACCACAAGGGGGGCAATGAATGGGAGCCCATCTGGGAGGGTAAGGGAGAGGGGGAGTCTGAGGCGGAGGCTGAGGAGTAGAAGGTGCGGATGAGGGTAAGAGGAGACCAATGTGGTCATCCTTGATGAAGAGGCGAGCCAAGATGGGCCAAAGAACCCTACCAATAAAGAGCATGATTGCGGTAATCCCACCAACCTGGCCCAAACCTAGATATACTCTATACCACGTAGATAATACAAGTCTCTCGTCACAATAGGGTGTACGGCAGGCTATCCTGTATCGATCATAGTTGAAGTTGATTTGGAATGCCAGGTTATACATTGTCAACAGATTTGGTGTTGTCGTGTTTCCATAATAGTGCATTGGCAATCCCCAATAATATGCTTCTGAATGATCTCCTGAATTCAGTGAAAATCCCATCAATGCTGCCATGAAAGAATTTGCTATTGCATCTATTATCTGTATCTCTGATGTCCTATCTCCTCTCTTTCCCATTAGATGTATTACTGTCAGAAGTCCTCTATTATACCTTTGTTGTTCCAAGCAACTTTCTGTAGATAAAAACAGATTCCAGCCTTTAGTTGTCTTCCATTTTGTTATTCCTAGTAATTTAAATTTCTAGCTTCTTAATTATATTCACTATGATGCCATGGACGTTAGAAATTTTCTACCTGTCTAGTATCTTTATCTTGCATTATATAAAGCAAGTAAAAAGTAGTTTTCTTACGCATTATCATTGAGGCAATGGACTTGGTTAACACAGATGGTACAAGCAGCTCTGGAGTCGGAAGTGTATTGCCGACAGTTAGACCAGAACATCTTTGCACCATAGGGACACAAGCATATGTTGGTCCCCAATCTGTATCTTTGCTTCGCCAAATTTCTTTACAAAGGGCATTAGGATAGTTATTTACATCCATGAACATTTTGCTACCATTCAAATACATAGCATTAAATACAGTGATGTTCTCCCAATTCAACGAATCCACCTCGCACGGGCAATTAACAGCGCCACTAGTATATTGAAAAAAGTCCTGCTTTAGAAACCAGCTTTTTTGGTTTTGTCTTATTGTATTTGTCTGTGTCAATGGTACTCTTCCAAAAATGATGTAAACAATTGTAAATGTTAATAGAATGACAAATAGTCCCAATCGACAATACACCCGTCGATACGTAAAATTCTTTGCAGGCGTGCTGTTACAAAATAAATTTTTGAGAGAATCAAAAGCCATTTACACAAATGGAAGGATTAAGTATAAGGACAAGATGGTTTTACATTAAAAGAATTTGAGCAAAATGTTGTATAAAAAAGGTAATAAGACATTGATTAAAAGTTCTTGAGCAGAATATTTGATGGGAAACAGAAACTAAAGCATTGGTTCATAAGGAAGAATACCCGATATAATCATTGAGAATAAAGGCAGTGGCTCCATGAATCCAATCTAATTTCACCATATCTGTTAGATTAAATAAAACTATGTTAGGTTTTAATCAAAATTAAAATTTAATGTCCAATAATAATACTAACATATGGGGAATATATAGACAACAAAAATTAACCCCCAATTACGCCTTATTGGTTCTATTTTTTCTTTTTCTTTTTTGCCATGAATTGCCATGGGATGCACAAATCCTTAAACTTACTCTTCAAATGGAAAGTTCCCATTTCCAGCTTAAAATCTTGAATTACACCATAGCTCATAAGTAGAAATCGAACAATTTGCACTATTCATTATCCACTATACTAAGGGTACTCTTGTGGAAATTACATAGAATATGGCCACATAACATTTATTACTTAAAATCTTGAATGACATCATAGCTCATAAGTAGAATCAAACAATTTATACTATTCATTATAACTCATTATGTGATGATGAATAGAATAACGTCCTTCAATATAAAAAAATCTATACTATTCATTATCCACTATTAAGGATGCCATTGTGGAAATTACATAGAACATGGCCAGATAACGTTTAATTACATTTCTTAATGAACAAAAGATCTAATTCTTTATGGTTCCTATATTTAATCTTGGCGTTCATGGAAATTGGTGGCATAATAAATCTAAACTTGGACAATAACAAAAGAGAAGTCTACGGAGTATCCATATCCAAATGGGGAACATAACCAAAATACTTGTAGTCTACTTTAAAACAATAGAACAAACTTTTTAACTTCTGCAATCTAAGTTGTTTTTATCTTTCCCAATATGCCAATGCTACTTTTGCCTTATATTTGAGACGTGTTAAGATATAAGAAGGCATTGGGATTGTATACTTAAAAACAGTTGTTCATGCACTGCTGGACACAATCTCAGTGGGTTTTTTAGGATCTTTTCTCCAAGACATTTTGGATGCGCACACTCAGTTATGTCCTCAAACATGATATTGAGATTAAGTGTACCATGATGTATCATTGCACAGTCTCTCAGCATACCTATTATTGCCAAGGTTTTTTCCCTCGAAAACCCTTCGGGGCAGGGGTTCTTTAATCCTAGCAGTGATACACTTATTGTATCCTTTGTTTGGGTCCCATAGGCCAATTGGTCCCCGCGGACGATAAAATTCAATTCAATTCAGACATGTAACACATGTAGCATAGAAGGCACTTAAATACGATCCAGTGCTTTTATTAGCTCTAGGTTCTGGGTTCCAGGTTTTATTGGACTCTAAAACTTGTATGGATTGAACAAGTTAAATACCAGATATCAAAAATAAGTATTAGACTCTACGTCATGGGCAAGTTGGACAAGTCAAATATCTCAAGACGGCAAAGAAGTTCTTAGGAGCATGGGTTAAAACCAACGCACTGGCCCTCTGTGCGATCTAGCATTGTTGCCTTAAAATGCATAAGGTCTTTTATATATACAATATAAAAAATTATTGTATAAATGTGGGATTTGGATCCCCCCTAATTTGAATGGTGAGGATTCGCCCTACGTTGGACGGTGAAGATCGATTCCTTTTTCACATGAACTCCAAAATCCCTACCTCTGAGCGCTCAGGGAATCCTCCGCGATCAGGTATGGCTAAAGTCGCATTGCCAGACTCCGAATCCATCTTCAGAGATGTCAATAGTTGGTAATCTGGTTGAAATATTCACCTGGATTTTCATGTTCTCGCCAGTTCAGTGCTTCGTCAAGCTTTTTTATAGAGACGCAGCTTTGAAGCACGAAACCTGCCCTTGCCATTAGCTTCAAATCTATTCTAGGTATGGTGTGGATGTTTTTCGTCTTGGTTGCTTCTTTTATTCTTTCCCAGCATCTTTAGCAGTATTTTTTCTTTGCCTATGGTTTTGCAAGACATATATTATAGGAACTTTCAAGCAGTGGCTGCAAGTTTACCAGAAAGAACAGACTTGAGAGATGAGACGGCATTGTTAAAATTGTCTTTCCTTTCTACACATCAACCATGGAATAATGGGAAACAAATGTTTAGAAATATTAAAGAGGTTTCAATTGGTGAACATTTCATTAGGCTTTGCAACAGATCTGCATGAAGTGCGAGATTCGGGTTATGGCACAGGATTATAGCCATTATAATACAGGTCTGGCTATTGTGCATTTTATTACAAGATAGAAAGATAGAGTGATAGACATGAGCTAATTGAATTAGTCATGATCAACTATTCCACTTCTACCTAGCTATCAATCTCATCAAGGCATTCGTTATCACATGTTGTATACATTTTAGATCTGTAACTTCGCTATGGAGGTGGAGCATAAAATTAGTTTATATACACCAACTTAGCTTTTGCAGGTACACACCATTGCAGATTAAGCTTCAGATTGAGCTTCAAAGTGATCCCCAAAAACTCGGCATCCATAGGCAAGCAAACTATAAGGGATTTGTGTGGTTGGTCAGCTCGTTATGCAATATTACTAAAAATGGTGCCCAACAATGCTAGGCATTTTCTTTTCAAATCTAACTTATAACACTGGGTTCAATAGCCTTAGAAATTTAGACTCGAGTAACTACCTTCAAAATAACTGCTATTTTACAAGAATTTCAAAGTTGCAAAACATGGATAGAACAATGTGGGCAAATGAAAGTGCAAATATTGCAGATGGATGTAGATGAATGATAATGTTTGCCTGCCGTGATGCTAGAAGGTAGTACTGGAGTTTTAGTCTTTCAAATCTGCAATTTGTGCCTTAGAATAAAAGTTTTATACGAGGCTACAAGTACAACACTCTTGGTAGTCCTATATGAAACACCCATACAAATACAAAGATGCATCTCTACTTATGTGCGACATCTCCAACAACGCCGAGCATCGTTTACTATGGCCCTACAGAGTTGCAAACTTTGCTAGATTTGTGAAAGAATTATATTGCTAAATTTGTGAAATACTGATAGTTGGACACATTTTGGGAAGATGATTCAGGGACATGTATTTATGAAATACAAATTTAAATCCAAAACTATTCTTTATTCCCTGACATTGCCTCACTCATTCCATGCCCGTGTAGCATAACCCAAAGTTTATATACACTATATTAGAAAACCTTAGGTTGTATTACCTTGTTAGATAGTCTAGCTAGCGTAAAGACTGAAGGATTAGCTAAAGACATTGTAAAATAGTTTATCTAGCATTGGAAGGTTGGCTGCCTAACAATTTTACCTCTTATCATTCCAGTTTGCTCCCTCAGGTTCGCGAAATCGAAAGGCGTTCAGGTGAATCTACAACGCACTAAGATTGGAGAAAACTTTAAGCTTTTTGAGTTTCATGTGTTGAACAAAATTGGTACACCTCAGTTTTGGGTTTTGGGCAAAGTCAGGGAACACTAGAAACCAACCGGTTGAAATTACAAATTTTTTGGATCGGTTAGTGTGTCGTAATTTTCTTAAGATTTTCTATTAAGACAATAGAAATTTCTGACTCTAAACATAAGATATCCCACTGATCAAAGTAACCATAGGAAATTTTCCAGTGGTACCTAAAAACTTTCCCCTAACACCGGTACATCTCCTTCATTTGCAAATCGATTTGCTGCTTCTGTTATAGGAATCGCATTTTGAGTTTTTGGCTTTTCTTTTGGGGCTCGATTCCAAAGCACCACAGAGTATTAATTAGACAAGTCAAGCATAACTAGCAACCCAAGCCCAAGCCCGCATTGCTGGGCTATAACGGAAACCTGTTAATGATAGACTGCTTGAACTAAGATTTTTCAAGGCTTTTCAAGTGGTTCGAAAAGGACTGTTGAAAACTAAGTAGTGCTATTATAGAGGTTATTCAATAACTTGTTGGTAAAGAGAGTATTAGCAGGTACTTCTTTCATATTTTCCTTTTCAGATCTACGGTGTGTAAGCAAAGCACATAATGCAAATAAACAGATTTAACTGAACCACTTTTCCAATTCCACAAACACCAATTTTCAACCAATCGCATGTCAAAGACACTGATCCTCTGTTTTAACGCCTCCTGTAATAGCATATTGTCCTAAAGTTTGATTTGATAGTTAAATACAACTAGTGTCAATAAATGATGATAGGTGAAAATACTACACGATCTTGGGCATATAGCAGGCCCATATCAAACATTTCAACCTTCAATAAATAGGAGATTTCTGAACATAGTTTTCATGCAATTTAGACTTTCGATTTTACATGTTATAGAGACATGGCAATGTCAGGAACCAAGAACAACTTATATTTTGCAAACAGAAGTTCCAAGTCTAAAGGTAAAATACCATCTTTCAAAATTCCATGCCCATTGTGCCTAAGCAAAGACTGTATCTCCTGAATGACTTTTTCAATCCAACCAGTGCTGCTAATTTTTCAATCCCAGCAACATTAATTTCATTGGAAAATAATCCTTCCGTTTACAGCCTCTTTCTGTAGTAGTATATCGTCTGAAGTTTTATTGAAGATAAATGGATTGGAAGCTCTTGTTGTCAAGAAGAACCACTATATCCATTATGAAGAGGAATAAGTCACGTCAATGGCAGCGGCATCAGCCTCACTAGCATCATTCAACTTTATGGTTCAAATGAAGAATGGAGATCCAAAACATGTTACTATATTATAAATAACCCTTTAGAGGATCTTATGTATCTATTTGTCTCTAAAAAGGAAAGAGGCGTCATTTAAAAGATGTTGCATATGAAAATGTTGCAACAATGAGAACTCTAACGACATATTTGCTACCATTTGCTTATCTCCATAAGCTTCAGAGTATTAAGTACAAGCATAGTATCAAATGGCCCACAACTTATTTTCTGGCAGGCAAAGATGCCAACGATGAATATGTATTACAAGGACACAATGAATACAATAGAAGAGATCTTGTCCAAGTCAGTAGCTATAAATATAATCATTCAATTAACCATCCCAAAGCTTATGCTTTCACATTGGTCTGATGGGACCTTTTAAGTTCAAATACAGCTGGAATTTCTACCTGTTCTGCCATAAGAACAGCACTAAGAATATGAACTAATGATCGTCTTTAATCATTCAACCTTCCAAGCATAGATACACCGTCTCTTCAGAGATCTTGGGCATATAGCAGGCCTAGTTGTACTTGTGATTGCTAAGAACAAAAGAAAGATGTTTTGGTTCTGATGGAGCAAATACTTGCTTCGTTTGGTACAAGATAAGAGGTACAAACTGAGAAAATGTCGAATCCAGAATAGATGCAGGAATAGGAACTACAGATACATACAACCAAGAGGACATTTATGCAGATAATCAACTAACCTGGAGAATTTCAGGGCTATTTTTATTTATACTGTTCGCGAATAATTCATTTGTCGTCCTAGTTTCCAGAATAACCATGGATGCCTTAGTTTTTAATCCTAGACTAGTTTAGGCAGCACTGCAAGGGCTCAATCTACTCCGTAAATTGACCCACTGCTCACAAGAAGATTATAAAGCATCGACAGAACAGATAGAGAAAAAAAGGCATAGGGAATTGAACCCTAACTAGATATTTTAGCTTTTGACAGTTAATTCGGATTTAACTACCCGAGAACTATGTAAGACTCTTAACAACCATTCCTCAAGAAGACGAGCGAACAAACACAACAATTGCAACCCTATAAACCATCAGGTTCCAGATAGAGATGCCTGTTTGCTGGATAGAGATGCCCCTGATTTCTGTGAACTTCTTCAAAAGTTTCTCATCAAACCAATGAGGTTACATGCCCTAAGACATCAGTGTATGCTTCATATAATTTTGAAAACAGTTGCATATAATACAGAAAGATGCTGCTGTTCATTATCATGTCGACACGCTTTTCAGTATCTCCGATGGTATGCGCACTCTCTTGAATACTGCATAAGTCCTGGATACACTTTCAATGTTTCCATTACCGACCACAGTCTGTCTATTTCGTCATGAGAGCTAAGAGCAGCTTAATATAGAGGGCACAAGGACCTTATATGTCTATTAGCTCATTGCAGCCATGATATGGCAATGTCAGATACACTATGATATAATGCACAACCTCTTCCTGCATAATCGCTTCTCAGGCTCATAAAGCTTTAAAACACATAACCACTTCCAGGGCGATGAATTCTGTTATTGCCCTTGACTCCGCATCAGAACTGCTCATGTAAGTACTGAAATCCAAGAGCTGTGCCAGAAGAATGGCCCATTTCTGCCATATCCACAAATAACAAAGAACTGCGGAGAGGGACTTATTAGGTAGGACAACATCCAAATAGATATGCTGTCATAAAGAGGTATCATCCAACATAACAGAGGGGAGACAATAGTATGTGCTCAGATTAAGTGAATCATATGCAAATTTATGCATCGACACTAAAGCTCAAAGCTTTGACTAATGGTCGTTAGTGAGGTTCCCTGCTTAGATGTAAGCAAGTTTATAAATTTTCTACAGCCAAACCCAACAAAATACATAACTGCGGGGAAATTACCAGAGATTCTGTGAAGCTGAGCACATAATTTCCATAGCAATGACACTTAGGAGCCAAAATTTGTATGCACGAGCTACAAGAAGATATAAACAAGTATGATAAGCCAGAACTTACCGATTTCTGCAAAACTTCCAATGCAAGTTTCTACAAAGTACTGGAGGAGCCCCAAACCCTTTTGTCGATTGAAGCCCTGCTCGACTCTGTCCAAAATAAGAGCGTGAGATCTCTCAGACGTAAAAAACAGTTAAAAAAGTGCAATTCAGACCTATCGGCCTATAACGCCGGGCCACGTGGCACTTTGCCTTCCAATACTAGAACAAAATGTGGGTTGCCTTTAAATCCTTTATTATAAAACTGTGGCGTCCCACATTGCGCCAAAACACACACCATTGGATAAAACAGTATTCTGGCTTTTGTACAGTATTGTATGAAAGCAGCAGAACAGAGTATTCTTGTAACAACACTCCATGACTAAACATCACGAAGAACATCACACAATCACATGAGCCTGGGGAATCGAACCTCAGTTCCAATCCGATGCTCATGGCTTAATTTCTGATCCTGATACAACTCAGACTTGCAACAGACCATGGCTTGGGGAATCGGACCCCCAACAAGAATCCTATGCCCTTGGCTTACCTGATGAACCAACCTTTGAAGATCTTCAACAAGTTTTTCTTTTGTGGCTATGGCAAGGATCTGCTGCAACAGAGCTCAACCCCTGCAAAACAGAGATTATCCAGAAAGCCTCAGGGCAATATGCCCCTCCTTTCATCTATATTATAGAAGGAAAGCATAAGTCACGCAAAAACTCTCAAGGCAAAAACGTTGGCGAAAACACGAGGCTATCTGTCCCTCCTTTCATCTCATCAAATACAGAGCATTTCCGGCAGTTTTTCTTCATGCCCTTCTGGCTATGGCGCCCTTTCACAGAGATGCGGAAGTAATATCTGGCGGTGGAAGCAGGATTCAAACACCTACAGCCCGTGGAAGCAGGATTCAAATACCTACAGCCCGTCTTATGCTCCTCACTGCAGAATCATGCCGGAAACTGTCAAAATAGACTAACAAGCAAGCAAAAAAAAAAAAAAAAAAAAAAAACAACCTGCCATAACTGCCACAGTTCCTACAGAAGCACCATATTTGCCATAGTTCCTACAGAAAAAATGGAAGCGCCATAGCCGCCACAGTGCCTACACAAGCATGGAGCCGCCATAGCCGCCATATTCGCCTGCTGCATCGGCATGCTTTCAGCCTAAACGCCAGAGGAATAAAACCCCAGATTCTTCTATTTCGCATCCACAGTGCCACCGTCAGCATTTACGGTATAAGAACGGTATTCTTATACGAATGCCATCCAGAACCTTTGACAATCTTAGGTTATAACGATAGGCTTCGTGATCGGGCAAACATTATATCTAGAAAGAGTTTGTTTAGATGTAACTTTACATCCCATGTGGTATAAATTGACATGCGGTAGCCATATATGAGCATTGACGCAGCGGGTGGGGTGCAATTTCTATGTTTTAAGTTTGGACTGGTGGATGGGCATGATCAAGAGTGCTAATCTAGAATTTCATTGATATGGTGTAAGAATGGTATCATTATGATGTAAGAGTGCTTGAGCCATAACTTATTGTCTAGATGTGTTGTTGGATTCCTATAGCTTAAGTTTGAGATGTAATCACTTGCACAATCTCTAGCCTATAGTTAGAGGGAATGATGCAATACCCTTGCAAATTAAATTTTGAAGCATGTTGAAATAGAACATGGCAACCTTACTTAGTGACTATATATGGAGTTGTTTAGCATGATATGGAAAAGGTTGTGCATGGGGAGTTAGTTAATGGGTCATTTTATAATGTTCATAATCAATCTTATAAGCTTAAATGAACATAGAGTATGTATGAGAGCTATAGTACAACATGGATGTTCAACCAAACTAGGACCGTAACATCTGCTTTTCGAGAACGGAAGTGAAAAAAGAATCATGACACTATAGATAGTAAACTCGTGAATCCAACAACCTGTAATCGTGCATCTAACCTTGACAAGGCATGCCTGAGACCTTTCTCGATGTTTTTGAGGATGTTTGATGATCCCCTTTCTAGCGCTTGAGTCATCTGAGGGGCTGGGAGTTTCGATGCTTTCACTGCAACTACTGCCAATGGTGCATTGCATAGGCCCAAGAAGTGTAATGCCACTGACCTCCTAATCTGGAAAGTATGATATGTGTTTTCCCTTATTTTGGAGTGTTTGTCGAAGCCCATAAGTGCACTAAGGAGGGTAACGGCGTCTTCTTCCCCTCGGGCTCAAATCCCTATGAAATACCACTATTTGTGCTTGGGTTAATGCTGGAAGATAGTACCCGAGTGCTTTCCCCATTTTTTGCCCTGCTTTTGCCTTTCCTAACTTGTTCCTTTTCTTCTTGCCGAGGTACCATGGATATCTAATGCTAGTTAGTCATCGTGGTCTCTTTGCATCGCAAGAGAACTATCAAGGATGACACATCCTTCTCTTTCTTTCTCTCTCTTCTCGACTCAGCATGGAGCTTTGTGTTTTCCACAATAAAGCATGAATAGAATCTAATTGATTGGTGTACTATATAAATTTTTTTTAATCGAATCAGGTTCATCTAGCATCCCAACAAAGTAATCCGCGACACTAGAACCTTGAGGGGTATTCACTACCTATATAAAGCAGTGTAATTTGTTCTCATAAAAAATTCACTTCTAATATTCCTGGGCTGAGACGAGCCCACAGGTTGCCACGTCTATTTATTTAGGCCTTTCTAAAATAAGAGGAGAAAAAATTGATACTGCCACACGTGTCCTTTTCTTCTGGTCGAAGAAACCCATTACGGCTATGGCTGGACCCAAGGCACCTCTGTTCACCCCTGTTCTGCCATCGCCTGTTCTGATGCAAGCAATGATCCGGCAGGCTATTGCTTGGAGCTATGGAGGCAAGGGCCGCCGGAACAACCTCGCTATCATAATGGGCCGCTCACATGGGCTGCGGTTTTCTTGGGTCAAGTCCACCGGCTGGCTGATTCCGGTTTCCAGTAGCCGTTCACATATGGCTGACCTCCTTATTCTCAGCAGCTTAGATTAGAAACAATATGTATCACCGCGTTTCAGCCAGAATAAAACCGGGATGGGATGAATCAAAATTGTAAAAATCCGAGATTGTAACAAATTGGAATGGGCTCGAACAGATTGGGCTACAGCAGATTGGGCTAGAACTACAACAGCTGGGCAGATTGGGCTACAACAGATTGGGCAGATTGAGCTACAACAGTTGGGCTCGATGAGATTGGTATTGCAAAATGAAACGTCCTACTCAAAGCTGTATGAGGATGAATCCGGGTCGAGCAGTTAATGGATATAGGAGAAATAGAGCAGATTGGGTACAAAGAATGGGAGAAATAGGAGCGGAATGGGATGATTAGAAGCGGAATGAAGACTGAATGGCAGGAGCAGAATCGAGATCTGAAAAAAAAATCGAGGAAGATGGCCCTGATGGATTGCCTTTTCGATTTATTTGTAGTTCATTCTTCCCTCAATCACAGCTGCCCGATTCCAAGAATCAGGTTCATGTGAATGGGTTTTCTTTCACTGCTGAAACATCCCAGCTGATTAAGCCCTGAATCAGCCGAGCCCATTTTCCTAGGTCAGCTCGCGCGCCATGAACGGCGCGATGCTGAGAGCAAATTTAGCAGCTGCTGAAGTCTGGAGCAGCGCGTTTTTTTGGCCCCATGTGAACGGCCCATAAGACGTACTTTCGAAGGGTATGGCGCCTGTGGTAGATGTCCTCTGCAACCGGGTCCTCAGTTGAGGAGTTTCTGGGCCCGAAGCACCCAACATATTGATCTCGACTGCCCCAAAGGTAGCGTGTTCTTCAACCGCCCCGAAGTTTCCGGATATGGATGCGAACGCGGGTGCTTCTTGGCTATGGCGTAAAGGGCACTACAAAAGCTCTTTTTTTTTCCACAAAGGCAAGGGCGATGGCGGCAAAGTAAGCCGCTGATGGATCTACCGGCGCCTACGGCATACCCATACTTGGCTCTCATCGTTTCTTCTTACGCTTGGCTTTGCACCCATCTCCATTTGCCCGTGATCCGATTGGCACAGCCACACTGGCATGTGCAAGAACATGTTATTTTTTTTATTCCGCTTGGAATGATTTCCTGATCAATTGCTAAACTAACTTTTTTTCTTGCAGGCAATCACCTGTTTATTGTCAAGCAAATGTAGGCAATGGCTTGCTACGTCGGCTGCCGAAGTTTGATCCAGTGTTATATTTAATCTGCAAGGAACTCGTCGAAAAAGAGCTGATAATCCATGGCGATTTCTATAGCTGCTACTTTAAACTTTGCTAAGGCAGAGATTTTGGGCACTATTCTGGCGATGGCAGATAAGAAGTGTAGCAGCAAAGAGATCTCCCTTGATTTTTTCTGTCGGTGAGGAGCTGAAGTCATGAAATCGATGAGACAAACCATGGAGAACTAGAGCCTTTTGAGGTGAGTCTCTGTCGCGTAAAACATGGTTAGGGATTATTATGGTTGTTTAGGGTTTAATCAGTGCATGAAGAGCTTCTACGATGCGTGCAAATTTATAAACCAACATTACAGGACATAAACGCAATTGGCTTCTTCATGGATTGACCCTTCTGTCAAACCAGTCTTAGCTTGCCACTGTATGTGTTGCACCCCTCTGTCAAATCAGTCTTAGCTTGCCACTGTATGTCTTGCACCCTTCTATCAAATCAGTCCTAGCTTGCCACTGTATGTGTTGCATATTTGTTGAGCTTAAATCAAATGTGCAGGTAGCCTTCCATGTCATATTGTTTTTCCCACATGCAATGGAAACCTGGAGGCAGATTATGTTCATAGCTGGCTCCTTTCTTATTTTCTTCCCTCCTTGATGTCCAGCATATGCTACCGTGATGGCTAGATAAATGGATTCCTTGGGGTTAGAAGAGTTTCCAATTGTTGAAGTGTTGTGGTATGTATTTGCTCTAGATGCACCTAAACTAATATGAAAGAAGTAGATTTGTTGCCATTGCTTTGGTCCAACATACATCCTTTTGCATAACAACAAGTTTGCTTCCAAAAGGTACTGCCAATTTGTGCAGCTAAATTATTACCAGTATCTTGGCAAAACTGGTTGAGGCTTCTTTATTTGTATATTGATTTGCTGTTTGCAGGATATTTCTGTGTACCATTTAGAAAGCAACTTTTAGAATATTACAGGGGTAGGAAGGCAATAAGAGAATAGGAGAATCGGAAGAGAACATATTGACATGCTTAGCAGGGTTAATTACGCAGGTATTTGCTTTTCATATCAGTGGTTTGGATATACAGACTCATGTTCTTTAGTTTTTCTTTTCATTTCTTCTTTTACGTTCGAAAGGATCTGAAATTATCAAGTGCTTATGATGAAAACTCAGGTCTAAATGTATCTTACATGGCATGAATGTCTTTATGTTTGGCGCCGACTTCTTTTGACAAGGTTTGTCAAACATATTGCATCCTTCTTACAAAATTGAGAAATATCTCTTCCAGGTGTTTTGAGTGCATTTCAATATGTAGCATTATAACAGGGGCATTATAACAGGCATGGTTTTTATATGATTTCATGGGCGTATTGCACGAGGCATACTAATTAGTATATCTAGAGTGCACACTGGATTCTCATATTTGAATGGCATTTTATCTATGGTTTTGCAATGGTTTTGCCTTGCATGTTTTTGTTCCTTAAAAACTTAATTAATTTAATTTTATGAAGGACATGCAAGCAACGAGGCTTTCAACTTTAGGGTTAACTTTAGGGTTCGTGGAGAGGGGGATTTAGAGAATACAGAGACCATTTCGTACAGTTTCCTCCTCGCTATGGCTTCCACAGTTCGCGAGGATTATGAGCACGATGAGGCGAGCAGCGAGGTCAGTCTGCAGAGGCTTTGGAATGCCGGGGTTGCAACAAGGCTCCAGTGGGGCAAATGAAAAAAAAGGCAAAGGGAAGGTATTGAAGAAGAAAGGGGCCAGATGTCGGAATGCTGGCAAGCTAAATGCATGAGCAGTCTATGGATGATGTTGTAGGCAACGGACATGCTCGATCCCATTTCTTCGCATCGATCGGGTCAGAGATGGTTCAGTTTGCTTTTCCTTGAGAGGAAAGCTCTGTTATGTCTCGTTTTGAAACAAGGCCACACGATTCTGGTGCTAGATATTCAGTTCAGTAATGCAAAATTTACTTGCCTTGAGCTACCTTCATAGTTATTTCTTTAAGGAATCGTTGCTTAGGGAAGCCCGGATTACCTCAAAGACATGTTTCTTTTGGAGCATAATATCCATCTTCATCTTACTTTTTTCTTGGATTGTCTATAGAAGCGTATCTAGTGTAATTTGATCCTAGCGTTTGAAGATTTGATTGGTGTGAAGTTTTAGGCGCATTAAAAATGAAATGCCGTATGGTGTGAGATGGAAGCATCGATATGAATCTTGCATCCGATTCCAACGAGCTCATAAGATCCACCTTAGTTTCTCGCTCATCCGTATTTTCTCCGAATCCATGTTTTTGCCATCAATGTTTTTCACATCTTTAATTGCTTTGTTTTCATTTGTGAAATAGACAGAGGGGACCTATTGGCGGCTTACCACCGCCTTGCATCCTTAAAATATTAACAACCCCCTCTCTTTTTTGGATGGGAGCGCCAGAAAAGTTTGTTTGTTTAAGTAATCGGGACTTGACTTGACTCTTCTCGCTATCATCATCGGTCAGTCTTTTGAGCACATACCGCCTATGCTTCTCTCCCGATCAAATGCACACCATGATTCTCCTAATCAAATGCACAACGCCGGGATTCAAGCTCTTCAAGTGGCAAATCGTCTTCTCGCAAATGGCGTTCGGCAACAAACCGTGTTAGGAAGCGGAAGCTTTTGCAGGTTAGGCAACACAAGAGCAAGCTCAAAACATATTTGAGGAAATTTAGGTGGTCAAAGTACGATGGCGGCAAAGCAAGTCATTTTTTCATATGGCAAGCTATTGCACACAATTACTTTGCAAATGCTTTGGTAAAACCTTAAGTTCTCGATTCTTCACATTTGCCAAGCATTACGGATGGTGGTATGAAATTGTAGAACATTCAGGGCACCTATGGTGGACCTATGGTGGAGACCTAGATCGATGCTATTGTCATGTCAAGGTAAGATTTGTGTGTTTCACCATTTTTGAGATCTCTTAATATTGTTATTCATTTCTTTTATTTCATTGTTCACACATTGTTTGGCGAGAATTCAACCAATATTTGCGTGGCTTTTAATTTTTTAACTCTATTAGAATGTGAAAGCTACTTTTGTGTTGACAATCGATAAAACATTGACACATTTATTGCTTTGAAACAAGCTACAAAAGTTTCTCATGAGCAAGCAAGTTGGAGAGGTTATTGTACAAAAGCAGTTGGTTTATTATTAGACACAATGAAATGGTGTATTCTCAAATTTAATATAATTGTTCAAGTGCATAATTTACAAATATGTTTAGTTTGGAGACTCCACTATTATAATAAATTAACATTATTAACATAAACACATAACACATATTGCTACATGTTTTTTAAATGTCTTTTATATTCTCACGTCTTTTTTTTTTATGGCCCGAAGGGCCAAAAAAATTTTTTAGTATAATAACCAACACATAACTACCATTGACATTAATAAATATAACCATTGGATCCAACACATTTAAATTAAAATCCCCCTTAAACCCCCTTTGGTTTGGGTGCATATTCACACGGGGTGACGTGGGCGCCGAGAGCCCTCATAATTGTATTTTTGGACGCATCTAAATCAACACCATATAGTATTCCTATTGAAATCTTATAGTATTTTGCTTAATCTTATTATACAAGATAGCAAATCTTGTACTTGCATACCCCACAAACGAGGAATTTTACGTACGGTGTAGATTATGGAATAAGGGGCGAATATGCCAATCCGACAGCTCTCGATGCCCGGAGTCACCCCCCGTGTGAATATGCACCCAAACCAAAGGGGGTTTAAGGGGGATTTTAATTTAAATGTGTTGGATCCAATGGTTATATTTATTAATGTCAATGGTAGTTATGTGTTGGTTATATTTATTAATGTCAATGGTAGTTTTTGTACGCTTTTCACTAAGGTTTTCCTATGATTTCGTGATGTATTCAAATGGATGTACTAATGCGTACATCTAGAGTGCACCATTTCTGAGCCATTGATTTTAGCCCCTTTTTTTTCAATGGTCAACAACCAATGGCTCACAACAAAAGCCCTTTTTTTGTGCGTGTGGTGCATAATGGTCAACAACCAATGGCTCATAACAAAAGCCCTTTTTTTATACGTGTGGTGCATAATGGTCAACAACCAATGGCTCACAACAAAAACCCTCTTTTTGTGTGTGTGGTGCATAATGGGCACATGAAGGGCTTGAAGGGCGCATGTAGCGCAGTTTCCCCACCGACAACACATTTCTTATTATAACTTTTGATCCAGAGCTCTGTTTCAGATGATTTTTATTGCGTTGGAAAGCTCTCTCCGAGATCTTTTTGATAATGTATGATATGGATATGTTTGGTTAAGTATCTATGCTAAAACAACAATTTTCCAGCCGGATTTGGTAGGCTTTCACATCCTACCAGTTGATTAATACAGGATTGCGCTATTGGATATTGTTTTATGGCTCATTCCGAATGAAGCTTGCAAAAAATTACCATGCATTTTTAGATTTTGAGGCAGTTATTAAGCAAATTCCAAGGCTTCTAGATCCTTGTGCTAACAAGCAGAAAAGTTTCCCACTTTGGTTTCTCACCACAAGAATCCATGGAGGCCAAAGGCTGCTGTTAAATTCCAGTTGAAAAATGTTTGTGTATGGGTGTTGCAAACTTTATGACTTTCAGAATAATGGGATCAATCTGCTCTATCTTTATGGTAATTTTTACTTATGTTCTATTTGTTTTATTGTGATGAAATTCAAAAGCTACAGGTGATGAAAGCCTCAAATGAATTCTAGTTTTTTTCTGGTTTGAATTCTAATTTTTTTTGTCACACCAGAGGGGGTTGACGTCCCTTAAGGCCCCGAAGGGGCCAAAAAAATGTTTTTGCAATACAAATTATTATCCAACATATAAAAATTAAATCCCCCAACACATAACAACCAACACATAACAACCATTGACATTAACAACCAACACATAACTACCATTGACATTAATTAACACAACCATTGGATCCAACACATTTAAATTAAAATCCCCCTTAAACCCCCTTTGGTTTGGGTGCATATTCACACGGGGGGTGACGGGGCTTATCATGTTTGGTCCTTACTGGAATAGCACTAAAGAATTCTTTATTAGGGCAATAGGCAAGCATGATAGAAAAGCACAATCCCTTTGATTCTGATAGAAAGAAAATGGCTGATGATTTTTTTCTATGGAAATTCAGTTTTTTCTTATTATATGGCTGCTACATGGTTTGTCAAAGCCAAGAGACAACTATATAGTGCCCCCAAGTAGAGCCCGCTCCTTTATAGTCATTATTGTAGCCCAGCAAATAGTATCTGTGAATGGTTTATGCCTTCAAAGTTTAGACATTTTATTATGAAAACTCTAAATCCTCAATGTTTTAATGGATGATTTTGGAAATTTCGCCTTCTCGCAAATAAGTTTGTGTGGTTCGAAGTGGATAATGTCTTTGAGGCAAAAAATAATTACAAAAAGTGTCACACAATGGCATAAGAGCTCCACACAACATCCGTGTGCTAAAAAACACGAGAGAGTTTTCACATTGATTAGCATCCAACTCAACATTCCTTTAGTAAATAAAGTTCTCTAATTATTGCCATTATGACTTGGTGTTGCCCTATATTGGACCTATGTTTAAATGTGACCTTGTTAGATTTGTTTAATGATATGCTCAATGATATTAACATGTTAGTCATCAATATAATATTCATGTATTACAGTGCATAAATATGTATAACATCACTTCTAATAAATTTGGATATACTAATTATTGTAGCAATGCGTGTAAGGCTCGCATATTCAAGAACATCTTCGCATCATTGCGAAAAGCCTAGAAGTTTAGTCTTATAAATGATATAAACATACTAAAGGCATGTTGTCCAAGAGTGTATCTCTTCCTCTCCAGTTGACATCTAATATTCACAAAGCATAAAATACTAAAGTTAAAGCATCAAACATACTCGAAAAACTAAGAAGTTGACATCTAATATTCACAAAGCATAAAATACTAAAGTTAGAGCATCAAACATACTCGAAAAACTAAGAAATTTTGGTAGACAATTCAATACTTCAACTGCAAGTAAAATATATAACTATTTGACAGCCATGTTTGCCTTGTGAGTACTTTGAGATACCCGCAACTCTCAATTGCACTGAGTTTGATTAGGGAGTAATGAAAGGCCGAGAGAAAGATTGATTAAGATAAGATAATAGGGTGAGCAGCACACTATTATCTGAACACAGTTCAATTTTTGTATGTTCGGAACTTAGATTCTTATGATTTAATGCAAAACATCTTTCGTAACGAGTCGTTATGGTCAATATTCTTCTATCGTGCAGGCACTGAACACAAGGCAACAAAATGCAGGTTCAAATTCTGCATGTTCTAGCATGTATAGACGAGTTGGGGAAGAGAAACGTTCGCGGCGGCCTTGGCCGCCGCGATAAGTTTCTTGTATAACTAAAAGCATGAGCTCTTGAAAGTGAATTGTCCCATTATACAGTACCATATCAAATAACCAACAAAGTTGCATCATGTCACCCATCGGATTATCATCATGGTCTGCAAAAATTATTTCCCAACCAATATTCTTAACGGGATCCTCTCCATTGTACAATGTCTTCTAAGGAACAAAATAGACTATTTTAATGTAAGGAGATATACTACCATTTATTTTAATCCACATTTCGCTCCACATATACTGATCACATTTTTACAAACATGTATTCAAACAAAGCAAGCCATCCCTCCAAGGCCTCATTCCATAGCGTGTGCACCTTCTTAAAGCCATCAATCTGGCCAATCCTAGCACCTTTATGTTCTTAAGTTTCAGCGAAAACAATGACATCCAAGCTTTCAAAAGCTAAAACATTCCATACACCAAACCTGAGGTTTTAAGTCCCTATCCGCAATCTCAAACTTGGACTCGACCACCTTGTATATATCCATTCTTACCCATTGCTTTCAGTTCCTTCACCTCAAATAATAAACTCCTCAGTAGTTCACTGGGCATTAGATCCTTAGCCAAATGTTTTGCCCTTTTAGCACACCTCTACTATGCAAGACTCTATCTCCAGTCAACATCCAGATTCAACGTTCAACATTTGGAAACGCACGGGCCTAGGTCTGTCTCAACTTATTTTCAACAATTTTACAGCTTTGCACACCTGGATCATGAAGAGACACTACATCCTTAATAATTGCCTTTTCAGATTGCCTTTTTCCTCCAACAGAGAATTCCATATTCATTTGGCATTTGCACGTGCTTGTTCTTCTTTAGCCCTCTCATCAAGAAGCATGGAAACTCTAACTTCCACCTCTTCTAAAATGTGATGAAATGTCTTCTCTTTTGCCTTAAAATCATTACCTTCCTGCATGGCTTTCAAATCCTTAATCTCTTGACGGGATACTAGAATTACTTGCTTAGCCGCTTCCATTGCCTCGTGCAAATCAAACACTTCTTTTAGATGGCAGTTCTTTGCTTGCAAACTAGTTATTTGTAATTTGCAATTTTCCTCAGTACGTTGAATTTTTGCAAAGATCTCAATCTCCACAGCTTTCGAAGTCCTCTCAATCCAAAAAGTTTTGTCAGCAGTGACTGGTAGCAGGCAGGTACCAACTTCGTCGGCACTGTAGTGATAGAATATTTCATTCTACGTGTCATATGATGACTAGACACTTTTGCTGACGTGGCATGTAGCACGCTTGTTGCTGACATGGCAAACCTTTATAAGCCATAGTCATGAGTATAGTTAATCATCCAGTTGGGAAGCTCAGGGAGGAAGCGTCTCTGTTTTGTATCTTCTCAATATTTTCAATATATTGAAAACCTAAAGTCTTTCATGGTATCAGAGCCGGTTTTTGAAAAGGAGAGACAGTGCAATTGTGGACGTCAAGCTTTTTCTAGTCTTTTTCTATATTTGGAGTTTTCCAAGTTTAGCCTTATCAACTGGAGCGGATTTGGGCTGGCTTTTTAATGAGCCTATTCTTATCAAGATTCGCTGAATCAAGGTTGTGTTCTTGCATTTCTTGCAAGAATCTTGACGTAGAGGTGGTTCCTCAGAATTTTCAGATTGTGGCTGAAATTTGGTCTTTCTTTGGAATTTCTTCACTGATAAGGTCGGTTTTAAGAAGTCTACTTGAATGCTAATCGTCTTGGTGTATCTTTGCATCAGATCTGATAGTTCTTGCAGGATTCTTTAAATTCTTTTAGATCTTTGTGATATGTATTGCAGTTTCTGAAGTCAAATGGCTTCTTATACTGATCCCTGGAAGTATTTTACACATCCAGTATTGGATGCAGAGAATTATTTTACATGGAGGGATGCATTTGAAACGAATTTGAATTTGAGGGATTTAGATGTTTTTCTTGCTACATGGAATCCTATCAATACAGATGATTAGAAGAAGGATATGTATGCCTTGAATCATCTTAGGGCCTGCATCTGCACAGATTTTCAGAGGGATGTTAGAGGATATAAAACATTTACAGAAGCTTTTGCATATCTTCAAAAAACTTGTGTGCAAGAAGGAGAAGGGCAGCAAATCATGATATGTAGAAAGATGGACAATCTTAGACTTGAAGATTGTACTAACATGAGGGATTACTTGTAACATGAGGGATTACTTGCAGCAGTTCAAAGTTTTGAGAGAAAAAATATTTGGAGCAAGAGGAAATATGAAAGAGATCACTCTTATCATGTATGTTTTGAAAGGGCTGTCAAAGGAAAATCAACATATCATTGATCATTATCAAATGAAAGTTAAAATCAAGATTACATTCAATCAACTTCAACAGAAGCTGCTGGATGCAGAATTGAATAGGAAGAGAAGAGATCACTATGAGCATGCACATTACTCTACAGCTAAGGTTTCTTTGCCTTCTAATACTTCTTCTCTTACTTCTCCCATTAATTCTTCCACTGAATTAGCATCTAAGTCTTCATCTAGCCCTATCACAACATCTAAAGAACCTTTTACTTGCTGGTTCTGTGGAAAGAAAGGTCATATTAAACGTGATTGCAGGAAGTTGCAATGTGAATTTGCACAGTATTCAAAAGCTCGTGCTGTTAAACAGGTTAAACAAGACTCGGTTCCAGCATCCAGTTCTCCAAAGCAGGAAACCAGTGCCAACGTATCTCATATTTCTATTGATGATTTTGAGCTTGGGTTTCTAAATGTAGCAGCAGAGACCTTTGAAGAAGATACTTGGTTACTTGATTCTGCTGCTACTAAACATTTTGCAGGGAAATCCCAACTTTTTGACACATTAACACATTAACACCTCATGATACTACCATAGTGAGAATGGCCGATGGCAATTTGGCCAAATCTAAAGGCAAAGGCAGTGTTAATTTTCAAACTGAAAATTCTATCACTCTTAAAATTGAGGATGTCATTCTAGTTCCTGGATTGTTGGTGAATCTCTTGAGTGTTAGTGAATTTGACAAGAAGATGGGTTATTCTGTCTTGTTTACTGGAGGATTAGTACACATTTGGAGCAAAAATCCATTAACTTTTGTGGATATTCAAAAACTTGGGCCTATTGCCAAAGGTTATCTCAACGATGAAGGATTGTATATTCTTCATAAAGGGCATCATCCTTCACAACAAGTTGTTGATACAATACATGATCGGGCTTCACTTTCGAAGCAGCCCTCAATCTCAAGAATCATTGTGGCATGCACGGTATGGACATATTGCTACTTCTGCTTTAGAAACAACATCTAAATATCAAATGGTTAATGGATTACCTATACTTAAAGCTCAACTTGTTGATTGTCATGCTTGCAGACTTGGCAAGCAAGTCCAAGCTTCTTATCCCTCTCAAGCAGAATTTCGTGCCCAAACAGTTTTGGAACTCATTCATTCATTCATTCTGACATGTGTTATCTTCCTATTGAATCATATGGTGGTAACAGGTACTTCATGGTTTTTGTTGATGATTTTAGTAGGTACACATGGGTGTATCCTATTAAATTTAAGTCTCAAGCCTTCTCTATATTTTTAACTTTCAGTAAGTTGGTGCAGAATGAATTTTCCACAAGCATTAAGAGGTTGAGAACTGATAATGCCCGAGAATATCTCTCCCAAAAATTTGAAGAATATATTCACTCCAAAGGTATATATAGGGAACTAATTGTTCCATATGCTCATCCTCAAAACGGTGTTGCTGAACGCAAGAACCGAACCTTAATGGATTTAGCTCGGAGCATGTTAAAGCATAAATAGCTACCTTCGCAATTTTGGGCAGAGGCTATCTTGACTGCAGCTTATGTTTCAAACAGGGCTCCTACTAAATCATTGGGTGCCAAGACTCCTTTTGAGGCTATATATGGTGTTAAACCTGACGTGTCTCACATCAAAGTTTTTGGTTGTTTGGCTTTTGCTACTCTGCCAAGGGAAATTTTGCAAAAGCGAGGGAAACTTTCCAATCGAGCACTCAAAGTTATTTTTATTGGTTATCAAGATAATATGAAAGCTTGGAGATGTTACGATGGAGATGTTACGATCCTGTTACCAGAAAGGTCTTTTCATTAAGAAGTATGACTTTTGTTGAAGATGCAGTTTATTCTAGTGATTTTTATCAGCCTAATGTGACGGATTATGACAAGGATATCTGCAATCAGTTTCAATTGGTGGTACTTCAGAAAGTTCCACTATTACTAAATCTAACATTACTACTGATCCAACAAATGTTTCTTCTGATCCAACAACTATTCCTTCTACTGCTGTTCTTCCTTTTTCTGATTTTGCACAATCAACGGTGCCCAAACCAGTACATCCTGTTCCTCAGTTGGTTGATCCATACATTGATTTTCAGCCTACTGGTTATGAGTCTCCTGCCTCACTAGAATTTCTTTCTTCCAAGCCTCTCAATCAGGATCATTCTATTTCTGATACCTCTTCAACCTCCACTGATATGACTGTCACAGCAGATGTTCCGACGGTCTCAAAGGATTGCCAATCTTCCTCCTGTTAATTACTCTTGCAACTATGCTTTAATGGCACAAGTTCTTCATGAGCTTTAATGGCACAAGTTCTTCATGATGTTGATCCTACAACGTATTTTGAGGCAGCCAGACATCCTCATTGGGTAGCAGCTATGAATGATGAGATAACCATGCTTCAAAAGCAACAGACCTGGGAGCTGGTGCCTAAGCCTCTTGATAAGAATATTATTGGTGCCAAGTGGGTTTTCCGTACTAAACATCATTCCGATGGCACTCTCTTAAAGCATATAGCAAGATTAGTAGCAAAAGGTTACACTCAGCAAGAAGGCTTTGATTTCAATGAAGTTTTTGCACCCGTGGTTCGATTGGATACCTTAAAAGGGCAGTTTTGGCTCTTGCTGACACAAAGGATGGCCACTTTATCAACTTGATTTCAAGTCTGCATTCCTGAACGGAGATTTACAAGAAGATTTATATATGCAGCAGCCACCTGGATTTAAGGACAAACATATCCTGATTATGTATGCAAACTTAAGAAGAGTCTATATGGATTAAGATAGGCACCTCGTTGCTGGCATCTGAAAATCAATTCCTTTCTTATCTCTATGGACTATCAAAGGTCTCGTGCAGATCCTAATCTGTACTATAAATTTGATAAGGATCGTGTTTCTATCATTCTTTTATACGTTGATGACACGATTATGACAGGGGATGCTGATCAGCTTATTGTTCACACAAAAGAATTGCTTAACCAACATTTTGAAGTTACTGATTTGGGCCTCATGCATTACTGTTTAGGTCTTGAAGTTTGGCAAACTCCTAATGGAGTACACATTACTCAGTAGAAGTATATTACAGAAATTCTAGAACGGTTTCATATGACGGACTGCAAGGCATCACTATTACCTTGTGAGATCGGTCAAAAACTTACTCTTGAGTCTGATCATGAAGATGCAGATCCTACCTTGTATAGGCAGCTTGTTGGAGCATTATTGTATCTTACCCATACCCATCCAGATATCATCTATGCAGTAGGTGTTCTTACACGGTTCATGCAACACCCTAAGCAACCATATTGGAAAGCAGCCAAGACTGTCTTACGATATTTGCAAGGCACTAAAACCAACGGAGTAGTATATCTCAAAGTCACTGACCCTAAGCCCATTTTGTTTTCAGACTCTGATAAGGGATCTCAAAGTCACTGACCCTAAGCCCATTTTGTTTTCAGACTCTGATAAGGGACCTTGATCATCGAAAATGCCTCACAGGTTATGTGTCCTTTTATGGTGGTAACCCTATTAGTTGGAGCTCAAAGAAACAAGATACCACTAGCATCAGCACTACTGAAGCAGAGCTATAGGCTCTTTGCATGACAGTACAAGAAATGTTATGGCTTCTTCATCTATATGAGGATTTATGTGTACCTATCAAACCTGCACATCTTTACTGTGATAACAGTGGGGCTCTTTATCATATCAAAGATTACAAAAGTCACTTACGAATTAAACATATGGATATCAAACTCTGCTTCATACGAGAGCAACTTGAAAATGGTTCTCTATCTCTTCTCTATTGCTTTACTCATGATCAAGCAGCTGATGGATTTACGAAGCCTCTATCAGGCAAACAGTTTCATAAGATGAAGGAGATCTTCCATGTTTTACCTCATGCTTCATCTCAGGGGGGATGATGCTAATACTTAGTATGATTAGTAATAAGTTTGCATCGCTCTTGTTCTTAGGTGTGCTAGTCATAGGGGGGATGATAGAATATTTCATTCTACGTGTCATATGATGACTAGACACTTTTGCTGATGTGGCATGTAGCACGCTTGTTGCTGACATGGCAAACCTTTATAAGCCATAGTCATGCGTATAGTTAATCATCCAGCCATTAGAGTTTTTTTGAGGTCAAATAAGGGCCCTTACTCGATGCCACGTCAAAAAGCTCGCGGCCAATGGGGATCCGAGCTTATACAGAACTTTTTTACCGAGCCTTGGTTTCGCCTTTGCAGGTGTCAACTGCACGTAGCTTCGGTAATATCCGTGCCTCTAGCTTCAGGTGTCAGATTACACACGTGGCAATTATAACCGTTAGCTCCCGCCCTCAATTCCCGCTTAGGTGTTTTCCACAACAGAGTTTGCGCGAAGATCGATTGCCCGCGCCAAGGGAGCTTCGGTTCACTCGGGAACTGCTTTGACCTGCGCTAAAGGGAGTTTCGACCACAGAAAAACTTTGATCAAGGTAAAATCGCGTAGCTTTTCCTAGTATTTCGATTCCGCTCCACATTCTGATTTGAATTCTGTGACTAGATGGCTATAAGCTCTATCACAGTCGGAAATGAGTTTGAAAGCTTCGTGGTGTCGACCGGGAGCTTTGTTACACTCCAACATGCAATGCAAGTGAATGGCGAGTCAAAAGATGCAGGAGAAATGATGTTTCTGCACATTGGAAGGCTTTGGTGGTCGGATTTCGATCAGGCAAAGAGATATTTGTACAAGTAAGGCATGTATACACTCCAACAGATATGGCAAAAGAAAAAATAAGCAAGCGACGAACTTTCCCACGGTTAGAAGCAAATTGCGAGTATGTAATTCTATGCAATCCATATTCAAATTAGTTCAGTTACTTATCCAGTTCATTCCTATTCTCTCATGTTTGTGTATATCTGATGTGGAGAACACTGTCTCTTCACACTCGATAAGCAGTGTTTTCCATTGCTTTCACCAAGATATGGGCTGCTTGTTGTTCGAAGGTAGCACACCAGTACAGCTATATGGTTCTGGAGGTATGAATACTCTCCACGAAGATCCAAGCTAACTGAGCTTCCATTGCCCAGCCTGTCCGATTTATACTGCAGGCCTCTGGATGCCACTTCTATCTTATTAGCACGGAGTAAGTTGTCGCAGGAAATGTTCACGGCATTGAAGGAGAAGGGAGGAGTCTGCAGGCATGTGAAGATAAATTTAGGAATTGATCTGTTCATTGCCATATTCAAGAGCGCCGATAATGTAAAGAAGACCTTGAAGATGTTTACAGTTCAACAGTAGGCGGATAGTTTTTTAGATAGTGTATTTCTTGAAGGTTGGAGTGCTCGACTTCACGCTTGGAGCCGAATGTACCAATGCGTGATAAGTCGAGACACGGTTCGGTTCGGATATATTGCATTCTAAGCAAACTCAGATGTCACTTTTAAGTATAGGAGATGGCGAAATGTCCGTGAAGAAGGAAGAAAGTACGCCCGATTCCCCGAAACAAGATGACAATGATGACACTCATTCCGTTGTCATAGACTTGAACATTCATAAGGATAATCACCGTTCAAAAGTCCGAGAGCCGAGAGCGAGTGGTCTCTATTCGATGTTCTAAGTGACAATTGGAGTTTGAGACAGACTTAAACTTCTTCCATTTCATGATAGATGGCCGTAAGGTGGGAAAGCGCAGAGAAGAATGCTATAAATTGGGGTCATGCATGCCACCCAAAGTCATATCTCAGATATGAATCTATCTAATATAAATATAAGTGATTGTTAACCGGAGATCTATTGTATATTAATTGCAAACATTTGCTTTCATTGGGATATAAGACTTAAAGTAGCCATGTTATGTACAACTCGACAGGGATGTGTTTTCACACCATACTTACTGCGGTCTTAAATTGTGGCTCTCATAAAATATGGAAGGGGCCATTTTCGCACCGTAGCCACGGTGCTTAAAATGTGCATAGCATAAAAACGAAAGGGGTATATTCGCACCAGAGCTACGGTCATGAAGTTATACATACAATAAGATATTGAAGGGTTGTTTTCGCACCGAGCCACCTGCGCGAAAATGTGCAATGTAATAAAAATGGAATGGGTATTTTCGCGACCGTAGCCATGATGCGAACTTGTGAATAGAATAAATTATCGAAGTCTTGTTTTCGCACCAGAAGCCACGCGGTGCGGCGAATTTGTGCATAGCATAAATTAAGGAAGTGTTATTTTCGCATCGCTACCACGCTCTTAGTCTCTCTTGCAAATCAAGCCGCTACAAAGGCGCCACATTCTAAGTGTCATAAATCGAGGCGCCGCCTCCACGAATGGCAAATAGCGGGTCGATAAGGCATGGGAGCCGCTTAGCGCATGGTATGACAAAATAGTGGAGAAAGAACGGATTTTCGCCGGGCATCCCAAGAGTTCGAGGAGGAGCTAGAGGAGCCGGTGGATGCAACCACCGTATAATAATTTTTGCCCGAAAGCGTAGACATTATGGCAGAGTGTAACAGTTTATCGATGCATATGGCGCATCCTTCATAGCTTCATGGCTGGAGCTGGTCCCGACGTGAAACCATGTCCCGCGGATCGGTTTGCCTTCACTAAGCATCCAAGCTTTTCTTAAGATATTTCCAAACCCGATCAAGACCGAATTAGAAGGTCCTTGAAGAAACTACCCGCGAATCGCGTGCAAGAGGGGAAGGAAAGTTTTTTCTGCCTAGATATCATGTTCAAGACATACATGATTTACACTAAGCCAAGCAAAGATGCCGTTCTTCTTCAAGTGCACAGTCGCCAAAACAACGCGCTCACCACCAAAGAGGGAGCCGATAGATCCCGAGGAAGAGAAGCTCAGACCGAAAAATGAGGAGATCGAGGTTGTGGAAGAGGAGGTCTCCGAAAAAGTTATCTACTTGGGGGCTATCGAAGCATATCCCATCCATGTAGGTGGGAAACCATACTTGTTGCTTAACATATCCGGTGACAGGGTTGAGAGAAGACGAGATATTGGGCCAGATATATGCCCATGTTGTAGGCCCGAGGATTTATAGACTTTGAGACCGATGTCCCCGCACAAAATGATGGAGGTCAGTGGACTTATGATGGATCCTCAATACCTCCGTGAGGATGCATTTGAAATTGTCATGCAAAGAAGTCGAAGGTGGTATGAAGCGTGAAAGATGTCAAATTTGAAGTCGCTAACTCTTCAAACACCGCTCAGATTCATAGAACGTGAGTCGTCAAGTCCTCTTTCAAAATAACAAACCCAAATTGTTGTCGAATCCGACAAAAGAGAGGTATTTATCCGGTTTCATTTTCTATTTCTTCTTGAATCGATGTTTCTTTTATGCAGAGTTATTTATTGATGACTTCGCAAGGCATCGAGAGAGTCACCCTAGGTAGGGACGCCAAGATTGCACATTATATGGGCTACCTTCACAAGGGGAAATTATTGTGTTTCACAATAAATATAGTCCATCCGAGTACAGTGAGGTCCTCAAGCTTAAGGCTCATTATTAGTCGGGCAACCACGCGCCCCTAGCCTCAAATTATGATCGAAAGTGGTAGCAAGAGATAGGGCTATCGCAATGTATGTCTTCTGGGGCTTCAAAATGTACTCATTCCCTTGCAAATAAAGTAGCTCTAGGCTTGGGTGGAGCGGACAAGGAAACATCAAGGCTTGTCCCGTGCACGTATGACCCTGACATATTGTATCTGTTAGATGCAATTGGGGCTGGAGTAAAAGAAGAGGACTTAGAAGATTTTGATTCGGGTACTACAGGCCCTGATGCCAAGAAAAGGAAATGTACTTAAAAAACTTTTGTATTAATATAATGTCTTTTTCTATAAATTGTCTTTTCTATAATGTATCAATTGTTTTCATATGACGGAATTGCTTTTGTATGAATGTTCATTTATGATATTCATTAATTGTTAGAATTCAATGTGAGCAATAAATCCTTGTTAGATGTATATGTTAGGTATTCTTTAATGGTGGCTACAAAGGCGTAAAAACAGATGTCGCCAGCTTTTGATCGGCCGATTTCGCGACCCGTGGCTACGGTCTAAAAACAAAGCGGTCGGCAATTTTTGATCTGCCCTATTTTCGCACCGCGGGCTACGGTCGGCGAAAAAATCAGATGTCGGGCAGCTTTTGACGCCCGATTTCGCACCGTGGCTACGGTGCGGCGAAAACAGATGTCGGCAGCTTTTGACTGCCCGATTTCGCGATCAGGGCTACGGTGCGAAAACAGTCGGCGGGCAGCTTTTGACTGCCCTATTTTCGCATCCGCGGGCTACTGCGGCGAAAAACAGATGTCGGCAGCTTTTGACCGCCCGATTTCGCACCGTGGGCTACCGTAACATTTTTCAGCCTAGGGGTTTATGGGATCGACGACATAATATTGCTTAATTGAATTTCTTCTCCTTGCTAAAATTCGCCATGTCCATGGAAGGCGCTTAGCTCAAATCCCACAAAATGAGGCGCTTGACCAGCGCCGCATGTTGATGAGGTCATTACTAGCAGCCACCAGACTTCTATTCCAATCACGTAGGGCGAGGCGCTTATTCCCATCACAAGCCGCCAGATGGACGTAGAGGAGGTTGTCCTTACGTAAGACTTCGCAAACCCTTGAATGTCGCCCACACTATTAATAATAGTGTGGACTAATATTTCAAAACCCGACCGCGCTTCCTAGTCGGGTCACCTTGCCGAGCCGGTAAGGTTGTTGGGGAAGGAGTTTTCCGTGGACGCCACCGCCCCGCCACAATATTCCAGCCTGTGATGATCAGACAGTAGCAAAGGGACACGTACTCGATCCAACAAACCACTGCCGCCCCCACCCCTCGAGCGGAGACATTGGAGAAGCCATCGGGCCATACGTCGTGGTGGCTCAAAGTTGATGTCATCCATGTCCCAAGACGGAGTCACGCCATTCCAGCTTCTTGTGTAATGAGTCGGATTACATGTTGAAACCACGGGAGGAGGGGGTTCTACACACGCCCAGTGCTTTGGCCGGTTGACCCGTGGCCATGGTGCCCAAAGGCTCATGAATCGCTATCTCCTCGCCTCCGACGCTGGGACCACTATTGCATTCCCAAACGCTTGGCGCTGGTGGGGGAGGAAGAACCGCAGACTATGGAAGTGCAAAGATGACCAAAGATCACCGGTCTAGCATGATCAGCAGGATCAGACGGGCCAACAAGATCAGCATCAGCTGGTCCAGCAAGATCAGCAGGATCATCCGCCCCAGCAAGATCATCATCAGGTGGAACAGGTAATAGGAAGCCCCGGCGAAAGCTGAAATCCAGGCCGAAGAAATCCGAGCCTAAAAGCCTCCTAGGCTTGTTCCTAGTGCAGACAAGCCGAGAGAGATGCAAGCAAGGAGACCGATAAGCTTGGTAATAAGCGAAGCCTAAGGAAGGGGAGCCTAGTGTTAGATATGGTGGCCCTGAGAAGATGAAGGGTGCTCCTCCTGACACTCAGGCTTTGAAGGAGATTAGGTACTGGCAGGCATGCACCCAGCCTCTGATTCCCAAGCTTGCCTTCGCTAGAATGGTCAGGTTTGAGATGCAGGAAATTATTGAGAGGAGGAAGGAATCAAGGAGGAAGAGGAGGGACAGAGCACCAGACTTCGTCCCGATGGTGGAGGAGGAGGTGAATAGAATCCAAGCAGAGGCCTTGGACATATCAAGAAGAGGCGCCAGAGGCTCATCTAATTAGCCTCTTTGAGGACAAAGGTCCGCTGCTGTGTGCATAGAGGACGGTGTTATCGCAAGGTGGCAAACGACTATGCCTTAGCTAGATACTTCCGTGGATGCCTCCCTTAGCATCCTTTTGTAACACTTTTTTGTTTGTTAATATATGAGTGTTTTAGTATTTATCGTGATGAGTGTTTTATATTTATCTGTAATTATTTGCTATTCTATTTATTGCGGCCGCATTTATCTACTAGTGTTGACCGTGGGCCGCGGTGCGAAAATGACTATTCCACATTCTGTGGGAAGGTCTATTTCGCACCGTCGCCACGGTGCAAAAATGACTATTCCACATTCTTTGGGAAGGTCTATTTTGCACCGTGGCCACGGTGCGAAAATAGTAGTTCCAAAGTTTTTGGAGGGCGCAATTTCGCACCATGACTACGGTGCGAAATAGACTATTCCACATACTGCGAAGAGAATGCTGAACTGAATTTAGAATCTACACGTAAGGAAAATGGCCAAGAGCTTTCCAAATTGAAAATGTGCGGTAAATAGACAGATCACATGTATCACTTATGGTTACATACTTATAACTCATATAAGAGGCATAGCATATACATAGAACTCATATAAGAGGCATAGCATACATGAATGAAGAAGCTTATTCGCGATCGGGATCGTCATGAAAAGGTAGTTGAGTGATGCGATTAATCTCATAGACGCCACGCCCGAACCCTCCAAAGGTGGATAACAACACGATAAAACCCTCCTAAGAACGATTTCGCCCTCTCTACTACTCCTTCCAGCCAGGGATCAAGGGGGATACCCCTCTGAGAACATCTATAAAGATCATTATATGTCATAGTGCAAGTAATGGAGTCCATATCTTCGGGACGAGGAGGCCGAGACATAGCAAATGGATGCCTTCTGCATTGAGTGGAACCGTACTTATATCGAACAAAATTATTGACATGCACTGTAGCAGCATTATTGGTTATACATACGAGCATAATGTACAAAATACACATGTATATAATGTACGTATATAGCGTATATACATTCTGAGTATTGATTTAGGGGGACTCTTCTGAGTCATTGTCACCGTGCACCCCAAAGGATCTTTTCTATTATGTACATTTGATGCTCTCTATTCCATATTAGATGGATGATAACATCGGCGGGATCGATAATAGCGAGGATTGAGAGCGCAAAGTGGTCATCCAGCTTTCCATGGGTATTTCTCGCCCCCGACAATCGCTTGAAATTTTCGCGGATTCATCTTGCGTAATGGAATCACATTCAGACCGTAATGAGACCACATGGCTAGACGGAGGCCAATGTTGTCGCACTCGGCAATTTGATGTATATTTATACCCACCAAAATTATTGATGGTATATACCCACCAAAATTATTGATGGTATATACATAGAAATTATTGGATCGTATACATACCGTATGGTACTTTTCGTGATAATGGTAATGAACATCAATAGTATGCTACATGAGCTACATGGTACTCGTACTCTTTAAATAGGCATCTATGCCTTCATTGTCTTTTGTTCCGCTTCTTGTTTGCATGCTCCTTGCCTCCCCTGTCCGCTTCTTGTTGCTCTTTGCCTCACCGTCATTCCTTTCTTGCATGCTCCTTTGCCCGCCTTGTCCGCTCCATTAGTTGTTCCTTGTCCGCTCCACTAGTTTCTTACAAATGGTAACTTTGCAAGAACATCCTCGCTGGCTGATCCGAATACCTGCAAGCATGCGCGTAATTAATACGCACACTTTTGATGATTTTTTAACAACTTTTAGGAGCATCGATGGCGCCACGGTCCAACCACGTAGCTTGCAAGGCAGCTGAGCAACTTCATTATCGATCGCTATACTCTCGCTATCTCCTCCACCGGAGGAGATCAATTGAGTCAAGCAAGGTTCACTCTAAGTGCTTTGGGACTTCTTGAACCCCCCTCGATTTTAGAAGATAGGCTAGAACAGCTTGAAGGACATGCTTTTCCATGGTTTCATGGCCTACTCTCCGATCAAGATGTGCCTCCGGTCATTCCTACTAATGAGAAGAATAGGATTTATATCCTCATTGAACTTTACTTACTTCCATTACAAATCTTTTGTGGATATTGGTAAGCTCCTATTCCGCTCCCTTGACTTCAACATCCCGTGGTTACTGCCTAGATTCCCCACCGGGATACAATTCCTTGGGATACACGTGACCTATGGCTACATAGCACACAAAGACATAATACGCATATATCACGTGAAGATACTCCAATCGACTAGTATAAAGATTTTCATAGAAATTAAGTATATAAGCAAGTGATTTCCGTAATTAAGTAACATCCTTATATTATCATGTATTATCTTGGCAATCTTACACTTTTAGTGTAATTGAATGATTTCTTCTACCATTTTCCTTGTATTTTTCATGTGAATGTTTTATTTGTGGTCATATTCGCACTCCGTACACTTGTCTAAATCGCCTCGCCATAAATTATTGAAGGGCCTATTTCGCACCGACCGCTACAAGTATGTAAATACGTGGATCCAGCTTTTAGTTACGGGCCCATCTTTCACCACCAAAGGGTATAATACTTCAGCATTATTGGTATTATTCTTCAACTTTCTTGGTATTATACTTCAACAAGATAGTATTATACTTCAACATTATTGGATTCAGAGCTATAAATTCTTTCACCTTGCTTTCACTTCTCACCTTTGTTCCATGTTTTCACATTGCTTTCACTTCTCGTGTTCTCACCTTGCTTTCACTTCTCACCTTGTGTTCCATGTTCTTTGCTAATTGATCTTGATCCTTGCTTCTTGCTCCTTCATTTTCGTGCTACTTCATGCTACTTGGTCTTGTTCCTTGCTCTTGATCTTGCTACTTGATCTTGTTCCTTGCTTCCTTGCTCCATGATCTTCCTTGTTCCTTGCTTCTTGCTACTTGATCTTGATCCTTGTTCCTTGCTACTTCATCTTCCTGGTCCTTGCTACTTGGTCTTCCTTGTTCCTTGATCTTCTTGCTCCTTGATCTTCCTTGTTCCTTGCTTCTTGCTACTTGATCTTGATACTTGTTCCTTGTTACTTGGTCTTCTTCCTTGCTTCTTGCTCCTTGTTCCTTGCTCTGCTCCTTGTTCCTTGCTCCGTCGGCGATCCTTGCTTGCTTGTGCAAATGATTGGACCAATCCTCCCTGGGCTACTCCAGAAGGCCTGCAAGCATGCCCCAGGCATTCTATGCGGCCTGAAACTGATGAGCTATTTGACCATTTCTTGGAGTGGAGGTTGCACCACAGTCCCATCAAGGAGCTTGCAATGGAGTTGATCAACTTCATTCTGGAACGATTCGATTGTGGTCATGAACCACTGATGGAAATTAATCCATCTGAATGTTATAGGAGACTTGCAATGAGGGGAATTCTTGAACCCCCTCCTTATCTGGACGAGATGCTACAGCAGTTCAAGCCTCTTCTTCGTGCTGGTTATTTAGCATACTCTCTGGATCAATACATATCAGAGTTCATTCATGAAATTTCTAAGGGACAGATGTATGGCCTTATTAGGGCGTACTACAACGAGTACAACGGTTTTGTGGAGTTGGGTCCGCTCTTCTTCCGTGAGTATCATCCTGTGGAATTACTTTTTCTAATGACTAGGTACCCCATATGGTGGGAAGAATCAGGCTGGGATACGCGTGAGCTCTGGTTTCCTAACCCAGATGCGTGGGTTACCCCTCGCAGGGGAAGGCAAAGGGGAAGGGGAAGTGGTTAGGAACATAGGGGAAGGTTACTAGGGACATACTGCCGTGGTCTCTAGTAACCTTTGCTATCTATCATAAATATTTCATCTGATACCGTGTTAATATGTTCTATAAATATTCTCTAATATGTTAATATGTTCTCTAATATGTTAATATTCTCTAGTTACTGGCCCATATTTCTTATTCTTGTGCGAAATAGCCTCAATTTCGCACCGTAGCCACGGTGCGAAATTGACTCAGGTACAAATTATTGAAGGGCCTATTTCGCACCGTAGCCACGGTGCGAAATCGACTGAGTTACAAATTATTGAAGGGCCTACTTCGCACCGTGGCTACGGTGCGAAATACGTGGATCCAGTTTAGTTACAGGCCCATATTTCGCACCGTCGCCACGGTGCGAAATCGACTCAGTTACAAATTATTGAAGGGCCTATTTCGCATCAGTTACAGGCCCATATTTCGCACCGTGGCCACGATGTGCAATACATGCATCCAATTTACTTACAATACAGCATTTCGCACACTGAGCACTATCGAACTAATAAATAAACCAACTCTTTTACAGTAGAGACGTTATCAAGATCTCTCAATACGGACATAACCTTTGCCTTGCCTACATCTCATTGATCTCCACTCCCTTGATCGCTCAACAGCTGCGGACTTATACCAAGCCGCCCTCTTTTTTTCCCGCTGGGTTTTTTGTCTAAACAACTTAGCAAGTGTTGATTCACTCTAGTTCCGTGATTTCTTCACCCACTTGCACACGATCCTTCTTTAAAACCATTGACACATCTGCTGCAAGGAATTCCCAACTGAACCTCTGTGTTGAGTGAAACGGAAGAATGCATTCTTTGCTTGCTTATGGGACTTCTCCATTCCCTGTGTATTCCAAATTCCCAGGCTTCCATATTCCCTGACAAACCACACGCCATGTGCGAACAGAATATGGACATAGTGAGTCAAATTGGCCTCACCCCATGCCGTCAGGAAAGACTTAGTGAAGTTTGTGACTGCCTCCTGGAATTTGGCAACATCATTTTCCCTCACTACCTTTTTTCTCGCATTTCCTTTACCAAGACTGAGAGAAATCCTGCCATGCCTTGATTTTCTTCAGCGCGATCCGCCACGATCATTTCGGATCATCCTCACCTGCAATAAGATCCTTGTAAGCTTCCCAAACACCGATAAGTTCTCTTTCGCGGAGGCAAAACCTCTTAGCCTTTGGACCACCCATACTGGGTTTCGTGGGAACCTTGCCTGATACCTTTGGATCTTGAAGTATTTTGTAGTGCCCACCATGAAGTCCCATATGAGATAGCACCTTTTCAACTTCATACATGGCAGCTTCCCTAGAGCTTTGGGGTGATTTATTCCAAGCAAACAGGATACTCATGTAAACCATCTTGTCTATGATTCTCAAGAAAGCATGAAGGGTGCATATGTGTACTCTTCTTAACTAATTGGCGTAATTGGCATCAAGGTTGTGTCCTTCTCTTCTCTATTTGGTGGCTCATCCCGACACGGTCTAATGTACTCTTGTCCAATCCAAATTGAATCTCTTCTTGCATAGAGACAAGAGGGAACAAGCATGAGTAGTCTTACCAAAGACCATGCTTCATTCTCAGTACATGCATTTTATTGTCTTCAAATCTGCAGCAAGATGCCATTCAACCGTTACTCACCATATCCGTGAACTGCAAGTTTTTCTCCATTCCGTGAGAGGCAATCATTGTGGGAATGGGTGTTTGATCAAAACCCATTTCAAATATACTATGATTTTCCTCCTGGTACCTGAAATAAACCAACCCACCAAATGTGATCTTCGTGACCGACTTTAAACTTACCATCTAGAGTTGACTCTTCATTCCCTCAGATTCAAAGCTCGTTCATTAGACTCGGTGAAACCCTCTCGCACTTCCCGCCTTTCACCAATTCCATTTCATCCAAATTCAAAAACAATTCTTAGTTTGCCAAATAAGACTCTTCTACCTTCATATCATAAAATCGAACCAAAAGCTAAAGCATTCTAGTTAAGTCTATCCAAAGAATTGTTATTTTCATTAAGGCGTAAAAGTATCACCAAACTTGACTTCTTCTTACCTTTGGTATAGGATGCCAATGTATCCAAGTTGACACCGCCTTTGGTCACCGATACATATCACCAAGAAGCTCTTGCACTTGTCTGTTTCTCGATGACCTACAAGTCCTCACACTAGTCATCCTTGGTAGTAGAATAGTTTTGGTAATGCCTTGTTGTTTAAGGTCATCCCGCAAGCATCCAACAAAGCAATATAAGCTTGCCTACTTATTCCGACATTGTCACACGCTTCTTGCACTCGATTCTGAGGTTTGATTGTTCCCCAACTCCCGCAATGCTTGATGTACTACACTTTCCTAAGTTGAATGCTACCGTGAAGCTTTAACATTCTCAATACATCATCTTTAGTAACTAATTTCTTTAATAAACCGCAATATTAGCGGTGTTTTCTTATTTTCTTTCCTATTACAAGATTTGGATCAACAAGCTTTTTAATAACCATGACCCTTTTTTTGAGCCTCCACCCCCCTGGGGGCTAATATATTTATGGGCTTCGTGTTTTTGCCCTCTCCCTGATACCCAGTGGAGTTCTTTTCAAGCGTTTGACCCGCTTGTGAATGGAATCATTTTCTTGCGCAACCCTCTTCATTCCTTGCTGCAGTGCATTCATCTCAGCCACCAATTTCTGATTTGCTACCTCCAATTCATTGAGCTTGCGGCATTGTTGAGACAGAAAGTAGTTCGCCTGTTGGAGCTGATTAACATCTGATAAAACTTTGCAATTGAATCCATACAAGTGGTTATACATGACACGCAAATGTGGATCAGTATTACCATTAACCAAATTATTACAGTAACCTAGTAACCCTTGCTGTCCCTTACAAGCAAATTCAATAAGACCGGATGCAGAGTGGAAGTTTGGATGGGCTCGAGTGAAAGGATCACATGGATACAGTTGGCCTTTAGCCCAGAGGTCTATATTCATGGCTCCAGAAGCTCGCAATGCATCTTCATCTATTGGTTGCTTCCAAGTGAACTTATTCCCCGTAAAGGCGTGCATTCTTTTGGCACTTGCACTCTAAATTGACCTTCGAATTAGTTTGATCCTCAAAACGTAAGTATTAGAAGGAAGAACACTCAAAGGAATGCAATGACGACTCGGAAACCAAATACCTTTGCCATAGACGTTGCAAAAGACCGAGAACCGGAGCGGAGATTAGAATTAGGAAGATTCTTGCCAACAAACAGAGCGATTGCTGGCAAGAATCCGCCATAATTCGAATTCAAAAACTGCCTGGGCGCGATGGCAAGATCGTTGGCGCTCGATGGCGCGATGGCAAGGTCGATGGCACGAGGGCAAGCTCGATCGATGGCGCTGAAGCTCGATGGCATAAGCTTGAAGGTGGGAAAACGAAAATCCTAGATATAATCATCAAATATTCAGGTCGTTAGGAAATAATGATTGCGGGGTTATGTTCGGGGGTTAGGTTCGGAGGTTAGGTAGTTAGGTTAAGGGAGAGTGAAAGTTAGGTATGGAGGGGGGGAAGCTAGGTTCGGGATCCTACGTGGCGGCCCCTTTAATATATTCTTAGGAGGCCCTTATTTGACCTCAAAAAAACTCTAATGTGGGAAGCTCGGGGAGGAAGCGTCTCTGTTTTGTATCTTCTCTCTATTTTCAATACATTGAAAACCTAAAGTCTTTCATGTAGCATCCATAACCCTGTTTTTGTCAAGATTCATGTGAACAACCTCATCTGACTGTTAGAATAGTATAATGTGATATATATTGGACATGTTAAGTCATTGTAACTTAACGTTGTAACTTAAGGTTGTATCCCATGGGGCATTTTATATTAGCCCATGGGTCCCCCCATTCTTTACCTTTTTCCCTATTTGCCACCCAACATGAGGACGTGGCACATATATATGTACACCTTATGAGTTAGGGTAATACATAAGTTTCTTGCTCCTCCTTTGTTGCTTGCAGCGTCTCCTCCTCTCTCCATAGTGTTTTGATGTTCAGACCATCTTCTCCACTCAACATTTGGTATCAGAGCGGTGTTCCATCCTTGGATGCTTCATTCTGTGTAGGAGAGGAAGTATTTTGAGAAGGTTTTTCTGCTTTGTGAAAAACAGAGCAGATTTTAACCCTAACTTGTGTTTGAGCCTAGAGAGAAGCATTCTTAAGCATTCTTCTGTTATGGAGAGTTGCATGCAGCGTTAACCAAGCTAAAAGCAGCCCTTGAGTGTAAAATCTGAAAGATTTCTTGCAGCAGCTTGCACATTGCCTTGCATGTTGAAGATAGAGTAGGGGTTTGCAAATTTGTGGCTTTGATTAGAAGAGGCTTGTGTTCTTCACAATGGACAGCCTGGAAAAGGTGTTCATGAATGAAAAGTTCACTTAACGTTGTAACTTAACGTTGTATCCCATGGGGCATTTTATATTAGCCCATGGGTCCCCCCCATTCTTTACCTTTTTCCCTATTTGCCACCCAACATGAGGACGTGGCACATATATATGTACACCTTATGAGTTAGGGTAATACATAAGTTTCTTGCTCCTCCTTTGTTGCTTGCAGCGTCTCCTCTCTCCATAGTGTTTTGATGTTCAGATCATCTTCTCCACTCAACATTTGGTATCAGAGCGGTGTTCCATCCTTGGGTGCTTCATTCTGTGTAGGAGAGGAAGTATTTTGAGAAGGTTTTTCTGCTTTGTGAAAAACAGAGCAGATTTTAACCCTAACTTGTGTTTGAGCCTAGAGAGAAGCATTCTTAAGCATTCTTACATTATGGAGAGTTGCATGCAAATTAACCAAGCTAAAAGCAGCCCTTGAGTGTAAAATCTGAAAGATTTCTTGCAGCAGCTTGCACATTGCCTTGCATGTTGAAGATAGAGTAGGGGTTTGCAGATTTGTGGCTTTGATTAGAAGAGGCTTGTGTTCTTCACAATGGACAACCTGGTGGAAAAGGTGTTCATGAATGAAAAGTTCTTGCTTAAAGGCAAGAACTACTTTATTTGGAAGGAGAAGATGACTTTGGCACTTGATCTTGCTGGAGTTTGGGATGTAGTAGCTGGTGAAGACCAAAATGAAGATGACAAATGGGAGGAGTTGAACAAAAAGGCACTGCTGCTCATCAAACTTGCAGTGGATGATTCCATGCAAAGGCATATACTTGGAGTGAAAAGTGCTAGTGAAGCTTGGCGCAGATTTCAACAAATATATGAGACAAAGAATCATACAAGGAAGCAGCTCTTAAGGAATCAGCTTAACAGTCTAAAGTTAAGAGAATGTAAAGATGTGAGTGACTTCATTGCGAAGATCACAGAAATTGCTGCACAATTGGCTTCTATCGGAGTTGAAGTTGAAGAGGCCGAGCTCCTAAATGCCATATATCAAGGAGCTTTCTTGATGCTTTTCAAGCACGGGAGAGTGAGCCTAGCTTCGAAGAGCTTGCAGCAGCCCTGCAACAGAAAGTTTTGAGATCACAAATCTTGGAACAAACGGAGCAAGTCAATTTCAGCCAATCAAGGAGAAATTACAACCAATCGAGAAGTAGGGGGAGTAGGGGTCGAGGAAATCGGAGAAATTTCCAACACCAAGAAGAAGGTACTGCCAAAAATGATTCTCAATCTCATCACGCTCAATGAGGAGTGTCTCAATGAGGAGAACCTCAACGAGAAAGAGGCCATGAAAGAGGCCACACAAATAGAGGTAGAGGGAGAGGCGAACGTTGGAGTTCATACTCCAACAAAAATATAAAATGCTATTGTTGTGATGAAGTTGGCCATATGGTAAATGATTGCCCTCTAAAGAAGAGTATATTGAAGATGAAACTTGAAAAGGAGTCGCATTACCTTGAAGAAGGGTCGCCGTCAAGCTCAAAGGAGAAAACCTCTACAACTGCACAAGATTTTCGATCATGTAAGATACAAGACTGATAGGTGTGTTGCTTGTTTGGATAGTGGCTGCTCAACTCATGTAACAGGTGATGAATCTCTTTTCTCAAAATTTACAAAATTTACAAAGTATGATGGAGATAAAATCCTTTTAGGAGATGATTCCTCGCTAGCAATAGAAGGGAATGGAAATGTAAGAGTGAAAGGAGAAGGAGACGCCATTGTGACATTTCAAAATGTCAAACTTGTACCAGATTTGAAGAGAAATCTGCTTTCTGTTGCTTGCATTACTCGTAAGGGTTTCAAGGTTTTCTTTGATGAAGACGAAGCAATAATTTTTCAGCCAAGTGAAGAATTCATGAAGATGATAAGAAAGATGAAGGTGATTGCTCGTGCAAGAAGAGAAGGCAATTTATATAAAATGGAGATTGTCCCTGCCCAAAATCAGGCCAATATAATTGCGGTAGCAAAGAGCCAATCGAGAGATTTGGCACAAAAGATATATGCCATATCGCTTATGGAAGTTTGTGTGACGCTGTCCCAAAGAAGAAAATATGCATGGTTTACCTCAAATACATGATGAAAAACAGGTTCAGGAGGAGCCTTTTATTCTTGAAAACAACATAGGGTTCCGCTTCCTCAAGAATCAATATAGAGCACAAAACCTTTGGAATTAGTGCATGCTGACCTTTATGCTTTATGGCAACAAAATCCATCGGTGGATCCTTATATTTCTTCTTGTTAGTGGATGATTACTCAAGAAGAATGTGGGTTTATTTTCTGAAAACAAAATCACAAGCTTTATATCATTTCAAAGTCTTCAAGGAAGAAGTGGAATCTGAAACAGGGCAGAAGATACTCACCTTAAGGACCGATAATGGAGGAGAATTTTTGTCCACAAAGTTTGAACAATTTTGTGAAGACAATGGGATCAAAAGACAATTGACAACGCCTCCTCTCCACAACAAAAAGCGGAGTAGTAGAAAGAAAGCAATAGGACAATTTGTGAAATGGCAAATTGTCTAATGGCTCAATGGAAGATGCCACATCGTTTTTGGGCTGAAGCAGTACTCACTGCAGTGTATTTGCTGAATAGAGCAGGGACGAGAGTTTTAGATGGGAAGACTCCACATGAAGTTTATTACAAAAGAAAGCCAGGTGTGAATCATTTGCGTGTATTTGGATGTAAAGCATATGCGCATGTCTTTAAGGAGGATGGCAGGAAGAAATTTGATGATAAAGCAAGAGTTTGTACATTGCTTGGCTATAGTTTGAAGGCTAAGGCCTACAGATATGGGATCCCCTAAGCGAAAAAATAATTGTCTCACGTGACGTGGCGCTCGATGAGAACGCCAGCAGTCCAATATCGGGTCACTCCAATATCGACCACCGATCAGCAAGAACAAGAGGAGGAAATATTCAATTTCCACTTAAATGGCAACAAGATGAAGGATCGATCAAAACAGGCCTGTTACACCTCAATGTCAACCAAGAGTTTGGCCCGATAAAGTGCTTACCTATGAAGAAGAGCTGGTAAGGAAGTAGCAAAAGAAGATATTGGTGAAAAGCCAACAAAGAAAGTCCGATACAACTCACCGAACGTAAAATCAGCCCCTAGTACCAATGTGGCACCTTGGGCACAAAGACCATTTACAAGAAGTCAAGGCAGTATTGAGTCCGAAACAAGCGCAGCAGCTCATCAATGCAATTTTGCCAATATTTATGAACCCATTTCATTTGAAGATGCCAGACATTCTAAGGAATGGAAGGATGCAATGGATGAGGAGTATAAATCCATACTAGTCAACAATACATGGGAATTGGTACCAAGACCAAAGGATAGAAATGTCATTGGATGCAAATGGGTCTATAAGCTAAAGTATAATGCAGATGGGACTGTTCAAAGGCACAAAGCCAGGCTGGTGGCAAAAGGTCTTGCTCAAAGAGAAGGGGAAGATTACTTAGACACCTATGCTCCGGTAGCCAAAATGGAAACAGTGAGGTTATCCATATCGCTTGCAGCTCAATTTGGATGGAAGTTGTATCAACTTGATGTGAAAAGCGCCTTCTTGAACGGAGAGCTCAAGGAGTTGGTCTATTTGGAGCAACCCCCCGATACAAGCATGAAGGTAACGATTTTGTTTGCAAACTGAACAAAGCATTATATGGGCTAAAACAGTCATCTCGGGCTTGGTATTCCAAACTTGATAGTTACTTGTTGAGCAAAAACTTCGTAAGGAGCAGTGCAGATTCTAGTCTCTATATTAAGCACGACGGTGATGACATTACTTTAATCCTAGTGTATGTAGATGATCTCATTGTCACGGGCAGTTCTCTCAAGTTGATTGAACATGAGATAAAACAATTTGGAGAGTTCTTTGACATGACAAATCTTGGAGAGTTACACTACTTTTTGGGCATTGAAGTGCAGAAGGCTGCCAATGGAATTTTTATCTGTCAGAAAAAGTATGCAGCAGATTTACTAAGGAAAATGGAGACTGCTAAACCAGCCTCTACGCCAATGAAGGTTTTACGAATAAAGGCTAAAAGGCAATTGATTGAAAGATATAGTTGGCAAACACGAGCACTAAAAGTGGATTGTGTATTCAATGAGAGAAATATTGAGAACAACAGGAGTAAAGAAATAGTCCAACCGCCCGACCACGGAACTAGCACTTCAAAACTATGAAGTAAACCGCTAGGAGCCTCCAAGACTCCGCCGCTAGTCCCTCCCCTGAACTATGATGCAATCCAAGCAAAGCCAATCTTTTAGGAGACAACCCGTGATCCCCCATTATTCCACAACATGTTCTTATAAACTATCAAGGATCTATTCTTGTCCTCTCATCCATTATTAGCTCTGGCTCCTGTAATACACCAGACTAAGATTAGCATCATCTATTCTTTAAACTCCTCCAATCATAGCTAACCAATAATAGAGTAGCTAATTCTATTTCTATGGTGCACTATGATTGGCATGACAATTAGAATAGCTAATTCTAATGCCATGGTTGTATAAAAGTCTGGACTTTCTCATAACATTCTAACTTTTAGAATGTATTCATAACAGAAGGGTTGGCATTAAACTTTCAGCTCATGAGAAAGGTGCAAAATCATTCGATGCAACACTCTACAAGGCATTAGTAGGAAGCTTGAACTATCTCACTGTGACCAGACCTGATATATCATTTGCGGTAGGAGTATTGAGTAGATTTTTGGCTAATCCTACTAAAACACATTGGATTGCTACTAAGAGGGTGCTGAGATACATCAAGGGAACACATGATTTTGGTATCTTGTATGAATCAAATAGTCAGCTTGATGTAGTTGGGTACACAGACTCTAGACTCTGATATGGCTGGTTGTGTGGACACGAGAAGATCCACAAGTGGTTATGCATTCTCAATTGGAAATGGTGCTGTAACTTGGAAAAGTAAGAGACAAAGCACTGTTGCAATTAGCACTGCTGAAGCAGAATATAAAGGTTGTAGCATTGCAGCATGTGAATCCGTTTGGATTCAAAAATTCATGGAAGAAATTGGGATCCACGACAGCAGACCCACTTGCATTTTCACTGATAATGTGAGCAACATACGCATTGCAAACAATCCTGTTTTTCATGGTAGAACTAAGCACATTGAGACGACCTACCATTTTGTACGAGAAAAAGTTGAGAATGGGAAAATTGTTATCCAATACTGCAGGTCAGAAGATCAGATTGCAGATATTTTTACAAAACCATTAGGAAAAGCCAAGTTTGAAGATTTCAGGTTGGCTCTTGGCGTGAGGAAAGAGGAGTCTGGAATATCACATTAAGGGGGAGTGTTAGAATAGTATAATGTGATATATATTGGACATGTTAAGTCATTGTAACTTAACGTTGTAACTTAACGTTGTATCCCATGGGGCATTTTATATTAGCCCATGGGTCCCCCCATTCTTTACCTTTTTCCCTATTTGCCACCCAACATGAGGACGTGGCACATATCATAACATATATATGTTCTTATGTTTGTCCTCCTGAATCCGGCCGTTGATCCGAGATCCTACGGCTCACGTGGCTTTGGGACGTATCCTATGGCCCAGGTGGCTTGGGAGTTTGTGACCGATTATATGTAAGCGATCCTACGGTCCAGGTTGATCTAATCCTGACCGTTGGTCCGAGATCCTACGGCTCACGTTGCTTTAGATATATCCTACATGATCCTACGGTCCAGATTGATCATAATCCTTGGTCCAAGATCCTACGACTCACATTGCATGCTCGGGCCTTGGTATTTTCAACAAATCTTAAGGAAAGGCTTTTAAAATTTTTTATGTTATTAGGGGGATTTGAACCCTAGTCATTAACCCCCCAGCCCCCCATTCTAACCACTAGACCAGGCATTAATTCTATGAATAATTTATGTTTCAAATATACTTAAAGGTAATGTTCTAATTAAGATAAAATAGAATACAACATTCTAGATAATTCAAGAAAGTTCTAGAAAATTCTGGAGGTTCTAGAAAGTTCTAAAATCTTCTAGAATGTTCTAGAAAGTTCTAGAATTCTAAAATGTTTTGGAATATAAGAGAATCTAGGGGAAATCTAAGAGAATCCTTCGAAATGTAAGGGAATCTTTAGGAATGTAAGGAAATAGGGAAATACTTCCAGAAAGTTCTAGGATGTTTTGAAAGTTTCAGAATGTTCCAGAAAGTTCTAGAATGTTTTAGAAATTTGTAAAATGTAAGGGAATCCAGGAGAATTAAAGGGAATCTAAGGAAATCTCATAAATTATAAGAGAATCTAGGAAGATATTTACAAGTCTAAAGGAATCTCTTAAAATCTAGTTGAATCTAGGGGAATCTTCATAATATCTAAGGGAATCTAAAAAGATCTTGATGAAATCTTAGAGTTTTTTTAAGACTTTGCAAAGAGCCACAATAGAATGTTCTAAAATATTTCATAATAAAGGTATACAATATAAATCTTGGAAAAAAAAATGTTCTAGATGATCAGGGTAAGTGCCTCAGTCTAAAAATAGAAAGTGTTTTAGACATGTTGCACAGATTCAAGATAGATTATTTTGGAAGGTTTTAAATGCTCATGGGTAAACACTTCAATCAAAATAGAAAATTATAAGAGAATCTAAGGGAATCTTGATGAATGCTAAAGTTGAAGAATATAAAGGAATGCTAAAATTAGAATTTGCACTGTTGGAACATGCACCGTAGGACGTGTTAAATTTTTAAATGCTCATGGGTAAGCACTTCAATCAAAATAGAAAATTCTAAGAGAATCTAAGGGAATCTTCATGAATGCTAAAGTTGAAGAATATAAAGGAATGCTAAAATTGGAATTTGCACTGTTGGAACATGCACCGAAGGACGTGTTAAATTTCTTGTATATATATATGTACACCTTATGGGTAATACATAAGTTTCTTGCTCCTCCTTTGTTGCTTGCAGCGTCTCCTCCTCTCTCCATAGTGTTTTGATGTTCAGATCATCTTCTCCACTCAACACTGACACCGTTGCAGCTATTGATACTGTAGCAGCAGCAGCAATAGGCACTGTAACTTTCTCCTTCAATGCCTTCTTTTTCCTAGGCGACATATTCTAACGACCAAAATATGCAGAACAAGAATATGTTCCTTGTTGGAATGCAATACTCTGTTAATGTTGGGAGCAGGCATATAGCTAAGTTGTTAGCTATGTCTATAAAAATAATGGTTATATATTAATTCCAATGTTGATGTACTTCCTCAGTCTCCTGCACTAGTTTGCACTACTTATCCCGGCAATACTGCAGCTTGCTTTTTTCCTTACCAGGCTATGGTGTCTAAAGGATCGAACTGGGACAATGAAATGGCCAACTAGGGCAGACTAATCCTTTAAGCAGAATACCTGCAATGGAGCTTAGGGAAAAGTGGTGCTTTTTTTGTTTTGTTAAAGATGGATACTTCTCTAGTTCAACTCCTCGACCAGAGATGGAGTTATATCTGATGAATGCAGGTTAGGATATTCTGGTCTACTGAAGCTACTTCTAATGGCAGCATGGTTTTTATTACTTCCCCAATGATGGAGTGGCTGAAACCAATCTCTTAGCTGCGCCCCAAACCATCACCATGTAGGCACTCCAGCTGAGCCCCAGAATGCCATCTCTCATGCCAACCATAAGAAACACAAAGCTTCATACCTGGTGGAGAATAGAGCCAGACTTTAATGTGCCTAAGCTACAACACACCATCTCATGTTGCCAACAATCACCATTTCACCACTGCCGGTCATCCTTTCTTCCTGGTAACATGCTGCAGAAATTTGATCAAATGTCAAACTGCCAGTTGGTAGAATATCCCAAATATTCAACCCTGCAATAAACAAGGGTTTGCCTTGTGGGCAACCCAAAAGAATAAATTTTGATTTAACGCACCATCCAAGGTCATGTACAAATATGGTATTCGCGTCCCTTGCACATCTCAACCTGCTTCGAAGTGTGAGTCCAGTTTCCAGGTGTACCTGCCATTGTAAACAGAGGCAACGATGTCCTACCAGCTACATGTAAGGGTCACTTAATACTCACATGTGGATCAATAATATTAAACTTGGAAGTTTTAGGACCTTCTTCAATGTAATTGGCAGCAAAAATGTGTGACATTAGGGTAAACGCACCCACATGGGAAGAAATAAAAGTAAGAATTTTACTGAAGCATTCTCTCCCTAACTGCACATGATCATGTATTTTGCACGCACTCAAAAGTGCCATCCATCCGACGACATTGGGCTGTGCGGTAACTTCAAATACTTTCACTGCTTCAAAGAAGAACCCTGCACGTGCAAAGAGATGGACCATGCAATTATAGTGAATTATATTTGGTGTGACTCCGTCGGATTGTCTCATAGAACTGAAATACCAATGACCTTCATCCACTAGACCCACATGGCTACAAGCAGTAAGGATGGCAGTAAATATCGTCTCATTCAGTCCTATTCTATTGAGCGTCATAGTTTCCAAGCACTTTACAGCTAATATAACATTTCCATGCTCTGCATATCCAGTGGTCATTGCACCGAATCCCACTACATCCAATTGCAGCAATTTACTAAACACTATTTCTGCCTCTCTCAAACTTCCACATCTGCTGTACATATCAACAAGGCCGGTCCCTACTGAAATGTCAGATTGAAAACCAATATTAGTGATCTGCTCATGGACGGATCTCCCTATACACATAGCTCCAATTTTACTACACAGCTTTAAAATGAGGGAAAATGTAACTATATTTGGTTCTGACCCGTCGTGCTGCATTTTATAAAAGCATTCCATGGCAAGTTGGCCCTCACAGTGCTGCACATATCCAGCAATCATAGTATTCCATGACATCACGTTTCGTTTTGACAAGTTTTGAAAATTTTGGCATGCCTCTTCTAGGCTACCACACTTTGCATACATATCCACAAGAATGTTCTTCAGAATAAGGTCGTATTGAAACCCTTTCTCAATTATTTGCTCATGGACACACCTGCCTTTCTGTACGGCATTACAGGCACTACATGCCATGAAAATGCTTGAAGCTGTGGCAGAATCTAAACTTAAACCTTCTTTCTGCATTTCATCAAAACATTCCAAAGCACGAAGGCTTCTACCCTGCTGGACATATCCAGCAATCATTGCACCCCATGATACCACATTTCTACTTTGGGATCTATCAACAAGTGTGCAAGCCTCCACCATGCTTCCACATTTAGCATACATAGTAACAAGCGAGCCCTCTATAAACGGATCGTGCTGAAACCTATTTGCAATGATCCGTTCATGAATGTATCTGCCCCTATTTAGGTCTTCAATTACACTACATGCTGTCAAAACGATTGAAAAGATGGATGCGTCTGGCTCTATGTCATTGTATTGCATGTCATCAAAATACCTCAGAGCAATATGGCATTTCCTTTCATGTGTATATCCTGCAATCAGTGCCCCCCATGATACTACATTTGGACTTGGTAATAAGTCAAATGCTCTCTGTGCTTCAATCAGGCTCCCACATTTCCCATACATATCAACCAGGGAGCTTCCAACAAAAATATTTTTCCAAACACCAGTCTCCATAATCTGAGCATGAATGTACCTACCCTTTTCTATGAAGTCAATGCTGCCACAAGCTTTTAAAATGTTTGAAAACACAACTGCATTTGATTGTAGTCCCTGAGCTTGCATTTTCTCAAAACATTGGATGGCCAAAAAGGCATTGTCATCTCGAATATATCCAGCTATCATGCCCCCCCATGATACGACATCTAGATCTGAAATGTTATTGAAAACTTTGCATGCTTCCTTCAGGTTCCCATGTTTAGCATACATATCCAGAAGAATGCTCCCCAGGAAAACGCTTGTTTCCCCTCCATTGTCAATGATTTGCTGGTGGATGGATCTACACCTGTCTATGGCTCCTATGCTGCCACAGGCCTTCAAACAGGCTGAAAATATGGCTATGCTAGGGCTTATCCCAGTCTTCAACATTTTGTCAAAACACCTCAAAGCATTTAAACATCAAAGCATTTAAACATTCATCATGCTGAGTATATGCAGCAATCATTGCACCCCAGGATGCCACATCACACTCTGTCAGTTGGTCAAATACTTCACGTGCCTCTCTCAAGCTCCCCTGTTTGTTATACATATCGATTAAGGGAGCACCAAAAGGAATACTGGGATGACCACTCTCAATTACTTGCTCATGAATACATCTGCCCCACTCTAAACTGACGCTACCACATGCTTTGATCATGCTAAGGAACGTGCCACTATTTGGTTTTATTCCTCTTTCCTGCATTTCTTCATAGTATTTCAGTGCAAGGAAGCCTTCCGAATGCTGTGCACATCCGTCAATCATTGCAGTTACAGATATTACATTCCATTCCAGCAATTCATCCAAAACTTTGCATGCTTCCTCAAAACTTCCACACTTTGCATACATATCAACAAGAGTGCTTCCCATAATGACATCAGATTGAAGTCGTTTCTTGATGATCTGCTCATGAAAATACCTGCCCCTCTCTATTCCCCCGATGCTGCCACATGCTTTCAAGGTACTTGAAAATGTAAGCATGCTTGGTTCTATCAGCTCTTGTCTCATGTGTTCAAAACATTCAATGGCAAGACAGGGCTCACTGTGTTGCACATACGCAGCAATCATTGTATTCCATAATACAATATCCAGGTTCAAGAATTTGTCAAAGTATAGGCATGCCTCTTCTAGGTTCCCACACTTGGCATACATATCTACTATAGCACTCTTCAGAGGAACGCTCGATTGAAGACCACTTTCAATGACCTGCTCATGGATGAACCTGCCCATTCCTATGGCCCTAATATTACCACATGCTTTTAAAATGCCGGAAAATGTAAGTGCATCTGCTTTCATCATATTATTATAATACTCTAGAGATATATCAGGCTTATCATGCAGGTTACATGCAGCAATCATTGTATTCCACATCACAGTATTTTGAACTGGCCACTTGCCAAAGATCCTCTTTGCCTCTTCAAAGCTTCCACATTTAGCATACATGCCCACCAGACTGCTTCCAACAAAAACATCAGGTTGAAGTTCATTGTGAATGAACTGTTCATGAATATATCTGCCCCTTTCTATGACCCCAAGGTTGCCACATGCTTTCATCATTATTGAAAACATAATAACATCAGCTTTCGTTCCCTCCTGCTGCATTTTATCAAAATATTCTAGGGCAAGGCAACCTTCTGCATGCTGAGCATATCCACCAATCATTGTGCTCCATGATACTAGATTTTTGTTTTCCAGACTAATGAAGACTAGATATGCCTCATCCATGCTCCCACACTTGGCATACATGTCAACGAGTGTACCACCCACAAAAGTATCGAATTGAAGCCCACTGCAAATAATCTGTTCATGAATCAACCTCCCTTGTTTGATTGCTAATGTCTCAATGCATGCCTTTAGCATTGTAACATAAACATGCTGATTGCTTTCGCCACCCACTTTCTGCATTTTATGGTATAGCTTCAGGGCACTCTCAGCTAGCCTCTGATCAACGTAAGCTGAAAGAATTGCATTCCATGTATAGATACTTGGTTGGGATATATTGTTAAATGACTGATTTGCTCCAATCAAACATCCACAATAAGCAAATAAACGTATTAGATGGTCTCCTAAGGCAGCAATTGAATCAAGGCCAGATTGCACCATAACAGTATGCAGTCGTTTGCCAGATACCAGGTCTTTCTTTCTGCAACACTCCTTCAACAGATAATATACTTTGTCTCTTGACATTTCCCATTGCCCCATAATCTGCATTTTCTAACTTCTGCATATGATGCATTCCTGGCCCTCGGAATACCAATATGTGAACAAACATCCAGCCTTCTATCTAAAAAACCATACTAAAAGCTAAAAGGCCTTAAGCTACCAGCAAGTTCAGCGACATACCTTTGAGCTGCATCTATACAGGAAATCTAAAAGTGTTGTGTATCTAAAAAGCCATGTTGGAATTCCATGTGGGATAGAGGGAGCCACGTGGCCAACTTGGAAACACTGATACAGTTGCCCACGTGGCAAACTCCAAGTTGAAATCCTAAGGCCACGTAGTAGTCACGGAAAGCATCAAAACAATATAAACATTGAACTCAAGCTACTAGGGGAGGGTGACCATCCATGGCGGCAGGCCCTTTCTCAACGTGGAAAACCCTCTGCACGAAACAGGAGGGAAAAGCTTTTATATTTTTGTTCAAGGCTTTGTCTAGGAAGAACGATGCTTCTGTGACGGTCCACAAAGGCTCCCTCATAGCCCTAGAGGCAGCCATAGCCACTAAAATGTTTCATGGCCCTTAGAGGCAAGCAAGCCACTAAGTTCAGTGGTATGTGGAGCTGAAAATTGACTCGTCCAAATCTGCCAAAATGATCAGCGTTCACGCATCATGTTTTGGCACAGGGATTCATGGCGCCTTCACCTTTTGATACATTATTTTTGCTCCAAGATAAATACTTCTTGTTTGCTTAGTGCTGTAAAAACAAGGTGCTGCGCACGGAGGGTTGCCCTCCGTGACCCGAGAGTGAAATGGCTTAAATCACATTTCAAAGTCATGTTTTCGAGCATATACTGACATATACTTGGAATATGCCACAAACCCACATGGATGAGGGTTTTCCCCTTAGGGGCAACCCAAAAAACTGGACTCAAACATATCAGTGGAATGCTATTTCCATGCCCAATTCATAATTCATAAGGCAAGGCATTCAAATATGCTAATAACTCACAAATTGAATGTTGCCCATCTGAGCCAAAAGGAAAGACCTCGAGGACCTGCATGTTTGTAGAATCTGACAATGGTATCAAAGGACATAATATGTCCCACTCACACAAAATATCATTGTCAGAAGGACTGTAAAATTTGATAAAAACATGTGTTAAAAAGATGCATCTCCATAATTGAATGATATGAATCACAAGATGAAGAAAATGAAGAGGCACATGATGCACCATACAATAACAACACCCTTTCTAATGCATCACAACATGCACCTGATACAACCATTGATGATGCAGCTATGTGCCTGAGGAGACAGATCTAGATGATAATGAAGACCTGACTGCAGTTCCCTTCAGAAGGTCTACTAGACCTAAAAAGGTTATAGATAAGATGCATGCATACTACTTCCTTATACATTGCCTTCTACAGCAATGAATAAGCCATGCAAAAAGAAAATAGTCCCCTGCTAAAATATGATACATGGAACAGTGCAAGCTCCCTCCAAGCAGAAAGCTCTCAGTCTAAAATAGAAAGTTTTTTGCAACTTTGTAAACACTCAAAATAGAATCTTCTGGAATGTTCTAGAATGTTCCAGATGCTCATGGGCAAGCATCTCAGTCTAGAAATAGCAAGTTTTTGGAAACTTTGCAAACACTGAAAGTTCAATGTTCTAGAATGTTCCAGGTGCTCATGGGTAAGCACCTCAGTCTAAAAATAGCTCATGGGAGTAGGTACCTCAGTCTAAAAATAGTAAGTTTTTTGAAAACTTCTAGAATGTTTTAGATGCTCATACCCAAGCACCTCAGTATAGAAATAGTGAATGCAGTAGATGTGGCCTCATGGGCTCATGTGTGTGTGTGTGAATATGATACCCATGATAGTAAGTGTGAATAACATCCTCATAGGTGATACTTTAGTAGGGCATATGTACGGTAGTAGGTGTAAGTAAACTCCTCATACATGGGTGCCAAGAAATAGATTGTGGTAAAGGTCCTCATGCATGTAGATGTCGTATAGGTCTTCATGGATGTGTGAGTATGCTCCTTAATATAGAGGTTGTAGTTGGAATTAGTAGCATGGTGGAGGTGTAAGTAGGCTCTTCATGGATAATACTTTACAATTAGTAATAGGCGTGAGTAAACTCCTCTTGGACAGGTGCCAAGTAATAAACGTGGTAAGAGTGCTCATGGATGTAGATGTGGTATGGGTCCTCATGGTTGTATGTGTGCATATGCTCCTCATGGGTGGTTGAGCAACCAAAGTAGTAGTAGGTGTAGATAAGCTCCCAATGGGTGATAGTTTAAAATTGGTAGTCGCTGTAGTAAGTGTGAGTCATCTTTTAATGGGTGAGACTTTGGAGTTTATAGTAGGTGTGAGTAAACTCTCATACTTTGAAATTGATAGTAAATGTGACTAAGCTCATGGGTGGGCCCAAATCCAGAAGGTAGGCTCTCTACCAAGGCCGAGGCCGAGCCGAGGAATAGTCCCAAGGATCTCTAAACCGAGGCGAGGCCCCGGAGGGGCCGAGCCGAGGAAGGGTGCAAGAGAAAAGGGCACGTGAGTGGGCTCAATCGAGGCGGAAGCCCTGAGGGGCCGAGCCGAGGAATGAGTGTAAGAGAAAAGGGCCCGGCCTCGAGTTTATAGTAGGTGTGAGTAAACTCTCAATGGATGATACTTTGAAATATAGTAAATATGACTAAGCTCATGGGTGAGCCCAAACCGAGGCGAGGCCTCGGCCGAAGGCCGAGCCGAGGAATAGTCCCAAGGATGTCCAAACTGAGGCGAGGCCCCAGAGGGGCCGAGCCGAGGAAGGGTGCAAGAGAAAAGGGCACGTGGGTGGGCCCGAACCGAGGCGAGTGAGTTTGTAAAGCAAAGTACAATGAAGAAGTAAAGATCGACGTGTTCAAAGCTCGACTTGTTGCCAAGGGATACTCATAAGTGCCAGGTATTGATTTTCATTAAACATTTTTCCCTTGTTGCAAAGCTAAGTTGAGTTAAGTTCATTATTGCATAGTAGCTGAACATGGTCTTGGTATCAAGCAGATGGATGTCAAGATTGCTTTTCTTAATTTAAAATTAGAAGAGGAAGTGTACATGAGGCAGGCACCTAGTTTCATCTCAGCAGGGCAAGAGCAGCTTGTTTACAAACTTCAGAAAGCCACTTAAGGCTTAAAACAGTCTTCTCGTCAATGGTACAAAACCATCCATATATTTCGCTTCAAAAAAAGATTCACAAGGAGCCAATCAGATTGGAATATGTACTAAGTCTTCTCTCAATTTGTAATATTGGTCGAACAACCAAATATATAAAATGAACTATTCTGTTCATATTTGATAAAGATTTATAAAGCCACAGTGTACCCAGCATATGCTAGGCATATGTCGGCATATACCTGGATATGCCCACAAACCGACATAAACGAGGGTTTGCCCCCCTAGGGGCAACCCAAAAAAGACTACATTATATATGTTGCGAAAACTGCCACCAACTATATAGCTTCACCAAAGCATGACGATAAATGAAATATCATGATTTCTAAACCATATTGAATGTTTATTCGACTACAAAAGAGACCAATGTATGCAATGAATAGCAAACAAACAAACAACTCATCCAAACTTGTTGGAAACATATATTATATTGTTTCCAATTTATGTCTTAGCTTGTTTCCTGAGCTTTTTCGGCCTTCTCCAACTTTGGCATGTGCCGTTAAGATGGCAACCCCTATATGTTGACTGGCCTTACCATCATTTAAGATGTTGACAAAGATAATTTTTTGGAACTATTGTATATTTGGTATATGCAGTAACCATCTTTGACATTGCTTTCGCCCAATATTCCATGTCATGCTAACTTTGTTATATGAATTTGGGGTCTTTCTTATTATTCAGCATGCTTTTAACATAATGTGTAATCTTTTAGCAATTCAATACATCACTGAAAATGATATCCACCATAATGTCCATTTTCTTAACAATTCAACACTATATCGTATACTAGAAAAAGTGCCCAGCGTTGCTGGGCTTTTGTCGGGATTAAACTAAAAAATTAAGATAAGAAAAAGGTTGACAACATTGGGTATTATGTTCCTCAAGCAATAGTTTCCTTGGGTTTTAGTTCAATCATGTTATTTTTAGATTGCATAAATGTTGCATTAGGAAACAACCATCGAATCATGCTAACACATAATTGCAAATTAGGGCATCACAATGCATGAAAACAATCGACAATTATTAATTGCAAAAATTTGCGCAATGGACAAGTTGAGGTTCTATGAGGTTTTATTTATCATCATTGGTGTTAATTAGAGTTCCATTTCATATTGTTTTGTATTGCATTATGCACGGTATTATACCTCATTATGTTATATTGGTGTATTGTGGGGAGTATTATAGTTGATTATGTTGTAGAGTGTTTGTCATTATTGAGCTTCGTGGAACTAATGATTAAGTGTTTAGCATATGCAATCACTACCAGATAGAATTTTAATATGTTGAACTGCACATTGACCTAGATCGAGAAAACTTTCATTTGATATATAGTAATTCATAAACAATGTGTTCAATTTATTTGCTAACATAGTAGTCATCCTTGGCAACAACATCAAGTTAGATGGCTTGGCACACAAACCTGGATAACCAGGTAAACAGTTTGGCTTGCCTGATGTAGCCTGTGTTTTGAGCATGAAATGCGCCAGCAATAGCAGCATGCACTTGTATTGCTGCAGTGTGAGGCATAAAGATTGATAGAATAGAAACAGTCTTAAGCTGTTGTTCCATCATCCTTTTTCTGCCTTCAAACTAAGTTTCTCATTGTGAAGTTCGTTCTTCTTAGTCTTCACCAAGGCACAACATGGATAATAAACCAATAGTGCAGTTATAATAGTATTGTTAAGCTAATGATAAAATGGTGTTTTGGATTCTTTTATCGAATCTCGCAAACTATTTGTTCGACTCTTTTAACTGCTAAGGTTCTACATGAAGCTGCGTCAACACACGAACTGCATCACTCAATATTATGGCTTTGCCTGCTTTTAGTAGTCGTCGGCTCCAATCCTAAGATAGTTGTAGAGACCTGTGTTGAAATAATTACTAATTAAATATAGAAATTATTATGAGAATAGATGTTTATACAACTTGCTTGTAATTAACCTATCCCTGCGCATTTTTTCACGTCATGCTTTTTTTACAATCCCACTGCAAGATTCATCCCTTGACCTGTCAAAATGATAGGCCAACAAACAAATTAGGTGATAAAAATAGGCTATAATAATAGTCCTAAAACTTTTCCTCTGCATTCTATTCTCCTGATAACGATTATTACCTTTTGCGCAGGCAAGTTCTCTCAATGTCCTCCGACTCCCCCCTCAAGCAACAGTTGCCAACACTATATACAAGTGCACAAAAGGGGAACAGTGTCAATATTCCACAATTCTTATAGTCCTCATTAGCTAGGGACAATTTATAATCCTTATTAGCTAAGGATTATCATTAAACAGTCAAGAGCTTGCATGAAGTAAACACTAATGTACGTATATCCGCATATACATGGTAAAGACATCTACAACTCAGACGCTTTCTAATACAAAACATCTAGGATAAATTATCACATGTTTGTATGGTTTGCTGGTACAATCTATGTTTCACTTAATATATGTTATCATTTGCTTAAAACTTGTTCACGTTATCTAATTCTTCTTGTTGATATGATTAATAATATCATGTACATGTTACAGCATCTCCTTCTTGCATATGTAAAATACTTGCAATGCAACTTCTAAACTTGCACACTTGAACAATACATGTGAATTAGGTTATCCTCAGCTAAAGCAAATGAAGTAAAACATGCATTCAATGTGTTGTGATGAGATATTGTTCGGCTTCATATGCTTCCCAACCCTGACCAAGTGATGATCAAATCTTGGGACATCTTTGAAGACTTTAGAGAAATAGTCCTTTGCAATGAGTGCATATGAATAGGATCTGTAGTCAATTGTCATCCTTTAAAGCCAAAATAGGAGGGGCCATGTTTTGCCCTTTGAGGGCTTCATAATGCACATGAGAGAGCATCTTTTCGTTCAGAAGCCAGGACATGCCACTCTTTTCCATGTAATTCTGAATTTTCTTCTGCTCATGAGCTCTTCTTTTGTCTTGGCTTCCTGGGCTCTAGCCCACACATTTGTTCGTTGTGATTTAACAATTCTATGAGCTGCTAGAAGATTATGCCTAATGGCTTTAAGCTTACCAAAGGCCTTCGCCTTTTCCAATTTCTGTTTTTCTCTTGCTTGTGAAGAGGATAATCTAATGAGTTGTAACAGGCTAAGTTCTTGGTTGTTTTCTTAATCTAATCTCTTGGTTGTTTTCTTAATCTAATCTGCTCCTTGAAAGTTTCATCTATTATAACATCAGATCTAATTCTGGACCCTTTTCTCGTTCCAACCAGGTTGGTTTGTTGAACTAACAAATGTGGATACAAAAGAAAGCATATCCATTGAGCACCAAAATTAGCCATTTTGCGCAATTTTTCTCTCCAAGCTATAAGTCTTACAATGATGGCAAATGTAAGACCTATTTCACCTTTGGATCTGACTTTGCATCTACAGCCATGTAGACAACCTGAGACATTGATATATGAAACAGCATCAAGCATGCAGATCGCCATACTTGCAGCAATGCCAAGCAATCCATGCCATTTAAAAAACATGAACCATAACACAATTGCATGAAATATAACTGGAAAAAGGCAAAACATATAACTATAGCATAATTGCATGGATAAACCATTTTCTAGTTTTAGTCATAACGTGCAATGCAAAGCTCTGTTTCATTAGCAAGAGTACGCGTTGGAAAGCTTGCAAGAAGATCTAAATATAATGCTAGGCAAATGATCTTCAAATTTTTATTGTAACCATGTGAAAAATGACAAAATACACTTGCTGTCTTAGTTTGACAGCACAACATGTAAAGGACACAGCTTCAAAAAGAAACCTCTGCCTTTTATCCATGAGCAGTTATTCCAAAGCTTAGTGAGCATGCTACAAAAGAACTTAGGTCCATATTTCTGAAATTCATAGTTTAAATGGGTCAAATAAAGCAAAACATACCAACCATAACATAACTGCATGTAATAAAACAATTTTGCAGTTTTAGCTATAACTTGCAATGCAAAGCTCTATTTTATTAGCAAGGCTATGCTTTAGGAAGCTTGCAAAAAGATCTAAAACTAATGCTAGGCACACGATCTTCAAATTTTGATTGTAGATATGTCAAAAATGACAAAATCGACTTGCTGTCCTAGTTTGATAGCAGCGCATCTAAAGGACACAACTTTAAAAGAAAAACTCTGTTTTTTTTTATCCATGACAATCTATTGGAAAGCTTAGTGAGTGTCCTACAAAAGCACTTAGGTGTATATCCTTCAAATTCATAGTCTAAATGAGCCAAAAAGAGCAAAGCAAAACATAATTTGCTACAAAAAAGAAAGCATTACCTCCAATCCAGTCCACGCTGGCTATACTTATTTATTTTGTAGCTTTTGTTTTCTATTTTAGTTTAACTGATTTGAAGCTCACAAATGAGCTGGTATATATAAATGCATGCTGTATCCTTTAAGTAAATAATGCAGAGGACCCGCTGCAACATTATACCCTTTTAGTGCAAACTGCCAATCCTCATCAACATGGTCACCAAGGGCAAGGTTGCACCATCACCATAACAGAATCCATCTATGTTTAATACATCCCAGCCTACTTGGAATAGTTTCAGCTTTAAACCAACTCTCTAAGTTTGGCCTACACTTTTGGAGGATATATTATTTTAGCTGTGTAGATAAGCCTTAGCTGTGATAAAATGACCAGCAACACTTGCAAAATAAACAAAAAATATTGCAAAACTATGATCACGTGAATAGAATACATGTGCTATCCAAAAGAACATTTCAATATAGCCTATGGTTTATATCTTTGCCTCCATGACTGTTTTGAGGGGTTGTTACTATGGCTTGGCATTAAAATAACATTCCGATAATTGTTACCTCTTATCTATATGAAAACATAGACTGCATTGTCAGGGAGGCTAAAGAAAACAAAAGAAGTTTTTGCAAATTACCTCTGAAGATGTGACTCGTTGCTTTTGAGGAGATTTTGAAGGCACAAAAACGATCTGCAAACAGAAAATATGATGAGAAAAGCAAAATAAAAAAGACCATCAAAATAAAAGCAGGTCTGGCAACAATGATGGCAAATGTAAGACCTATTTCACTTTTGGATTTGACTTTGCATCTACAGCCATGTAGACAACCTGAGACATTGATATATGAAACAGCATCAAGCATGTAGGTTGCCATACTTGCAGCAATGCCAAGCAATTCATGCTTAAGGAATGATTGATTACCTCTGTTGTTTCTGCATCAATTCACCGGGAAGGTGGAAGTCGAACATCTCCTCTGTCTTCAGAACCATTAGGATTCCGTGATGAGCCCATGGAGAAGAAAAGCGGCACCATAGCCATGCTTCCGAAAGCAAAATTGCTGCCCTGGGGTTGGAAATAGAGCTCTCAATCCAAGCTATGAGTCTATGGAGAGGAAAAGCGGCTATGCCGATTTGAGATGCAGCATTACTAATGTGAAATGCCGCTATGAGGCAGTACAACGAAAAGAAAAACCGGTAAATCTAAGGGACAAAAATAAGTCAAAGAAAAAACAAGCTAAATCTAAGGGATAAAAATAAATTATAAAAAATTAAGGGGCAAGAATAAGTTAAAAAATTTCAACGGCCGAGATGCTCTGCACAAACTACATTTTGCTTTTATTACTATATATAGATATTTCTTTAAGGGGATTGACATTTTACAACTGAAAAAACACATGAATCACATTTTTGGAACAGGATAATGCACCCACAAATATTGGGCTCAATTCAAATGTAACTTGAAGCATACCTACTACTGCTTTTAAAGAGATTGATTAAACAATTGTAGTGGAACATGTTAGGCGTAACGCCAAGAGTTCCTGTCAATATTAAAAATAGAATGACCTTCTACCCACAAATATTGGATTTAATTCAAATGTAGCTTGAAGTACACTTACTGCTTCTAAAAAGATTGATTAAACAATCGTAGTGGAATTAGGCGTAATGCCAAGTGTTCCCGTTATAATTTGAAATACAGTGACCTTCATCTCATAGACCAAGATGCAGTCAAATACCAATGACATCTTATAGACCAGCATGACTGCATACAATAAGTATATCATGAATTGCCTGATCTGGTCCAATATCTTGATCTATGCTATTGAAACATTGGACAGCCACATCTTTGTTTAGCAAATTGGCAAATATATTGCGTGCCACCCTCAAGCGGCCACATTTTGCTTGTCAATACATATCCAGACATCAATCATATGTCCACATGTGCTTTTATTCTGAACTTTAGAAACTCAAGCAAGGTAATGTGAAGTTTTATAGAACTTGAAGTGTATTCTTGTTTCTATTCAGCATCAAAAGACCCTAAATGTAGCTTATTAACAAACAATTGTCTTGAAATCTATTTCTGCTTCTGTAGACCAGCTTTATTTATGGCTTTTATCATAAATTTTGAGACTGTAACTTAAAGAGATACCTTTTCTATAACTGGCTACAAACTTCTATATATTCCTGCCACATATCCTCTTTATAGAGATATTTAAGCAGGGTTGTGTTCATTTCTAAAGATGGATTGAGATTATCATCCTCCATGGACAGAATAACCTGCTTGTTATAGAGGTTGAACTAAATGTTCAAGAAATGTGACATTCCAAACAGAGCTCTAAGCTGCAAAGACTTCAATACTGCCCTATGTCTCTATTTTGCCTACATCTCCGGGCAGAGCAGCCTCATCCTCTGATATAACAACTGTGTGCACAATTTTCATCCTCTGCATTTGCACCATTTTCTGATTCAAGATTGCTCCTTAAGAGTAGTTGTGGGCTCACTAAGATAGAAACCTAGCTTCTACAGACAAGAAAAGGACTAACAAAGAATTGAAAGAGAATCTTACTTGAATACGAACTTTGTAAGCATCTAGATCTGGGACTGTTGTTGGAGGAGTATGAAATATAAGTTACAACATCCATATTCGTGAAGCACCCAGCATTTCTCGAATAATTACCTCTTATACTTTCCAGCTGCAAAAGCCCCAGAAGATACAAATTTGCACAGAACAAAAAGGAAAATAAACTGTATGTATGCCAAAGGCTGCTCTCTTGTTACATTTTTAGGACGAAATCAAAATGTTCTAGGCTTTTGAGATCCCCTCATCCAAAATGCAAGCTTCCAAACAAAGAGATTGATGCAACACACCTTGATGGCCATAAAGATTCCTTTTTCATGTCAAAATGCAAGTTACTTGTAGATAAATCCCCTGATGCCAAAATACAAGCTTAGTTGCAGGTGATTCCCCCGACGTCTACCTATAACCATCATTCATTTAAATTGGATTTATGTCAGGATTTTGGACCATTTTGGCACTGCAACTTTTTCCCGGGTTAGTAAATTTACATCGAGAATGTGACTTTTTTTTATAACAGCACATGATTGCATTAAAAATTAAAAATATTTCACATATGCATGTCGAGTTACATATTGCTAATTACTTCTCAGAAGTGACCCCTAGAGATATAATAGCTTTCTTCCTCACTTCCATAGGTATTGTAACCCTAGCAGTCTTGCCTGGGATGACCTTTGGGGTCCATGAAAACAAAATAGTATCTAACTCAACCCAATCATCCCCTTCAATAGGGTTTCTCTTCCATCTCTTTGTCCAACAGTCTCTATACCTTTCTTCCTCTGCCACTGCATTTAACTGGTGCACTGGACACCACCACTCCACACGAACTTTGTTCACATTGCGGTCACCTACTTCTTTGCAAACCTCTGAGATGGTGTAACCCATCCACACAGGGTATATCTCTTTGCGCTCTGGTACTATAAGTGCAAATTGATGGCAAAGCAAGTCATCTTTGGGATCATAATCCTCGAGCCCGAGATATTTAGGCCTTCCTTTCCTAGGACCAACATAGTGTTTTTCAGCAGCTGGAGGAGCCATCGACTTGCGAATACTACTAACCACATCATCAACTTCCTCAGGTGTTATCAAGTCTCTCCACCTAGTCTTAGGTAGCCATCCATCTTTCAGTTCATCAGAGGATGTGTCTACTTGTCCCAATAATCCATGTACCTGTGTCCAATGATCTATCAATGCAAGGTTGGTATCATCGGGGTTATTTTTCCAATACTTGACGTATTCATAAATGCCGTCCAATGTGCTTTGCAATGAATCCACATCTGCAAAAGGCTTAAGAGCTTTTGGTTGACCCCTTGGAATCTTAGGTTTACCATTTTCATCTTCATGCCATATAGGTACTCCCTCATCTAGCCTCCATTTATCACCTGAAGGTCTCATCTTCCATTGCATTATTGGCTTATTTCCCATGACCCAGAAAGTGTATTGAAGAGGTCTAGATTGACCTTCCATATCAAGAGCATAACCTTCGATAAAATTCTTCCAATCAGGCACCTCTTGTATGATCAACCCTATAGGAGAAGGTGAAATGCATTCACTAAGAACTTCCATTAGTCTAGGAAGATTGGTCACAGTTTGAGATTTCAACTGCGCACTATACTTCCCAAACAATGCATCCACATCCTCATGAGTATGTCGAGGCATTAAGAACCCTAAATTCACTCTTTCAAAGACACCCACAGCTGTTAAATAAGATAGGAATGAGAACATATACCTGTTTTTATTCTGTCCAGCACAATTGTCAAGTTGGAGGAGGAACCTTGGTGGTAGATCTCGAGGTTAGGGACGTGAACTTGAGGCTCCAACATGTTCAGAAGCACCTGACTTCCTAAACCTTGCCTTAATAAACTTCTCTAAATTATTAGGCTTTCTATCCAACAATGCAATCAAGAGTGGTTGGCTACCACCTCCGGATTGTGGAGGTCACCCGAAATAACCACTCTCATAGTTCCTCAAGCACCTCATCACACTTCCAATATGAAAACCAGGGACCATCACTCCACAATTGCAAACTAAAATGGCCATAATAAATTGGCACCGAGCCATGCACTATTGCACTGTCGGGAGAGACTTGCAAAGGATAAGCTCTATTGATTTGCTTGGGTATGTAACTATCTTGTGGCAAACAAGTCTTGATTGATCCATCTTGTCATGTATAATACAAACATAGTTATTGGGTTCCAAACATGATAATGTTCTCCACATCCAATAAGTGGATCTACATGATAGTTGGTCCGTCATGTGATCTTTCATTTGCTCCCTTATCTTAGCCCTTTGGCTTAGTTGCTTGGTCTTATCCAGAATCTCTTTCAACTTAGCACACAAGTTGCACTTTGCAAAGTTGTTCAAGTGTCTATAGTGACATGCTTGAAGTGCTTGCTCCATAGTCTACCGGGCGGGTTGAGATATTGCGTGTACCAGTAGTTCTCGAAGCAAAGCATTCACTTCCTCCAATATGCTCTTAAGGGTACAATGGGATGGCAATCTCTTCTCGACAACTATTTTTCCCCTGTTGATCTTTCCTACTTTTTATGTGGCATATTCTCGATTATTGAATTCAACATATTTTTTCAAAAACCTCCCTAGCAGCCAGGATCCTAGAAGTTGGCCTCAACATGCCATTATTTCCATGTAATGCAATTTTACTCCCCTTTGCATGACTTGCTTGCCAATTTTGCCAAGATGAAATTGGAATGCCATGAATATGTATCCATGCAACTTTACATATCCATGTCCCTAGCAGTGGGTATTTTTTTTTCTTTGGAAATTTTTCATCTTGAAGTGCAAGCTCATGAATGGAGTACATGTAAGTCCTCCTCTCATCACAAGTATACTCTTGGAAGGTGGCTCTTGCTTCCACCAATTCATCAATTTCAAACGTCTGAACACAATTAGCTCAACAACATTCCATTCCCCTTACCTTACTCAGAGCTTCACATGAACAATCACTACTTGACTTGGACCTCTTGCTAGGATAATGTTTCACAACTGAGTGTGCCCTCTTCTCTGAAAATGTGGTCCTGGCAGCTATTGGAGGTGCATTAAGAAAATCAGTGTCATCTACAACCTCTGGCTCTGGTAAAAGGAATTCTCCTATAAATTCAATGCAGGCTATAGGCCATGGCATGATGCATGGAACCTCTAATTGTTTAATACAAGCAGTGCAATCCTGGTCATTTGCCCCTCTTTCCTTCCATTTTTCTTCTAAACTTGTTATGGCCACACCCACTTTATCCTCTCCTAACCTTTCATCGTTGACAGCTTGGATAGGATCAGCTAGTATGATAGTTCCTTCACCTACTAGCGCCTTATTGCATTGGTGCTTCACTTTCACCTTCTTATTCTTCCAATCCAACCTACTGTAGAGGATAATTTGCTTAGTAGACTCAGCCTGAACATCCTTTGGGTGGTCCACACCATTCACCTACAAGAACAATGTTTACAATGGGGTAACAATGTGATAAGAACATGTGGTAACAATGTTGAAACATGTTGGGGGGGATAGGTATTATATTTTTACCCTTTTTAGGATCCACACGCTTCACCTATATAAAGTTAAATGTCTTAGTATTAGTTCGAAATAAGGACAAAGTAATTTTGAGAATAGATTAAAGGGAACTTTAAAAAATACCAAAAAAACCATTAAATGGACAAATATATGTTGTAAGTGCAGCCAAAAATAGGTTGTAAGTATAGCTGAGGTCTAGGTAATCATACAAAATTGATGACAACATAGGTTTTAAGTATAGCTGACATGTGGGTAATTCTATAGAGAATTAATGATAACCTAGGGCGTAATTAATTCAATAGAAGTAATGATAGCTAATTCGTATAGGATATAATTCGTATATGATGTGATTGGAATCATAATTACAACCGCTACTATCTGAAAACCTTGCATGTAACTACTATATCTTGCATGAAACCCTCCATTCCTTCAACCGCCATTTCTTTCTTCTAAGCCCATTTTCTTTCTTCTAAGCCCATGGTGAGCCATGCTTTCCCCCTTCGTCCGCTCCATCCATCCGGGACTAAGACCTCCAGAAGCCAAGAGTGAGATCGAAAACCGGATCAAAAATCCATTCCTCCATCCCGTAGATGCCGGCCGGGCTGCCTTCCGCACCACAGTCCGGATAATTGCGAGGAGTTGTTTCTTCAGGGTAAGCTTCGCCCTGGGAAGGAGTATCTCAGCATCAGCACTAGCAGCCCGGAGTCCCCCCATACACCAGAAGATTTCGATGAAGAGATGGAGAAGGAGGTTGAAAAAGAAGAAGAAATGGAGGAAGCAGATGAGGAGTGGCGAGAAGAATTGGAGGAAGAGAAGAAGCACATTCTAATGGACGCCCTCTTCTCCTCGGATGATGAATTTACTGCAGAAGCCATTCTTGAAGAGATGGCAGATGAAAACTTAGAGGAAGAAGAGGAGGAGGAAGAGGAGGAGGAGGAGGTAGAGGGCTGATTTTTATTTTTTGTTTTTGTTATTTAGTTTTTTGTGAAGAAAAGAGAGCTGGGCATCTCCAAAAAAGGCCTCAAATGATGATTATGAATGGAGCTAGGCATCTCCTTAAACTGCCTAGATCTTTTGTAATTTTGTAACACATAGCTGGGCAACTCTAATAAAAGGCCTTATGTAAAAATTTTCAATGGCAATACAAGGATTTAATGACTGTAATATGTTTCTTTAGTGTCAACTCAAACTTGAAAGCATAACTGTAATTTCTTCAGAAGCTGTTTTGAATTCTGGCTCTTTCATTCTTAATTTTGAGAGAGCTGAAGTGAGGCGCCAAATATGTTTGTGTGCAAAATGTTTAAATTATCAAGCAGTCCAATACACGCCTGGCGTGAATTGCATCTGATAATTAGCTTTATGCGCTTCCGCGGGCGTTGACCTTTATAAATGTAAACATTTTGCACACAAACATATTTCATACCGCATGTTCACTTCAGCTCTCTCAAGTTTAATAATTCTGATGCGACTTCGAGAAGAAATTACGATCTTGCTTTGAAGTACAATACAGGATACACGCATGGCGTGAATTGCATACAGTAACTAGCTTTCGTATCTTAATATTTCATAACAAAGACCTGCTAATTTTTTTAATGCATTAAATGAGTTTACAATTCATAAGACTTATGCTAATGCCAGTACTGCATTTAAATTACAAATGAATCACTAATTTGTTTTTTCTCTCAGACTTACAGTTTTATGAATTCGCGTCTGGCGCGTATTCAACTGAACATACGCCTGGCGCGTATTCAACTGAAGTTCCTCCTGTGCCAGCATAGGCTACAAGCATACGCTTATTCAATGAGTTGTGTGGTGCTCTGGAGGGGCTTGAAATTTAGAATGCTCAGCTGAGAATGAGAGTTGCAGACCTCGCCATCTTATTTGCCAGATTCTTGTGTGCCAGCTTATCTTGTTACAACAACATTTGAGACTATTGTGCCAGCATTTGAGACTACTGAGGAACAACACACAGATGAATAACACACAGATGTAATTAAAACAATGTAAAGAGTGTCTAGTGTTTTTTAAATTCCTGAATGGTCTGGTCTGCAGGCCTTATAGTTTTGAAATTTTGAATGAATGGTCTGGTATGCAAGCGTTTTAATTTCATATATATGACAGAATCAGCTTGTGCATCTTAGTATAAGCACTCAATCTACTTTTTCTGATGTATCTTCCTCTATGTCTTCCAAGAGAATGAAACTCACCGCCATGCAACAAAGGTTCCGATGCTTTCACCCACTGTGTCTCCATCAGGATGCCTTCTAGGTAATACTTCGTCGTTGAAATGGCAACTGGTTACTAGAATCTTCACATGACCATTTCCAAGAGGAACTCTATGGCACATTGCTTCCGGATCGACTGATTCTATCTTGCAATTTCCCACCCTCCTCTTCAAATTCGTCGTCAGCATGTAACATTCTTCTCCAACGCTGTTCAATGTCGCAAGATCATGGGATTAATTTGGAGCTTGGGATCTGGAAGAGTAGATGAACTTACATGAAGGCGCTCGACATCGCTCAGGCGCCGGCTTCTTCCCAGTTCTTCCGAGTTCTTTCGAGTTCTTCCTGTTCTTCCAAGTTCTTTTAAGTTCGAATGACAAGAAAGGCTGGCGGCAAGATTAGGTGGTAGTTTCAAATTATCCATTAATTGTACTGCTTTTTTACCGGCTGAGTGAAATCTAATTATGACGGCGGTCGTAGAGCCATTTACTGCTCGTACGATCGCGTCCCGTCCATTAGGCCCAATCGTAAGATTGCTGACCGTCGATTAAAAGTCGATCCGCGAAATTTAAATAACCACTCCCTTCTATCGGACCGTCGATTAAAAGTCGATCCGCGAAATTTTAATAACCGCTCGCTTCTATCGGACCGTCGATCAAAAGTCGATCCGAATGAAACCCGTCGATCGAAAGCCGACCTACTCGGCTTATGGAAATCTATATAAGTTTTTGAATGTCATTTCTTGCTTTTTGATTGCCGACTTGCTCCGAGACGCTCAAGAACTTCGAGGCGTTCAAGAACTCAAGAACTCCGAGGCGCTCAAGATCATCGCGAAGATGCCGCCCAAAGGTCGTTCTGCTCCAAACTCAGGCCGGGCCACGAGAGAAGATGCTCAAGGTCAGTATTGTCATTCATTCATTGTTCATTGCTCTGATTAGTGTGCAGTGTTAGCTCTGTATTTACTGTCAATAAATCTTCTGCCTATACTCCTAGCTATTATTTCTGTAGCAGTGACTTAAATTTCTATAGCTGCTCACACTCCTGTCTAACATTTCTTTAGCTGCTCATTTCTGCAGTGACTTGAATTTGCATCTGCATAATTAATGTCCTTCCTGTGTTAAATTGTCCTACTCGTGATTAACTATTCTGTCTAGAATTTGTCCACCTGTTTGTAAATTAGTATGACCGTGTTTAGTCGGCCTGCCTTCGAGTGACTGTTTGGCGTGCTGTAATTGCCACGCCTTTTGAGTGCATGTCTGTGATTGGCGACTGTATGCCATTCTGTACTTTAGCCTGGCCGGAATGGATGACCACTCGAAATTGCGCTAAGCGTGTATTGCACCCTCGTTTGCAGGGAAGAAGAGACAAAACCGATTGATAGTTCCTACACCTCCTCCAAAGAAAGCAAGAGGCTCGGAAGATACTCCAAATGACTCCAGCTCCACGAAGAAAAAGAAAGCCTAATGAGGACGCAGTATCCTATGCATTGTCGATGGATGATAGCGGATCCATTATCGAAAGGGCACCCAGATCCTCCATGCCCCGAGGAGAAGATGGATGACAAGTCTTGAGTGGTATGTTGATGTAGGCAAAACAAATGGTAAGGTGGATCTTGTGTTACACTCGAAGAAGAAAGAGACCGATCTTATGAAGAAACAAGGTATTCTTATCACTTGTGAGGAGCAGGATGACATATGTTGTCAACTCCTAGTGGAGGTTGTGAAGAACTACAAGAAAGATCTCGTCAGATTTACACATGCCAGGGCAACTGCTTTCAAAGATGGTCTAATGAAGAAGGACGTGAGTGTTGAGTCATATTTCAAGTATGGATGGCCTCAAAATCATCCTCACTCCGGTTTCTATTAGTGAGGGGGTGTCTGCAAAGTGAGGAGAGCTTTTTGCAGGACCTTCTCCAAGTTACTACCGGAAGAGTTGAAGCATCAAAATGATATCGGGGATGTCACGAAGATTGCTTGGACTTAGGAAAGGACATCCCGGTACCGCAATGATTTGATGGCATTTTGGCGAAAATGACTCGAAAAGAAATCGCAGCTGGAGGCAATGAGTAGGCTAGTCAAGTATGCAGACAACTATCCACTTGGCCAATCTTTTACACATCCCATCCATGTTGACCGTCTGGTGAGATCACATAAGTCAAGTCTTGTTAGCAGGAGGTATGACCCTGAGCATGCTAGAGAAATCTTGAGGGCGATGGTGAGGAATTCAGGCCAAGTTCCTATGCCAGCAGACGTGCTTCCTTGGGATAAGAAAAAGGATGCTCCACTCCATTGGACAACACTAGAGGAGCTTACAGTGGAGAACCCTAATGTATGCTTCCTTATTATTGACGGACAGCATTCTATTGAGGCACAACGATCCCTATCCAACCAGGCTAAGCAAACAGGACAAACAATGTATCTGCTACATTACAACCATAGGAGGTGTCGGTTTCTAAGCCCCCATACCCCTGCAGAGGACCTAGCAGAGATTAGTGCAACATTGAACGAAATGGGCGAAGTCTTTCTTTATAAAAGGTTAGTATATTAGGTGGAATAGAGTAATCAGATATATCAAGTAGGAATAACTGTAGTAGACTAGGTTGAGCGTGTGTCAAGGCTTGCTATTTCGCGCCGGGCGTGTATCCATGCTGCCAATTCGCGCCTGGCGTGTATTCGTCCCAGCGATCTGGTTGGCTGCATGAATCTGCCGCCCGAAGCGTTTTGATCGGCGCGGATTACATGCCGGTTCATACTGGCGTGTATTCGTCCGCTAATTGTCGGCATGAATAGGCGCCACGCCGCCGAATTGGCACGCGCTGGGTTTTATCGTTTCCTTATTATCCCATTTTGCTTGATCTAAAAGCGGTTCATTTTGCCCCTGCTCATATTGGTGACATGCTTTCTTTATTAAATGCGGCCCTTACGTGGAACAACTCCGTCATGCCCGCCCGGCAATGGATAGAATATGGAAGACCCCTGCAAACAAAACAAAGCGAGGAGGAGCGAAGTCTGAGGAGTTTAAGGCATTGGAAAAGAACTTGGCTCGAGACTATCATCCAAGATAAGAAACCAAGGGCAAAAAGACGGGAAAAAAAGCTGGGGAGGAAGCGGTGAGGCGTGCAGGGCGGCTTCGAGAGGTCCTACGATGCCTACAAGATCGTCTTCGCTAAGGGCGAAGTGCCGGCGGAACGAAGTTACAGGATGCTTATGCTCGTAAAAGCGGCTACCGGACCCAATGGGAAGAGTGCCTCCTCAAGATACTTCAATATTTGATCTGAAGACTACCGAGATGAGGAAAGTACAGGGCCTTCAAAATGATGAAATCATTTGGTTGTTAAATCAATGCATAAACAAAGAAGTTCTGTACAAGAAGGCTTCTTCAGTTAAGGACAAAATGTCCTTCATTGATTGTTGCATTCATATAAAGAACATGCGAGTTATGAAGGTAGCAGTTGGTGAAGAACTTCAGAAGCTATCTGGTGATGTAACATTGCCTGAACTCGGCCTGCTAGACAAGTATGATGTGTCTGCTGGTGACATCAAGAAATATGTCTTTTGGTCGAAGGAGTTTCTGCAAAACAGGAAATCAAAGAACCAACAGCATACCGCAAAACTATCAGATAAGGTGATGGCTGAGCTGAGAAGAAAGGTTGCCGTCCTAAAAGATGTTGGTGGTGACTTACCTGCACTCCAATACCTGGTCTCTACTGGCTATAAAGATCTCCTACCCGATACAACAATAGGCCCTCGTAATATTTCTCTGTTTGTATTAGATAGCAGGACTGCAAAAGGAAAGAAGGGGATGACTCAACAGGAGTACAACAGTTTCTTTAGTAGCTACATAGGCTTAACAACTCAGAAGCTCTTTACTATTGTCATCATATCCCCCCCAGGAGAGCCTCATATGCATGCTTTGGTGGCTTCATACGACTTGGAATGCCTAAAGGTCGTTAGAGAAGGTTCTCTTCTTTTTGAGACAAAGGATACTGATCTGAGGATGCAGTTTAAAAGCGCTTGTATAATCTTCATAATGATATCCCTTGTGCCAGATGACGACTATGAGGTAACTAAGAGCAAAGGGGCATCGGATAAAGGTGCATGGCAGTGTTTTCTTTTGGATGAACCCAACTTGAAAAATGTCTTCTACAAAGCAGATGATGAGGATGAAGCAAATGAAAGCGAGGAATTTGATGTTCCTAACCTCTACCGGAAAGACATCACTCTGGAATTGCTGACAAAAGAAAAGGGGCCCTTGAATAAACATGGGTTTGCAATCAATCTGGCAAGCTATCTTGTTGCGGCATTTGCACCACTTGATACCACTTGCTGTGAATTACATGTTGGAGGGTATATTGGTAGAGAGGCCCTGAAGACATCAAGCAGATGTTTAAGTTTCGTCAACGATGACCAGTCCAGGGATTTCCTTGAAGTGTTTTTCGAAAAGGTACTAGCCACGGCTGATTGGGGTCCTGTCAAAGATAAAAACCCGTTGGCTTTGGTACCTTTCAAAGGGAAGACTACTAGTTCACAAAAGCCTCCAAGTGCAACTCCAGAATGTTCAAAAAGCAATGCAACCCCCGAGAAAAAGGCCGAAATGCTAGCGCGGGAATGTGAGACCATGGAGAAAAATATGAAGTCCATGCTTGATAACATTGCAACTGGTAATGTCCAACTTGGGGGTACGACTGCAGCAGTTCCTGATACCAGCCAGGATGATCATGCAAGCTCAGATGCAACCACTGAGGTTAGGAATCAAACCCCTGTGGTAGCTTTCATAGAAGAGAACGTGTCCGAACTAAACCGTGGAGTTCATGCTTCTGACAGTAAGCATCCGGGGAGTGAAGTAGACGCTTCTGATCTACGGGGATGACGGCGACGATGAAAGGTAATTCCGCGCCGGTGCGATATGTAGCTTATTTATGAAGGATAAAACGCTTTATGTGTATTGCAGAACCACTTTTGCATGGCTAACTCTTTGTTTTCCATGGTTCAGGGCTCCACCTGCTTGTGACAAAATCATTGTCTTCGATCGAATGGTGTCTGTGTAAAAGCGTTTCCTAAGAAGCTTATTAACAGGGATGACTTCGAGCAAGTCCCTCTAGAATCGAATACTAAGTGGATCTATCCTCGTCCACACTTAGAAGATATGATGAATGAGGCGTTCAGATTGTTTCGAGTTGCCATCTGGTCCTCAATGGAACGCAGAAATGTTGATGAAGTACTTAGGGTGTTACCAGGCATGAATCGAGACTTTGTGACGATTTGGGACCAAACTAAGTGCATAAAGTTTCCACATCCAAGAGATCCGGATGGCAAACCGGTCTTCGTTAAACATCTTGGTACTATGATGGATCAGCTTGGCATTCAAAAGAAAGAGGACATCATAATAGTAGATGATGATGCTCTTAAGTGCTTTTTAAATCCACCAACTTATACTCCACAAGATTACTCAACAGATGAGTTTCTAGTACTATTCATGTCCATCATGAGTGGCTTGGCTGCTGGTAAAACAGTATCAGATGTTGTCAAAACGCATCCAGAACTAGATCGGACTAAGGAGATGGATCCCTATCTTGAGAGTTATTTGACAAAGAAAGGACTAGTCCCTCCATGATGTAATCTTCATATCAAGTGAATACAATGTAAAAAGTGTTCTGTGTGTATTGATTTGTTGTTATCTACAAATGCTAATCAAACACCACATTCTTCTCACTAAAACAAGAAAATATTAAACCACCCACTACTACAATGCAAGAATTTGCAACAATGCAAAACATCATGTCACACAACACAACACTATATTGAGAAAAGGGTATGTAAAAGTGGCGTGCTTTTGGAACAGACATAAATCCAATTTAAATGAATGATGGTTCTATTTGGGCAGAAGCATCATCGAACACAGCTGCAGCAAAGGCATTCAAAGCAGGCCGGCACCATCCTGCTCCAACCACGGCCATCTACATCCATCCGACCCATTCTCTTAGCTTCAATGGGTAGCAAAAATTTTAAGCCAGAAGAAAGAACGAAATTAAAACCCTAAACTGCAAAATGACCTGAGGAAAATGCTTGGAAGAAGAAGAAGGGTCGAGCTGGGCTGGATGACCGAGAGTTTACAGGCAGCAGCCAGTTTGGAGCAGTCACCAGCATATGCTAGGCATATGCCGGCATATACCTGGATATGCCCACATACCCACATAAACGAGGGTTTGCCCCCCTAGGGGCAACCCAAAAATCATGCTTTAGCAATGCAATAGATAAGTTGGTAATAGGTTTCATATTCAATTTCTTCATAATCATGCTAGAGCTGGCTTCTATTCTCATCATTCTTTTCATATCCTTTTGTTTTGGCATTTAGCACATTCTATTTTCCTTTCCTGTCTTTTGTGATGGTTATGCCATCTTATTTTTCTGATTTCAGTACTTAGGCATTCATCTTTTAATCCAACAGCCATGATTGATGATATCCAAATTGTTATTTGGCAAGGTAACTTGTAACTTTATTTTTTGTGATGCTCATGCTCTAGTTCTGTGATATGGCCCTGGCCATCTATAATATAGCTATTGCCTCAAAATTGGATGCTCTCTCATAATGGTACTTAAAATTAGACTATTTCTAAGTGGTACATTAGAATTAGAGGATAGGATAGATAGATAGGATAGAGTATTTTATCGTCCCATTGATCGGACAGGCCATCAGACTTATGTAGTGCCCACAAATCTTCTTATACAAGAAGGACTACTAGCCATGTGACACTTGAATATGTAGCCATCCTATGGGCTAGAATTGTTCTTTAATATCCCGGACCCCCGCTTTCCATTGGTTTCATGGCCATGCAGGAGGGGATCGTTCCTTAAGGCTTTGAGCCAAATTTATTGGGCTTTGCTCTTCCCGCATATATTGCTTCTGAACCAGAGTATATGCCCTTCTCCATCTCTGCACTTTGTTAATAATCTTGCACGAATTGTCTCCCCTAATTTTCCTGGTTTCTCGCATTCTACCATAGCTATATTAATGGTTCTTGTTAGCATTATAGCTGGGTGTATCCCTCTCCGTATCTATGTTGTATTCCCAATTAGCGCTCCCTCCTCAACCCCATGTTTAAGGTTGTAATGCATTTCCCTCTCGACATCTCCGCTAGCATGCTATGGGATGACTGTGTGGAAAGAAGGGTCAGCGCAGGATGGAAAGCCCTCCATGCTATGCAGAATAGTTGCTATAGAATAGACCTCTGTGATTGGGCATATAGAGCACACCTGTTCAGAGCGCTCGTTGAACCAGTACTGTTGCATGGGGTAGAGGTCTGGGATCCAACGATTAGCAAGAACACCTGGGATAAGCTAGAGAGGGTGCAAAAGGCCTTTTTGCATACAGCCTAGGTGTCAAGGACATGGTGCCTTATCCGATTTTGCTATATGAGACTGGTTTCTAGGCTCTACAATATATTCTATGGCTATGAGCGGACATCTTGCATATTTTCTATAAGGTCAATAGCATGGATGCAATGGTGTTTCCCCTAAGGCTTTGTTATTGGCACAAGGGCCACAACGGTGAAGAGAGTATGGTGGGTGCAATTGTAAAGGGATGGTTAAACATGGTCTATAGACTACTGCAGATCGTGGCTATCCCGATGCCGAGGGACGGGAGGCGCTTGAATGAGCATTTTGCTACCACTCTGTGGAATTCAACCACTCTTGCGAAGCCTAAGACAGAGCACTACCGCTGCGGGTTAATCCAAAGACTTTGGAACATGGCCCACAACAGTACTTGAAGGCACACATATCTATGAAGAAACGGAGAGTTATTGCCTCGGTGAGCACGGGGTCCCATCATCTCAGAAACAGGTCACTGGAGCACGGATGGAGGGCAGAGAATCCCCCGGCATGAGAGAATATGCCAGTGTTGCCACATGCAAACAGTAGAGAATGAGCAACATGCTTTGTAGCAGTGTCTGGCATATACGCACATCTGAGCAACATATAATGATCTTATATGCTCTGAGACACCACTGCATCACTTGCTGGCATCGCCGATGGTTGCACATCTCGCGTCCACATTTTGCAGGTCTCCACCATCAGAGTATCCATTACGGGACAGGGGATTCAAGAGCTTACTACCAGGGTTTTTCCTCTCAGGTGGAGTTTTTTTCATCCCAGTAGTAGGGACATATTGTATAGTAGCATTGGTATTTTCAGTGTGGTTTTTATCTGCTTTGTGTAGTGCATATACCATCTCATAGGCCGGCTTGGCCGCCGCGGACGTTAAAATATCCTCCCTCCCTCCCTCCCTCCCTTCTATGCGCTAACTCTCTTGTGCTATTGTTCTGGTTGTGATTTTGTTTCCCTTCTTGTGCATGACTACCCATGTGCGTTCTGTAGCAGTCTATGTGTAATGTATTAATCTATATAATCTATATGATTTGTCCATTATAAACTATATACGGCTATTCCAGCCTTCAAATATAGTTTGAAAATAAAATCCACCAGAATTCATTCAACAATTTAGCTTGAAAACAAAATAGAATACATCTTACTTAGCACACCAAGAAAAGTTTTCCTAATTTATACAAAAATTCGGTGTCACCATAGCTGGATCACATTCAAGCCGATAGTTGGAGGCAGGCTAGTTAGAACAGATATTTGAAGGCAGACTAGTTGGAGTTGATAGTTGGAGGCAGACCAGTTGGGAGCAGACCAGTTGGAGCCGACTGAGGGGAACCCCACCATTGTTATGGCACAGATTCTTCCTTCTTAGTTGAGGGTTCCCCATCCTTTTTTATTTTTTCAATACCTCTGGTGAGTAGCACTCTGAATACGTATTCAATTGGATTTTTCTCACATCAATTCACGTATACCTTAGCATAATCGCCCACCAGTAGCACATGTTGATACCTTTCGAACTTATAGACTTCCCCTGCCATTTGCATAAGATTAAAGTATTTTGTTGCTCTATCCCTATCCTCTTCCCTTAATGTATCATTCTGTGGATGATGTGGCCGATCACAATGTAGGCAGTGAACTCTAGCAGAAGCCACACACGGATTCAAGCCCCTATATAGACAAAGGCATTCTCTGTTATACAGGCTTTATGGTAGAGCATCCTCAAACTCCTTGTTATAAGGAATCTAGCCGATCCAGAGCAACTTTTATAACACCCATTCGGGTGTGGATAGATTGGAGCCCTATGTCGATCTATATGATGACATACAACATCACAAACAGTTGGGCAAGGTCATGCTACTTAGAGACTTTAATGCACGCACAAGAGCTGAACAGGTCCCAAAATTTGAGCCCTGGCAGAGGACGTCTTACAGTTGAACCCCGCAGAGGTAGCTTGGTCAAGAATATCAGATGACAACCATATTTCACGCTTTGGAAGGCAATTGTTGTTGCTGGGTAGTATCTTTGACCTGGTTATTTATAATGGGTTGGAACAATGGCCGTCTTCCAGTCGCTGCACTTGTAGACAGGAGAACCAAGGGAGCGGCTCTAGTGTGGTCGATTACGTGCTGGTCGAAGAACATGATCTGCACCTGGTTACCCATTTTTTCACTGAAACAGATACTCGGGACGAGAACTCAGACCACCAGCCTCTGTTCGTGCATATACATTGGCAGGCTCCCCATGCACCCATTGCCTCAACACCACAAGTGCCCCGGCTACGCCTGGACTATGACCATGCAGGGGCCTATGCCCTGATGCTTGAGCATGATCTAGCGGAACTAATTACTTGCTGGCATTCTTAAGTAGCAATTGACATCCTGGGCAAAGGCAACAGACATCTGGGCCCTCACACAGGCAGGGTTTAGGTCGCGACACTCAATTATTGATCATACGTTCATATTGCGGATCCTGGTTCAAAACAACAGGAACCGACGGCGAGACATGTATTGCTGCTTTGTGGACTTCGCAAACGCTTTTTGACACGGTGCCTCAGGAAAAGCTATGGGGAAGGTTGCAAGACCTAGGGGTCTCTGTGGATTTGCAGAATGCATTGTCGTACAGGCTATATGAGACATGTTCAGACCAGTTACATATGATAAGCTAGCCATTCGATAACAGTATCAGGGTCCGCTAAGGATGCCCTCTGTCTCTAACATTGTTTGGACTGTATAATGACAAGTTGGAAAGTTGGATTGTTGAAAATGGGGACGACGAAGCTCATTTCTTGCATCAGATTGTTAGGCAGCTCATATTTGTTGATGATGTGGACCTGCTTGCTTACATTCCAGCAGGCATGCAACACTATCTCAATGCTTTGGACACATTCTACCAAGCGACTACGATGCGATTCTACCTGGCCCAGGCCCAGACTAAGGTGGTCTCATATCATCCTCATGTCAGCCATAGGTCCCATCCTTTAGTTACCGGGGGAAAATATGGAAGTGGCATCCATCTACATGTATTTGTGACTATAGTTGCCCTCAAGTATGCAGTGGGATGCTTCCAACCATCTATGGGTAGCAATAGATTGGAACGTGTTGTATGCCCATGCAGAACAACAGTCACAGAGCAGAGTTATATGACTGGGCCCATCAGTCACATCACCTATTCAAAGTCTTGGTGGAGCCTGTCCTTTTATATGGGGTCAAGGTCTGTGGCTTCGTGGTGTCCCTTGCTACTTGGAATGATTTGGAGCCAGTAGAGAAAGCCTTCTTGGCCTGAGCACTAAGGGTGAAGTCCACGGTTCCATATCAGATCCTGCGACAAGGATAGGTTTCTTATCTCTTCAAAATGTAGCTCTAGATTGGCACATCGTCTATTTTCAGAAGATGATCACTATGGATGATGCTTGCCTCCCTAGCCTAGTTTATGCCATCCAATGGGACCACAATGCGCCAAAGACAGAGGTAGATTGCCATAGCTTGAGATAGTACCTTGATGCCTTCTTCCTCAGCAAGCTCTGGGATGCCAGCACTCTTGAATGGGTCAAGGTAGCACATTACTAGTGCCACGTGAATTCCTCATTGGAGCGGGACTCGTAATACTTCCTGGTGTACCCATTTGCCTATGAAAAAGTGTTGACTCATTGCCTCAATCTGCATAGGTGCACACCTTCTCTGCATTAAGACGGGGAGTTATTGGGAAAGAACAGCAGAACATGCTCTGTAGATGGTGTTAAACGGGGGCCGTTGAAGATGAATACTATACCCTACAGGGATCTCTGGCATATGATCAAATCTGGGCATGCTATACTGAGTTGGTCAAGCCTGGCCAACTGCTACACATGATACTCAGCGCATTTTTAGTCCAGATGCTAGGATCATATATCCAAGAGGTCATAGATCTGCGGGACCAACTTTGTCCCCGGACACACGCATAACTTAAATTTATCTTGTCTAAGTTTTTGCAGTAGTGGTCTTCTTCTTGAGTACATGCAAAAATTCTTGCAAACCTATTGCTACCGCACATGACTTCGAGAGCCATGATGATATTACTGAAGAGCGCCTTTACCAAAATTTTTTTGCTCTAGGCAGGTAGGGTCGGATATATCTCACATATTTTCTTTGATGAAGTAAGAGCACATATATACTACTATGATGGAAAGTTTGATACATGGCCATATAAGAGAGCTGGACGGATGATCAGGACATGGGAAAAAAGATGCTTCCAGCAGTGAGGCACAAATGGCAAGATCCTCTGCAGGGTTTGGTTATGCATGAAATTTGAGAATATGGTGTCAATAAAAGCATCTACTAGATTTATAGTGATGGAGCCTGAGATGTTTTTATAGCCCAGCCTCCCTAGCATGATTTTTATGGTTGGTCCTAAAAGCATAAGATCACTGTAACGGGCCCTCGAGTATTCAAACCTTGAATGTGCCTGTGGGGCATTCCCAAAACACTGACATAAATAGGTAGAAGCGACTACTCATAAACGTCTAGACGGTTTTGCCCAGTTGATTAAGGGCATGTCGGTTAGGAACGTTACATTTGGTATCAGAGCAGGTCTCGAGTTCGAGTCTCCATGGGTGCCTATATGCATGGGTAATTTGCAAAGACTTAGTAATCATTGTGACGGTATGACATAGACATGGTATAGTCTTGGATGCTCGAGGACGAGCATAGTTCTAGTGGGAGAGACTGTAACGGGCCCATGGTAGACTGCTCGAGTATTCGAACCTTAAATGTGCATGTGGGGCATTCCCGAGACACCGACATAAATGGGTAGAAGCGACTACTCATAAACGTCTAGACGGATTTGCCCAGTTGGTTAAGGGCATGTCGGTTAACTGTAACGATCCTGGCCACTTGATGGGCCAGTATACGTACTCATGTGCGTATATGCATGCTTGATATGCATGAAGATGGAACATGCATTCAAGATAGAACATGCATGCAGTATGGAGAGCATATAAGCAAGAGTTTTTTGAAGAGCTTAGTTGGGGATTGGAGACGTGAAGGTTTTTGCAAGAGTTTGCAAAGCAAGAAAGTAGAGGAGACACTGAGGAGGCAAAACCTTGGAGATCACGTCATGGACTGCATCAATCATCTTTTTCTTTCAGGTGGGGTTTTGCTGTGGATTCAATTTGAGGTTTCAAATGTTGCCATAGCTAGATTTGCATATGTTCTTGAGCTGAGGAAAAGCTTGGATTTGCATCATGTTAAAGAATTGTTAGAGGCTAGATACGTGAGGCCATATCTTCTCTTGATTTTTCAAGAAATTATGTGATTGTTGTGATCTACTAGCTAGTTTGCAAGATAAGATTATGTGCTGAAGGATAAGCTCAATTTGCAATCATATGGCCATGGCAAAGTAGAAGGTAAATCCAAGTAAAGTGATATAAATCAGGTCGAAATTGCATGGAGAAGCTGATTTGGGCCTGAGAAGGGTCGATTTAGCATGGAAAACTCAGAAAAAGCAGGATCAAATTTGGAAAGTGCCACGATTGTTGCCGGATTTTATATGTCTGTGTCTTTTTGTTGTTTATATTTATTTCTTTGTTGCTTTATTATATTGTTGTCACAACATTTCTCAATTATCTTTTGAGTGTTTAAATAACCAATGGATTAATTTCAGATGGAAATGCAGAGCATCCTGCAGGTCATGATTGTGGCAAGTATGCCAATTAATGGAAGAATCGGACTTGTTAGAGGAATTGCTAATAACAATTGCTTGCTAGTAATTTCAATAAATGGAGTAGAACATGATAGACTGACCTCCAATATGGCTCCTGAGTAGAAGACTGTGCTTGGAACAAGTAAAGGAGATCCGAGCACGAAGAGCTTGGAAGCATAATAAAGTAGTAAGAACATGCATTTTGTTTAGTGGTTCAATTTACTTTAACTAAGAAATTATGGAATACAAGGTTAATAATACTAAGGCTAAGGAGTTAATTATATTATTGGCACTTGAAGATGCAGCCTGGGTTTACAATCAGTCGGCAAGAGTTACGTGCAGTTGTGGTCTTTAGACTATATGGATTTTTAAGTTGGAAATGCTAGATATTGAGATATGATAGTAGTTGCATGTTAAATCCCTTAAGGAAAGTGAGAGTTCATTATGAATATCTTAAAGTCTTAGCTAAGTGTTCTTAATAGAAATATAGTATTATTAAGGTGGTAATTTAGCCACATTGGATAAGGGGGTAGTTCTGCACTGACCTTATAGCAGTTGTTTGAGTAAGCTATATCGACAAGTTGGTTGCTATTGAGTTTTCATTACCGAATTGCTACTTCGATATGGTAAGGTTGTGCGGTCAACCTTGGCAAGGGCAAGGTCTAGGTACATGTTTAGTAAATTTCTAATGAACACACATGTCATGGTCTTTGCATTGTCTCACTGTTGTTCTTGGTATTTTGTTATGTGTTTGGATCCTCTGGGGTCGGACTTCCAGGTTCGGTGGCCTGGTTTGTTCCGGCATGACTCATGTTCTATGTTCTTTGTATTTGTGCTCTGTGACACCGGGCATTAGTTCTCTTGGCCGGGATTGCTACATCAGTCAACTCTTGTGAGCTCCCATGGTAAGAGGACCTTCAGTGCCAGACGTGGGCTGGGAAGGGTATGCGCATACGATGTTCATCCCATCACCTGTTACAGGGCTTGGAATGTAAGTTGGCTGGGCAACATGCTGCTAACAGGGCCTGTATATAGGCTGGCTGAGCTACCCATTGTCCCGGAGCTTGTTATGATGGTTTGGTACTTGGTTATGTTCTGTGCTCTTGATGTTCATGATGTTTCTTTTATTGTCATAGTCTAGCGTTGCACCATAGGTTCTTGTGTCTTTGAGTTGTTATGTTTGTTATCTAAGATTGCAAGATGTTCTATGCATGCAAAGGCAGTTATGGGATCCCCACTTAGTCACGAGGACTAACCCCTTTGAGTGCATTGTGCAGTGGATTAGCAATCAGTGGTCAAGCTAGCAGTAGTAGTATAGCCGGGGATCATGGTTGAGTTCCAGAGGAGAAGTTTATGTGTTAAATTGCTCATCTAGATCTTGTGAATGTATTGATGATAGTGTTTTCTCTGAATATTATTGTATTATGAGTAAGAAGATTCAATTCTTTACCAATATTATCAACCTAGAATTAGTGCAAGTTTAGACAAGTTCCCGAGTTGCCTGGAGGGTCAACTCGGCAGGCTCGTCACAGGTTGTATCAGAGCGTGTTGGATCTTTGGGTGTTGATATTGATTTATAGATTACAGGTTGGATCCTTAGCTACTAAGATGGTGGATCATAGATCAAGTTGAGGTAATGGTTCTTCTCATGGTATGTTTAGTAAGATGGATAGCAGTTATACTTCTAAGGTGAAGTTTTGATTTGAGTTAAAGTTGTGCTATATTTGAGATATTTGAATCATAGAATGCTTCAGTAAATCCATAACTACCCATGAGGATATGGGTTAAATTTTAGAAGGAGAGACTGTAACGATCTTGGCCACTTGATGGGCCAGTATACGTACTCATGTGCGTATATGCATGCTTGACATGCATGCAACATGCATGCAGTACGGAGAGCATATAAGCAAGAGTTTTTTGAAGAGCTTAGCGGGGATTGGAGACGTGAAGGTTTTTGCAAGAGTTTGCAAAGCAAGAAAGTAGAGGAGACACCGAGGAGGCAAAACCATGGAGATCACGTTATGGACTGCATCAATCATCTTTTTCTTTCAGGTGGGGTTTTGCTGTGGATTCAATTTGAGGTTTCAAATGTTGCCATAGCTAGATTTGCATATGTTCTTGAGCTGAGGAAAAGCTTGGATTCATCATGTTAAAGAATTGTTAGAAGCTAGATACGTGAGGCCAGATCTTCTCTTGATTTTTCAAGGAATTATTCATGTGATTGTTGTGATCTACTAGCTGGTTTGCAAGATAAGATTATGTGCAGAAGGATAAGCTCAATTTGCAATCATATGGCCATGGCAAAGTAGAAGGTAAATCCAAGTAAAATGATATAAATCAGGTCGAAATTGCATGGAGAAGCTGATTTGGGCCTGAGAAGGGTCGATTTAGCATGGAAAACTCAGAAAAAGCAGGATCAAATTTGGAAACTGCCACGATTGTTGCCGGATTTTATATGTCTGTGTCTTTTTGTTGTTTATATTTATTTCTTTGTTGCTTTATTATATTGTTGTCACAGCATTTCTCAATTATCTTTTGAGTGTTTAAATAACCAATGCATTAATTTGAGATGGAAATGCAGAGCATCCTGCAGGTCATGATTGTGGCAAGTATGCCAATTAATGGAAGAATCGGACTTTTAGAGGAATTGCTAATAACAATTGCTTGCTAGTAATTCCAATAAATGGAGTAGAACATGATAGACTGACCTCCAATATGGCTCCTGAGTAGAAGACTATGCTTGGAACAAGTAAAGGAGATCCGAGCGCTTGGAAGCATAAAGTAATAGATAGATAGATAGTATTTTAACGTCACGCCACTAGGCAGCATCCAACGCTTGGAAGCATAAAGTAATAGATAGATAGATAGTATTTTAACGTCACGCCACTAGGCAGCATCCAACTGGACATGTGACCACACACCACACTACATTGCTTGGTTGGGCCCTGCCCCCAACCACTTTACATTGCGTCTGTGGGTTTTGACACCCAACAGTTCAGAGTGCGATTCTGGGTGGTCTCGAACTCGAGACCTATAGTTGCTAGACCTAGTGTGTTACCACTAGACTAAACGCCCAGACGCAACATAAGAACATGCATTTTGTTTAGTGGTTGAATTTAAATTATGGAATACAAGATTAATAATACTAAGGCTAAGGAGTTAATTATATTATTGGCACTTGAAGATGCAACCTGGGCTTACAATCCGTCGGCAAGAGTTAGGTGCAGTTGTGGTCTTTAGACTATATGGATTTTTAAGTTATAAATGCTAGATATTGAGATATGATAGTAGTTGCACGTTAAATCCCTTAAGGAAAGTGAGAGTTCATTATGAATATTTTAAAGTCTTAGGTAAGTGTTCTTAATAGAAATATATTATTATTAAGGTGGTAATTTAGCCACATTGGATAAGGGGGTAGTTCTGCACCGACCTTATAGCAGTTGTTTGAGTAAGCTATATCGACAAGTTGGTTGCTATTGAGTTTTCATTACCAAATTGCTACTTTGACATGGTAAGGTTGTATGGTCAACCTTGGCAAGGGCAAGGTCTAGGCACATGTTTAGTAAATTTCTAATGAACACACATGTCATGGTCTTTGCATTGTCTCACTGTTGTTCCTGGTATTTTGTTATGTATTTGGATCCTCCGGTGTCGGACTTCCAGGTTCGGTGGCCTGGGTTGTTCCGGCATGACTCATGTACTATGTTCTTTGTATTTGTGCTCTGTGACACCGGGCGTTAGTTCTCTTGGCTGGGATTGCTACTCTTGTGGACTCCCATGGTAAGAGGTTCTTCAGTGCCAGACGTGGGCTGGGAAGGGTATGCGCATACGATGTTCACCCCATCACCCGCTACAGGGCTTGGAATGTAAGCTGGCTGGGCAACATGCTGCTAACAGCGCCTGTATGTAGGCTGGCTGAGCTACCCATTGTCCCGGAGCTTGTTATGATGGTTTGGTACTTGGTTATGTTCTGTGCTCTTGATGTTCATGATGTTTCTTTTATTGTCATAGTCTAGCGTTGCACCATAGGTTCTTGTGTCTTTGAGTTGTTATGTTTGTTATCTAAGATTGCAAGATGTTCTATGCATGCAAAGGCAGTTATGGGATCCCCACTTAGTCACGAGGACTAACCCCCTTGAGTGCATTGTGCAGTGGATTAGCAAGCAGTGATCAAGCTAGCAGTAGTAGTATAGCTGGGGATCGTGGTTGAGTTCCAGAGGAGAAGTTTATGTGTTAAATTGCTCATCTAGATCTTGTGAATGTATTGATTGATAGATAGTGTTTTCTCTGAATATTATTGTATTATCCCATGGATATACTATGGTTGATTTCTGACTATTATGAGTAAGAAGATTCAATTCTTTACCAATATTATCAACCTAGAATTATTGCAAGTTTAGACAAGTTCCCGAGTTGCCCGGAGGGTCAACTCGGCAGGCTCGTCACAGTTTGTATCAGAGCGTGTTGGATCTTTGGGTGTTGATATTGATTTACAGATTATAGGTTGGATCCTTAGCTATTGAGATGGTGGATCATAGATCAAGTTGAGGTAAGGGTTGTTCTCATAGTATGTTTAGTAAGATGGATAGCAGTTATACTTCTAAGGCGAAGTTTTGATTTGAGTTAAAGTTGTGCTATATTTGAGATATTTGAATCATAGAATGCTCCAGTAAATCCATAACGACCCATGAGGATATGGGTTAAATTTTAGAAGGAGAGACTGTAATGATCTTGGCCACTTGATGGGCCAGTATATACGTACTCATGTGCATATATGCATGCTCGACATGCATGCAAGATAGAACATGCATGCAATATGGAGAGCATATAACCAAGAGTTTTTTGAAGAGCTTAGCGGGGATTGGAGACGTGAAAGTTTTTGCAAGACTTTGCAAAGCAAGAAAGTACAGGAGACACCGAGGAGTCAAAACCTTGGAGATCACGTCATGGACTGCAGTAATCATTTTTTTCTTTCAGGTGGGGTTTTGCTATGGATTCTATTTGAGGTTTCAAATGTTGCCATAGCTAGATTTGCATATGTTCTTGAGCTGAGGAAAAGCTTGGATTTGCATCATGTTAAAGAATTGTTAGAGGCTAAATACGTGAAGCCAGATCTTCTCTTGACTTTTCAAGGAATTATTCATGTGATTGTTGTGATCTACTAGCTAGTTTGGAAGATAAGATTATGTGCAGAAGGATAACCTTAATTTGCAATCAGATGGCCATGGCAAAGTTGAAGGTAAATCCAAGTAAAGTGATATAAATCAGGTCGAAATTGCATGGAGAAGGCTGATTTGAGCCTGAGAAGGGTCGATTTAGCATGGAAAACTCAGAAAAAGCAGGATCGAATTTGGAAACTGCCACGATTGTTGCCGGATTTTATATGTTTGTGTCTTTTTGTTGTTTATATTTATTTCTTTGTTGCTTTGTTATATTGTTGTCCCAGCATTTCTCAATTGTCTTTTGAGTGTTTAAATAACCAATGGATTAATTTGAGATGGAAATCCAGAGCATCCTGCAGGCTATGATTGTGGCAAGTATGCCAATTAATGGAAGAATCGGAATTGTTAGAGGAATTGCTAATAACAATTGCTTGCTAGTAATTCCAATAAATGGAGTAGAACATGATAGACTGAGCTCCAATATGGCTCCTGAGTAGAAGACTGTGCTTGGAACAAGTAAAGGAGATCCGAGCACGAAGAGCTTGGAAGTATAATAAAGTAGTAAGAACATGCATTTTGTTTAGTGGTTGAATTTGCTTTAACTAAGAAATTATGGAATACAAGGTTAATAATACTAAGGCTAAGGAGTTAATTATATTATTGGCACTTGAAGATGCAGCCTGGATTTACAATCAGTCGGCAAGAGTTATATGCAGTTGTGGTCTTTAGACTATATGGATTTTTAAGTTGGAAATGCTAGATATTGAGATATGATAGTAGTTGCATGTTTAAATCCCTTATCTAAGGAAAGTGAGACTTCATTATAAATATTTTAAAGTCATAGCTAAGTGCTCTTAATAGAAATATATTATTATTAAGGTGGTAATTTAGCCACATTGGATAACGGGGTAGTTCTGCACCAACCTTATAGCAGTTGTTTGAGTAAGCTACATCGACAAGTTGGTTGCTATTGAGTTTTCATTACCGAATTGCTACTTCGACATGGTAAGGTTGTACAGTAAACCTTGGCAAGGGCAAGGTCTAGGCACATGTTTAGTAAATTTCTAATGAACACACGTGTCATGGTCTTTGCATTGTCGCACTGTTGTTCTTCCAGGTTCGGTGGCCTGGGTTGTTCCGGCATGACTCGTGTTCTATGTTCTTTGTATTTGTGCTCTGTGACACCGGGCGTTTGGTCGGGATTGCTACGTCAGTCAATTCTTGTGAACTCCCATGGTAAGAGGTCCTCCAGTGCCAGACGTGGGCTGGGAAGGGTATACGCATATGAGGTTCACCCCACCACCCGCTATAGGGCTTGGAATGTATGTTGGCTGGGCAACATGCTGCTAACAGGGCCTGTATGTAGGATGGCTGAGCTATCCATTGTCCCAGAGCTTGTTATGATAGTTATGTTTTGTGCTCTTGATGTTCATGATGTTTCTTTTATTGTCATAGTCTAGTGTTGCACCATAGGTTCTTGTGTCTTTGAGTTGTTATGTTTGTTATCCAAGATTGCAAGATGTTCTATGCATGCAAAGGCAGCTATGGGATCCCCACTTAGTCACGAGGACTAACCCCCTTGAGTGCATTGTGCAGTGGATTAGCAAGCAGTGATCAAGCTAACGGCAGTAATATAGCCGGGGATCGTGGTTGAGTTCCAGAGGAGAAGTTTATGTGTTAAATTGCTCATCTAGATCTTGTGAATGTATTGATGATAGCGTTTTCTCTGAATATTATTGTATTATCCCACGGATATACTATGGTTGATTTCTGACTATTATGAGTAAGAAGATCCAATTCTTCACCAATGCTATCAACCTAGAATTAGTGCAAGTTTAGACAAGTTCTCGAGTTGCCCGGAGGGTCAACTCGACAGGCTCGTCATAATCTCCCTATTGAACAAGATGCACTTCAAATCAAATCTGCACTTCCAAGATGCAAACAAATTACTTTGTTCACTTCAATATTTAAAATGCTAGGAGTTTGCATCTAACTGAGAAGGGCTTAAGATCAATGGAGAAAAGGTCATGACTAGTTTGATCCGCTTGAGATGAGCAACAGCAGCAAGAGAAGGAATATCAGCCACAATATGCGTAGGGTAAGATATACCTTCAATGTGTATCAGCTTCATGGATGAGGAAAAGGCTTTTCTAGCAGAATCAAGATCAACTATTTCAACATGGAAATATCACTTAAACGTTGAAGAAAATGACGACGATCACATAACTACCACCATAGAGAAGATTTGAACTTATAACATGATCACCAGAGCTACAAAGCTGCATGATACCATTCTTCATGATGGAGATGCCACTTGTTGTGCATTATGCATGTCTCCATGCCTTCTATAGATGCCATCAGCTACCCGAGATTTCAGACTATCAAATTAAAATGGTGACTATACACGTGAATCCAACAGTAACACTTCAAAAATTTGGAAGAATTTTTCATTTTAGATTAAGGATGAGAGAGCATTGCTGCACGACCTTAATCTTCACTACAAGGATGTAGAGCCTAGGAATCAAGATTATTTATCCAGGATTAAATTATAACCACAACATAATTTGATAAAGAAGATGGAAAATGAGGAATATGGATTTGGAGGAACCCCTTGCGTGGATTTGGATACTTGTGCTCAAGAAGTTCATGAATCATTTGCAAAATTTCACACAATTTGGTCTGATGCAGTGAGCCTTGGATGTGATGAAATCCTCATGCCTTGCTCAGGATCTAGTACTAGTACTGAATTGAGCGAAGGAACAAAATGCTTCAGGAATTAGTTAGATAGATAGATATATAGATAGACAATTTAATGTTCATGGAGACTGATTTGCCGTGGAAGAATTAGTGCTAGAGAATGTCTGTTGGATATATTGGTTCTGTAGAATCAAGATGGTTAGTTGCTGGATGCTCTAGTGCAAAACAAAATCCAGATTCAAATATTGGACCAAGACTGACTAAATTTGTGAAACCATCTGCTATCTTGTAGCCTTTGCAAATCAGATACATGATGAAAATGAGTAATGACCTTAGTAGACTGGCTTAAACAGGAGAAACAAGACAAATATTGCTGGAGCTTTGACATTATGGACGAACTTACAAAGAGAGAAGTACATGAGTCGAATTGATGCAGCATTTATCCAGTATCTTATGGAACATGAGGTGAATTGATGCTGCTCAAAAAGTATTACATTACTTTTATGTTTTTATTTTTCATTCCATGTAGCAACATTCAGCTCCTTTCCATCTATCAACGTTTTCTCATATAACTTTCCCATGTGTTTTCAATGGTGTCTATTTTCAGCTGCATCTCGCAATTTGACTTTTGCTTCTATGAATAAGGAATATCGTGTTTTTGGCAACCCACCGCCCAAACTTGGAATGGGCTCAATCCAAGTGTGTTTCTCAGCCTATTCAGGCAAAAAATTCTATCCTGATCGCAGTCTTTTCTTTCCTTTCTTATTCTTTTCTGGTACAACATTCTCCTCCATGCTATTTCCTATTTGTTCTTGATCTACATTTACAGCATCCTCATCATCACCTCTAACAAAGTTATCAAACATGTCTTCCTTATTAGTTGAACCCGCATTCATGTGCATGTCAATAGAGCTAGATGCAACGTTGCTAATATGGAAGGAGGAACTGCTAAAATATGAGCGAATGCCTCTCTTCTCCTTGTCATCCATGCTGTAAGATATAAAATGCATGGTTAGAATAAAGCATGTAATAGAGTAGAAAGATTGAATGACTATTCTTAATTAAAGAAGCGTCATATAATCAAGCAAAGTAAACTATCCCACTGCTAAATGATTACAGTAGGTATTTATCAGAATCTACTGCAATTAAAGAAAGAAGTATGTACCTAGCGATGATCAGAGAAAGTTTGGAGTGTGGAATATGTTGATCTTAGATTTAAACAAACTCGTCAGAGAAATTCAGAGGTAAGATTTTGAAGGACATCTTTTGACAGCGGTAATACAAAACTGCTTACAGAAATTCAGCCTTGCAGTAAGAAATTGAGTTATTCCTCATCATGGATTCCTTGCATAGTTACCCGGAACGGGACGGGAATGGGAACGCGGACCTAAAATTTGGAACGGGAATAGGAACAAATCCAAGTGTGTTTCTCAGCCTATTCAGACAAAAAATTCCATTTTGATCGCAGTCTTTTCTTTCCTTTCTTATTCTTTTCTGGTACAATATTCTCCTACAAACATGTCTTTTTATTAGTTGAACCCTCCTTCATGTGCATGTCAATAGAGCTAGATGCAATGTTGCTAATATGGAAGGAGGAACTGCTAAAATATGAGTGAATGCCTCTCTTCTCCTTGTCATCCATGATGTAAGATATAAAATGCATGGTTAGAATAAAGCATGTAATAGAGCAGAAAGATTGAATGACTATTCTTAATTAAAGAAGCGTCATATAATTAAGCAAAGTAAACTATCCCACTGCTAATGATTACAGTAGGTATTTATCAGAATCTATTGCAATTAAAGAAAGAAGTATGTACCTAGCGATGATCAGAGAAAGTTTGGAGTGTGCAATATGTTGATTTTAGATTTAAACAAATTCGTCAGAGAAATTCAGAGGTAAGATTTTGAAGGACATCTTTTGACGGCGGTAATACAAAACTGCTTACAGAAATTCAACTTTGTAGTAAGAAATTGAGTTATTTCTCATCATGGATTCCTTCCTTGAGCAAAATCGAGCTCTGCTAAGCAAATTCGACCTGATCTAGCTTAATATCATTGTTTCTTCTGCAAATTCCCCAAATCGGCCTAATCTAACCTCGGTTTATACGTTTGCAGCAGTAAAGGAAATCAAGCTCATACATGACAAATTTAACATCCAAAATACTAACCTGATCGTCTGATAATCTCAGAATAATCATAAAAGCTTTCTCTGACCCTTTTCCTGTGATGGCTTCAAAGATTTAAGGCTTTCCATAACATCCGATATCTGCATCATAAAACCGACATGTACAAAGGTAAGGCGAAGTTTTTTTTTTTTTTTTTTTTATCGTGTTCATGACTATAGCGAAGCATCAAGTAAAAGGCAAGAGATTTCATCGCTCCTAAGACGACATCAACTCACCTCTGAGTTCATAGCTCCAGCGACGGTGGCAAGAGCGGAAAAGCCAAGTCAGAAAATCCTGGTGAATTTTTATTTTTCATGAGCTTACGTGGCCTACTAAACATTCGTGTCCAATTTTGTAATTTAGTAAAAATTCGCATTTTCACTAAAATTCGTGCTTTAAAGTCATCCCTGCACATGACCTCTAAACGTGTAAAGGATCTAGCAGCATTAAGTGGCATCGTTGAAGACTTTTAGCCATGCTGATAAATAAGTTATTTTCATTTTATTCTATGTCTCTAACATGATCTGCATAAAATCTCGAGATCAATGCATTTGTATAACTTTATATCGCAATCTAGTGTCTTTAGTAGCATGCTTAACAATTGTAGCAAAATAAATATTGTCTAATAGGTAAGTGTAGTCTTAGCCTTACATTCTCATGAATCTGGATTTGCACCCCATGCATCCTTGAATGCTGTCTCCACAATATGCTTAGTCTTAGTGCATTTGATAATATATAGAAGTCTGCTTTCTTCCTATTGTTGGCCTCAGTGGTACTTCTTTGGCGTTAAGGGCGATAAAGTCATGGCCCTTGGGCCTTATTAAAAAATAAATAAAAATAAACAAGGTGCTGCGCACGAAGGGTTGCCCTCCGATGTCCCAAAGGGATGTGCGCATAGTCTTTGATGCATAGTGCCCGACCTAGGAATAAGTTCATGATCGTTTAACTTCGTTGATCTCAACAAAACTATGTTAAACACAGATGTTACCTCCTCGTAACACATTAGTCCGGCTCAAAAATTAAAAGTTTTGCAAGTTTTGGCACAGAGATCCAGCTTAATATGCTTTGCAAGTTGAAGCTCTGTTAAAAAACATATGCGGCAACAAGAAGCTTTGCTCAAAAATATTTTGGCAACAAGAAGCTTTGCAGCAAGAAGTTTTGCTAGGTGTGTATATTGGCGACGACGGTCTGCTAGGTCTGATAAAAAAAAAAAAGGAGTCTGTATTCTTGAAAGGGAATATAAATAATATAAAATAGCTTTATTGATGCCCCTCTTTATAAAGAGCTCTTTCGATTCCGAAGGAGAAGAATATTATTTATATGCAAACATGGTTATAGCCATTTCAAAGGAGAGCAAATATTATGTATACAAGAATTGCCTTTTGTTGCAATTTTGAGCAAATATTATGTATACAAGAATTGCCTTTTTGTTGCAATTTTGGCGTGGAGAAGGATGCGCGTCAAGACACACCTGACTAATCATGTTGTCAGAAAAGCTATGGGTATGGAAGTTAATATTGGCAGTACTACATGTGGGTCATTTCTGGAATGTTTTGAAACTCAATAATGTGATTCAGTAATCTGTTGTAATTTTGAACTCACTTTAATGAGTGATTTGAATGTTTTGATCTTACAATCCTTGAAATGTGAATGAATTATTTTGAATGTTTTCATCTTGATTCATATGTTACTAACATATAAAGAATGCAAGTAGAAAAACTGAGAATGCAAGTAGAAAAATCGAGAATGCAAGTGACTAATATCTAAGAATGCAACAAACTGAACAATTCCGGGAAAGAATGTTGCAACGTGTCACTCTAGGATTGGAGGAAATGGCAGAATGGAAACTACCCAAAGTTTACGACCCCATGACAAGCTATGCAATGGACTTGGTCTTTGGTAATCTATTGATTCCATTCATTATTGTAAGAGAAGCACGCAATGGTTGATGGTCATCCAGAGATCAAGCACATAGGTCAATTAGTGAGAAACTGATGTGAATGACAAAAAAGTTCATAACAAATGTAATATTCATAGGTGAACCTTTGTACATTGGCACAGAACAATGCTGTTACCCCATCACTAAGCACTACTATCATCTGAATTACGACTGACAGCACCACCACTTTTTGAGCTGCCAGCCTTTGACTTGCCTGCCCTTGTTTTCGAGCTCCCAGAACCTTTGCAGTTAGCATTAGACCTGCCATCCCTTGAAACATCAACATCCACGTCAACTAGGCCATTCTCCAAGGCTCGAACCAAATTCTCTCGAATGTAACACTGCATTTCATTTCAGTTAGCATCAACTTTCAAGGAAATGTAAATGTAAAGAAACCATGTGTTCCTAAAAAAAACGGATGCAGGCAGCTTATAACAACGTGGTCAAGCCTGCCAACTTTGTGCGGAACTCTGTAAATGCACTTTGCGGCACATCTCCCTCAAGGAACACTTTCAAGTCCTTTTCAGCACATTGATGTAATCGCTCCAACCCAGCTTCTGATGCACCTGGAATTTCTAACCTTCAGAAGATGATCAACAAGAATAGAAGAAGTGTTCCCAGATTTATAACCTTGCAAATATTCAAAAAAATGTCTCTTGGCTGTCTCTTCTTCAGGAAGATAGTATCCATATGCATACGTCCACTTTAAAACCCGTCCACTTTAAAACCCGTCGACACTACACCATCTGCAAATTAACATTCCAAAGTACAGATTTTTCAATCTGTAACCCTATGCATGCGAACTTTTTGAAGTTCAGAATACGTCAAGGTAAGTGGGTCTGCCTTCCGGCAGTTTCTTGATTCATTCTTCTCAAGAATGGCAAATGGGTTCAGCAAACCTGTAGAATCCGGTTAAGAGCTTACCTTGACGTCGTAGAACGGAATGGGGTCAGCCATTCTTGCTTCCCCGACCGCGAGAACACGGTCGCCCTCGATTCTCGGGGTTCGGGGGAAGCAAGAATGGCTTCCCCCATTCCCTTCTACATCACAAGAAGATGATTACCTGCTCCCAAGCTTCAGAAATAAACTTTAGCTGAGAGATGGATTGGCACTGCTTGTCACTCAACTTTTCAATCTGCAAATCCACAGAATGTTACAAGGGTTCCCAACAACAGCAAAAAAACATTGGTATAGGTTAATGATATCAAAACACCAATGATACCTCAACTTTCTTCATTTGCTGAAGATCAGCAAGTGCCTTGGCCCTCGATTATAAAGGAAAACATGCACTTTAGCTTAAAATTATCAAGAAAGATCGAACTGAAGAACACAATCACCATGTTCTTAACTGATTCATTAGTAGCCCATCTTTCATAATAATGAGTGTATCGTTCTAATAAGCTCTTAGCCATTTCCCTTCTCCTTTCGGCTTCATCATACTGTGAAATCATTTAAAACCATCAGCCTAACATTATTGTATAATGCCGGTAGAAAGCAAGAAAGTGCATACCAACCCCTCTTGCTTTGCAGATTCATAGCGATTGCAAGCATAAAATCCCCAAGTACGTTCGCCATGTTCAGCCCATGAGCCAAGGCAAAGCCTGCACAAGATGGATAAGGAAACTGCAACCTTATTGTCATAGGAAAGTACCATGTGAAACAACAACAAATGCTAGGGAGATGATAATTAACTTACCAGCAAAACTCAAATTTACAGGGTGGTGTACATGTTAGGTGCATGCTACCTTGGTTCTTCTCGATGGGTCTTTTACACTTCGGGCATGGCTTGGAATTAGCCAGAAACCTGTTAGATCACCAGCCATACATTATTCCTGCACATAAAACCATATCAACCAAACAAAGTCCTCTGATACAAACTTTGTGGATTCTAATCAAAAGCTCAGTATTAGGACAAAACCATTAACATTTTAAAATAAAAACTAACCAGTTCATGTTTTCCGACTCGGCACTGTTTTTTAAAATCCACCTTGCTACAGTCATGCACTCAACAGGACGATGTGCCTCCTCTAGGCACTGAGAATATGAAAATTATTTGCAGCTTTTGTTGAATATGCAAAACAACTGTTACTGAATATATGAAAGATATACTGTTGCGTTGAATATACAAAACATTAGTTGAGTATAGATAGCAATTTTGCCACTTACTGCAATCTGCACTTACATTCCAGCAAAACATGTGATGGCAGTCACATATGACATCATATGACCCACTTCCAGGACTAAATTCCACAGCATACTCGCAGCCTGGAACTGGGCACCATTTGGTCTGTAATGATATAAATAGAAACTTAACAACTGTTGTCCATATAGCAAGCTTAAGAAAATTCCGTCCAATTTATTTACTAAATTTATGCATTCATTTAGCCAAGGCCATGCTTTGATTTGCATGTCTTTTTTTCAAGTAGCCTTCTTCTAAGCAAACTTGGGTCTACATCCCCAATCCACTAGACCTGGATTATGTTCCATTTCAAATTATATGAAGACGGGAAATGTAACCTTTCTGTTATCTTCAATATATCATCTCAAGAGATACCGCATGTCTAAAGGCACCACGGGCTTCACATCCTCCTCATGTATGTTTTTTATAACCTGCAAACATATAAAGGTACCCAGAAAAGAGATTAAGAATCGAGCATATTCATTATTGGCTTCAAAAAAGAGATACTTACTTGCATACGGGGCTCTTCAGTTGGTCCAGACATTTGTGAACCCTCAAGACAATTAGGCAGATTAGCCTCTAATTTACTATCTTTTAGAGCTTTGGAGATTTTCGAAGGCATTTGGTCATCATGCAAACAAGAACAAGAGCAGTCCCTAAGTACTATTCTTGCTGAGACAATCTTTCAATTCCTCAACTTCGTCTCTCAAAGCTAATACCACATCTCCAAGAGCACATGAGAAGCCTGACAAAACCTCTTTAACTCTCTCACTTGAAAGACTAGCACAATTAACCAAGTATTCTAATGTTTGCTTCTCAGTTTGTGTTAAGCTGACCTCTTTACAATATAAATTAATATCATCATATAGCTTATCATGAGAATCCCTAAGTGTGAGAAACAGTGCTTTGGCAAATTCCAGAAATAAAGTGAATGGAAAAGGTTTATGCTACTCTTACAGAGATGAAAATACTTGAGCAGAAAATTTGTGCCAGTGCACTCAAAATGAAAGAGTTTATATCCATCTTCAATAAAGCTTGTGATCAATTTGACGGCTAACTCGGTAGACGAAGTCCCCAAATCTTCTGGTAAAATTCGCTCAAAGATATTTCTCCGCAGTTCCATTACAGTTTCATTTTTTAGAGGAATGTTATCAATCAGAACAAGGAAATGAATTATTGTATGAGCAGATTGGGAGTTGACAGGCTTTCTTGTTCTTCTGAGCTCTTTAGTTCATCAGCTCTGATCTCTTGTTCCTGCCCTTCTGCAGTTACATAGTGTATATTTCCTTCAATCAAGTTCTTAGCAACAAGACAAAGTGCACAAGTCTCCAATAACGGACCTTTTGCCACGTTCAGAAGAATATGGCACCGCTTCTAGACTTATTGATTTGCGACCCCTGCAACAAAGTGGGATCCAATGCAAGCTAGCGAATTTCCAGAAGAGGCGCAGGGCTTCAGATGGGAGATGGGAAGGGTAGATACTAAATCCCACACTGTTATGCTCACAATGCCAAAGGGAGCTCTTCTTCGATTCCCAGCTAAGCAAATCATGGAAGGCAGAGTAAATATCTGCCACGATCTTGGAAGCCAGAGGAAAATGCCTGCCACGCCCTTGGACGATTACAAATAAGAAGAGGCAGTAAATATCGGACGCTGACATGTTATACCCACGGGCATATCCGTGGTATATCCGTGTGTTTGACATGTTATAGCCACGCCAAAAAAAAATTACACGGCGTTTTTGTGGTTAGCCAGTTTCGAGAGTGGTTGTCCACACCGCCAGTTTACACCCCATAATGGGTTTGAAGCAGTTATAGGTATATTCCGAATATATACTGGCATATTCATGGAATATGCCACAAACCCCACATAAACTAAGGTTTGCCCCCTTAGGGCCAACCCAAAAATTGGGCCATATAGCCATGGCCAAAATGGTCCGAGCATGTTGCACACACACACTAGACATTTGGCTAGGGCCACATGGCGTCCAACTGCTTTTTTCTAGGTAATGCCCTCAGGCCAAGGCAATGTCTACTTTACTAATCCTTTAGTGAATGTACAAGCTCATATACTCATTCATTAACTATTTTATGACACCTACTGTAAGGCACTCCAAAAGGTCTTAAATATAGCCTTCTTGGGACATGTACTTGAAATAATGGGTGATGTTCAACCAAATAATCTATTATACTTTATCCTCGGCATCCATCCTTGCCAACTCTTTTATAGCTGGCCTTCATGCATACAGTAAATGGATAATTGAATGGGGGAATTACAAACTCAAATTATGCTTGCATGTACAAACTCAAATTATGCTTACATGTTATCTTCTTATGATATTGAGATCATGAAGTCGATATGAAGTGTTCAAGTCAAGCCCCAATTTCTTTTCTATGCACATAGTTCACCATTTTTCATCATGGATTACATCTATGTTTTCTTAATGCTATCCATAGCCATAGTAGTATGGTTCCATTTCCTTCAATCAAGTTCGGCTGGATTGAAGTTGCCTCCAGCTCCTAGAGGACTACCTGTGATTGGCCATCTGCATTTGCTAAGGGGACATTTGCCACACCAGATACTGGCACAACTTGCAAAGGAGAATGGCCCTGTGATGATGCTAAGGCTAGGAAGTGTGGCAACATTAGTAGTATCATCAGGTGAGATGGCAAGGGAGGTTCTAAAGGTGCAAGATATAGTGTTTGCCTCAAGGCCCAAGTCCACAGCAGGGGATATTCTTCTCTATGGCCACAAAGGCATGGCTTTTGGAGAGTATGGAGAGCAGTGGAGGACCTTGAGAAGGATTTGCACTACCCAAATCTTCAGCCAAAAGAAGCTCCAAGCCAACACACAGTTGAGACAAGAGGAAATCTCCTACACTGTTCGTGCCATCTTAGCAGCAAGCCGTGCATCTAGATTGGTGAATTTGAATTCGCTCTTGATCGATCTATCTACAAATATCATCACCAGAATGGCGTTTAGCAAGAAATTCTTCGAGCATGATGATGGCCGCTTAAGATGGTTTCAGAGTTTGATTCGGGAGGAA